>VDFB02353493.1:39624044-39882315 GCA_007258455.2 Sequoia sempervirens
ATTTGAAAAACGAAAAAATTTGGCTCGGAATATTTCAGTGGTATCAGAGCCACGCATCCTGCCATCCTATGAAATCAGCTTTCTATGAGTGACAGAAAACAGAGGTATTTGGCAAGAGTATACAAGAGAGGCACAGTTCAGACACAGTTGCATCAAGCCCCAGAAGGTCAAACAGCTTCAGGGATTTTGAGGGCGAATTGGGAGCCTTCACAAGAAACAGAAATGGGGGATAATGAAAGAAATGAAAGGATTCTTGGTGGCGGTGAAAGAAGTTCTGGCAACAGAGATGACAGTGGAAAAGGAGGAGAGAGATCTACGAGTCCCGGGAAGGATTTTGGAAAAAAGATGGATGCCTTGATGGACATGGTATCTTTCATGATGGGGAGAATGGGACAGAATAATGTTCCACAGAACAACTCAGGCCACAGAGGGGAGCATAGTGCTTCCAACCAGCATGATGAGCATGCAGCCCGGACAGTGTCAAACAACACCTACAACTCTTCCAGACCATTCAAGCCCACTTTTTTAGTTCCTGTAGTCAATCAGCCAGAACCTGAAGAGAATGCTTCATGGGTGGAGCAGTTGAGGGTTGGCCGTACAGAGTATGACTCTCTACCTGTCGACATCAGGATGGACATGTCCTTCAATGATTTCATGGATCATAAGAGGAAGAACAAAGGGCAAGGAAGAAACTTTGATCAAAGAAGACCATCAAATCAAGGAGACTTGTACCAAGCTGTCAACAAAGTTATACTTCCTCATTTTGATGGGAGTGATACAAGTTCAGCCCGAGCTTGGATTCAAAAGCTGGATAACTATCTAGCTCTCAGACCAATGGCGGAAGAAGAAGCGATCAAGTTCGCTACGCTACACCTTGATGGGGTGGCGCACGAGTGGTGGTACCATGGCCTCGTTACTCTGGGTCATCGGTCTATCACAACTTATGATGAGTTCACCACTAGGCTCATCGAAAGGTTTGAGAAAAAAGATCCTGAGATCCATTTCAGAGAGCTTGCTCAATTGAGACAGTATGGCACAGTTGAAGCCTACATCGCGGAGTTTCAGAGACTCTCAGTCATGGTGACTGGAATCACAGAAAGGAGATTGGTGATTCTTTTTAGTGAAGGGTTGACAGAACCCCTCAAAGGCTGGATTAAAGCCTTTGATCCTCCAACACTGCAAGAGGCCATGAAAAAGGCAAGAAACATGGAGTGGGCTGCTCCTAAGGCGAAATTTCAGTCAAACTCCCCTTTTCAGAAAAGGGATAAAGGAAAAAGGCCTCAGTATAAAAATCATTTGAGACCTCAGAACAAGGAGTTCAAGAATCGCAATCCCCATGTCACCAGGTTGGATCAAGAAACCCTGAATGAACTCAGAAGAAAAGGGTTGTGTTTTCGGTGTCAGGAAAAATGGTCTCAAGACCATGTTTGTCCTAAAGGAGTCAAGTTCAATCAGATTGAGTACTATTCTGCTGGGGAAAGTAGTTCTGATTTTTCCGACCAGCAATCTGATTTTGAAGAAAATGAAGAAGCTAGAGCTCCAGAAGAGTCCGGAGATGAGAAGGGAAGTGGTGGAGTTTTAGCTCAACTTTCTAGTTTTCAAAGAAACGAATCATTCAAGGTTCGTGGGATGGTCAAAGGGCAGCGAATCGTTGCTTTGATCGATACTGGAGCAACTCATAACTTCATTGACGAAGTTGTGGTAGCCAAGAAGGGGCTGCAAACAGAGGAGTTCGAAGGATTCAAGGTCATGGTTGCCGATGGATTTCATATTACTTGCACAAAGAAAATATCTAACATGACCATGGAGTTGGGCAACTACGAAGTCAAGGATGACTTCTATGTAGTTCACATTAGGGATACTGATGCCATTCTAGGCATTCAATGGCTGTGATCTCGTGGAGAGATCTCTTTGAATCTGCAGACTATGGAGTTGAAGTTCCAATCAGATGGGAAGAAGATAGTTTTGAGAGGCATGTCCAATGGGGGTCCTCGAGTAGTGTCGTTCAAAAGAATGGCAAAGTTGATCCGTCACGATCAAGCTGAGTGGGTTGCCGAATGCATGATACTTCCTACTAGTCCTGTTGAGACTAAACGTGACCAACCTCCTGATATCCAGTCACTACTCACAAAGAAGAGCAAAGTCTTTGCAGATTTGCCTCCTGGACCACCACCTGAACGAGGTTCAGAACACATCATAGAGCTCAAAGAAGGAGCCAAACCAGTGATCACAACTCCATATCGGTATCCGAAGAGGCAAAAGGATGAGATCGAGAAGAATATTCGGGAACTTTTGGAGATGGGTTTCATACGCCCAAGCAAGAGCCCTTTTGCATCTGCAGTGGTTCTTGTGAAAAAGAAGGATGGTACCATGCGCATGTGCGTGGACTATCGTGCTTTGAACCAAAGCACCATCAAAAATAGATACCCCATTCCCAGGATAGATGAGCTCATTGATGAGCTACATGGGGCTAAGTTCTTTTCAAAGATTGATCTGAGGTCGGGTTACCATCAGATATGAATGAGGGGATCAGATGTGGAAAAGACAGCTTTCAGAGGCCACTATGGCCATTTTGAATTCTTAGTCATGCCATTTGGCTTGACTAACGCTCCGGCTACCTTTCAGTCTTGCATGAACCGTGTTTTCCAGAATCAGTTACGAAGGTTTGTGCTGATATTTTTTGATGACATTCTGATCTACAACAAGACTTGGGAGGATCACCTCAAGCACTTGGAGGAAGTGCTTAGTATCATGGAATCTGAGAGCTTATTTGCAAAAGCTTCCAAATGTGAATTTGGAATGGTGGAGTTACTGTACCTTGGCCACATAATCAGTGCTGAGGGAGTGAAGGTGGATCCAGAAAAAATCAAAGCAGTAGTTGATTGGCCACCTCCTGAGAGCTTGACTCAGTTGAAAGGTTTTTTGGGTCTTTGTGGTTTTTATCGGAGATTCGTAAAGGGGTATTCACAGAATGCTGCTCCCCTTACTGATCTCACCAAAAAGGGAGCCTTTGCTTGGTCAGAAAAGGCTCAAATTGTTTTTGATAAATTCAAGAAGATCATGAGTTCGTGCCCAGTCTTGGCTATCCCGGATTTCTCCAAGCCATTCGAGCTGCAATGTGATGCATCAGGTGAAGGAGTGGGGGCTGTCCTGATGCAAGACAAACACCCTATCGTGTTTGAAAGCAGAAAGTTACGGGGTGTTGAGAGGACATACTCAATCTATGATAAAGAAATGCTTGCCATTATGCATGCATTAGCCAAGTTCAGGCAGTACTTGGTGGGGAACAAATTCGTGGTTAAGACTGACCACAATAGCCTCAAGCATTTTATGCACCAGAAGGATCTAAATGAGAGGCAACAGAAATGGGTGAGTAAGCTTCAAGCTTACGACTTTGACATTGAATATGTCAATGGGAAAAATAATGTCGTGGCCGATGCTCTCTCCAGAAGGCCTCATCTTAGCTCATTGTGTGAGCTTACTGCAGATTGGAGAGACATGTTGCTTGCTGATTATGCAAAAAATCAGTTTGCAACCAGCATTCTGGAAGGTACTTTCCATGATGAAAGGTACCAGGTGGTTGAGGGATTGATCCGTTATAAGGGAAGAATCTTTCTGGTGGCTGATTCTAAGCTCAAGAAGAAGATTCTTTTGAATTTTCATGACATTCCAGTTGCTGGTCACCAAGGTTTTTTCAAGACCTATAGGCAGATCCGAGAAAGGTTTTCTTGGAAAGGTTTGAAGAGAGAGGTTCAACGCTACATTCAGGAATGTCCTGTTTGTCAAGCGAATAAAAATGAGCATACATTACCAGCCGGTTTGCTGCAACCACTTCCAATTCCCAATCAAAAATGGGAAAGCATTTCAATGGATTTCATCACTGGGTTGCCCAAGGCCCAAGGGAAGGATTGCATTTACGTGGTAGTTGACAGATTAACCAAGTTTGCTCATTTCTTTGCCATTACCAGCACTTTTTCTGCAGCCCAAGTTGCAGATTTGTTTTTTCGAGAAGTGTTTAGGCTGCATGGGTTGCCAAAGAATATTGTAAGTGATAGGGACAGCAAGTTCCTAAGTACCTTTTGGCAGGAAGTTTTCAGAATGAGTGGTACTGTGCTCACTCCAAGCACGAGTTATCACCCCCAAACTGATGGGCAAACAGAAGTGGTGAACAAGTGGTTGGAAGGCTACTTGAGAAATTATGTGTCAGAACAGCAGAAAGCTTGGGTTAAGTGGCTGCATATAGGCGAGTACTGCTACAACTCTACTTTTCATATGTCAATCAAAATGTCTCCTTTCTTGGCACTTTATGGGTATGAAGCACCCAGCTTTGCAGATTTGGTGTTTGGTGACAGCAAAGCACCATTAGCCAAGGATTTGTTGCAGCATAGTCAAGACATAATGAGATCCTTGAAGGATAATTTGCAGATTGCACAAAATCAGCAGAAGTTGTATGCTGATCAGAGGCGTGTAGAGTGTTCTTTTGAGGTTGGGGATATGGTTTATCTCCGTTTACAACCTTATAGACAGTCTACTCTCAAGAAGAGTGGAGCTGAGAAGCTCAAACCTCGCTTCTATGGACCATTTAGGGTCATCAGAAAGGTTGGGGCAGTAGCTTATGAATTAGAGCTACCTTCAGATAGCAGAGTGCATAACATCTTCCACGTGTCTCGCCTCAAGAAGGCACTTGGACACAATGTGGTTGCTTCTTCACAGTTGCCACTATTGGATGAAGAAGGACAGTTGGTTCTAGTTCCTGAGGAGATACTTGATGTCAGAGAACGTTCCTTGAGGAATAGAACTATCAGAGAATGTTTGGTAAAGTGGAAGAACATGCCTATGGAGGATGCCACTTGGGAAAGTGATGAGATATTGCAGCATCCTAGTTTGCGATTCCTTGAGGACAAGCAATCTTGGGGAGGGCGGACTGTAATGTCCCCTTCTCAAACCTGATCGTTCATGTGACCGTTGGCCTTTTTTCTGGAAACCCGAAGGCTAGTCGGAGGGTAAAATTAGGGTTTCCTATTTTTGAGGAGGTCTTTGCTCAGAGATGGTGGATTCAATGGCGGATTCCTTCTGGGTTTTCAGAGGGCTTCGCAGTGGTATGTTCATCTCGGCATTCAGAGCACTTTTTGGAATTTACTATTTTTAGTAAATTCTATTTTTGGCAGCTTTTCAGATGAGTTCAGCTCGGTTGACTTCCTGCGTCAGTTGGTTAGATGTTTGGCTCAGTATTGGCTTCAGAGCACCTTCAGAGGGATAAGCTAAGTCATTTAATTAAAAAGTCACGTTTAAATATTATATTTTAACGATGACCATGGGCCTAGATTAATGACTTAAAGATGTTTTTAAAAAAAAGGGGTCTTTGAGGGTGGCGCCCTCATTAAAAGAATATTTTAATTATTGCAAAGTCAAAGCAAGGATATGAAGGGAGAAATTATCAAAGCTTGATATTTATTTAAAATATCAAATCTTAAGCCATAAAGGAGAAGTACGCCATCTTGAGGAGATGAGAGGTTTTGACCTAAAAGCTGATTTTAGGGTTTCGTGAAGTCAAACGAAACTTATAAAGAGGAGTCTTGTGCATCATTTTGGGGATCTTTGGACGACTATACTGTTATGCTATCGGATTGGCTCTGGGACTGCTTCGAGGAATGAAGGCCTCCTAGCTTGGGCATCACTTCGTGTTTGCAAGACAACATCTAGTGGTGAATTTCAGTCTATTTGTGAGTGCATCTTAGTTCATTCATTTTGTGTTCCGTTTTGCATTGTTAGATCTTATTTGGCATTCTAGTGTTTCAGCTTTTGCATCAATTAAATACAGCAGATTCATGTTTGTAATCACAAGTCAAAAAATACAAAAAAAGGAGTTCTGGGTATTTGTCATTCCTCATTGTTTAGGAGAGGCGAACCTTTAGTTCAAATCTCAGATTTTATTGTTAAGTATTGAATTTTTAAGAAAGGGTCGAACTTTCCAGCAGGCCGTACCATTTGCATGTTGCATTGATTTCCATGTAAATTAAATATTAGCTTTTCAAAGCTGTTTCTGGCATTTAGTCTAAGCGCCTCCTCATCATCAGCATTTTGCATCTAAGAATAGGCCATTTGGGTAAGCATCGAGGGAGTTATGAATCATTTAGTGAATTCTTATGTTGCTGATTTAGAGATTTAAAAGTACAGATCTGTCAAGAACAGTATATAGAAATCTGCATCATTCTGATTTGTAATTGGCTGTGGTTTCCTTTGAGCTTGTAACAGAAATAATGTTGAGTACTCTATCGGGAAAGAGTTTAATATATTGACATTGCAGGCAATAGTTATTTGTTGTAAACTGGCAGTAGTACTGACCAGTATCCTTTAATATTGCTTTGTCATTAATTGTAATTCACGTTCTTACTATCTATACTAGCGAATCAATTATAACTCCGCCCTATGGTAGCTACTTCCCATTTTGGGTGAGCAAGCACATTCTGGGTGTTGAGTAGTTTCAGTTTCAGCATTTTCATTTCAAGCTTTGCTTTCTGTAATCACTCTGTCATATGGTCGCCCCTCACTTCGCATTGGATTGGGTAGCACATACTTGACGTTGAGTTCCTTTCTGTATTCAGAGTAGAAGATCCTCTGACCAATGCTCGCCATCATCGGCGCCATTCTGGTTAGAGTTGTTTCCTTGCACGTTTTGGTTTATCCATCTAACCTTAACGGGTGCATTGTTTGTAATTGGAAATCTGTTAATTTGAAAAAACGAAAAAAATTGGCTCGAAATATTCCAAGTTGGAAGAATTTAAAACTGAGAAAAATGTTAAATGGAGGTTTAGGAAGTGATTAATAATTAATTAATTCAGAAAAATTAATGAAGTGGGGCTAAGGTTGGTTTAATTATATTAATCAACCCTTAGGAAAAATAGGAGGAATATGATTTAATTAATTATAGGATGAAGAATAATTTATTTATTTAATTATTTAATTAATTGTAAGGTATTAGAAATATTATATGACGTAGAAAATCAATTTTGAGGTTTCTACAAATAGTAATTTGTTTTCCTAAGCTTCATTCTTCAACCTGGCAGAAACATATGATCCACAGATAAATTTACTTAAGACTCCTTATAGACCAAAGCTTCATCAAATTCGAGAAAGAAACAATCATATCAGGTAGCTATAGTTGCATGGCTGTAAAACTTAGAATCTTCAATACTTCTCTCATTTATTTTCTATTGCAACTTTATGCTTTCTTTTTCCATCATCTCTTGCTACATAAGAATCTTGCTTGCATGTGCATCTTTCTCAGCTTCAATCAGAACCTTCACTTTTCGTGTTTCAGACTCCTTTTATTCCACCTTTTGCTTCTCTATTTCTATAAGAAACTATAGAATATGGTCCAAAGACTCCAAACAACCTCCATTAGGATCAAGCAAAACATGAATTTATCGTCAACATGCAAATAATCCCCTAGATCATTACAATAATATCCATAGTTAAACAAACAAATTATTTGTATAGCATACAACGGAAAGAGACTTAGTGTACAGTAGAGATTTGTGATGTTGATGATATATGTTCTGCAAATGATAACAAGTATCATGTATATAAAGTAGAGCAGCATATCCTATTATTTACAAAAGAAATAAAGATCCTACGAAAGTTGATTTGAGATCAATTCAAATATTAATGACAAACTACAATACATGAAATTGATTTCAATTATAACAGAGTTGGAACAAGGCACATTGCCAACTTCCATAAGCATATGTTCAACCAGCTCATGAACTTGTTGCCAGTATGTACCTATCAAATCAGCCCAAACTGTGATAGATAATTCTCAACACCCTTCTGTTAAATTCATATATATTTTTAGTGAAGTAGGAAAACTATGCAGTATCCTAATACCTGTGCAAGTTGAGTGCGGCACATTAGTTTATTTCACTGCAGAAGTGATCCATATTGGATCTCGACAATGTATGTGACACATAAATTTGAACAGATAAAGAGACAGGTTCGGAAACAAAATTGGTAGGAAAACATAGGTGGACGTCACCACAATCACAATAGAGATTTAACCAAGATCACGACCACTGTAGTTTTCACTGATGATGAGCACTTCAAATTCTGAATCTCAACTGAGCAGTCATCGCTTTAACTTCCTCTGTGTAGAAATTCTTCTGGGGCCCAGGAGAACCCAATTGTTCACAGAAAGTGTAACGAGAGTAAAAGTCAAATTCAATGTATAATTTAATTTGTTGGAGGACAAGGAAAAAATATCATAAAGAGAATTCAGCTGTTCATCAAGGGAGGTTAGCAAAAGTAGAGGGCAAAAAGATGAATTCCCAACTTCAATGCAAATTTCACCATTACAATTATAATATTTATTAATATTATGATGTTGAATTTATATATGCAACAACACTGTTATTCGTTTATAAACCTTTATGATAATTTTATTTCATTTCTTATGGAGCTGGATCTTCAAAGATAAAGATGTCCGTGTACTTAGAAAAGGAAGCTACAAAATGGTACATACTCCCCCTCTGTCATGTCCCCATCCTAGTCAGCACGGCTGGTGACAAGGTTAGCCTATCATTTCGATCCTCGTAGGCTGACAGGAGTGTGCAGAGGATCATCTGCAGCCGTTGCTCGGTGTTTGGTAGCTCCAGTTTGCAGTTGTGTCAGGTTGGGCCTTCGCAGAATCTTCCAGTGAGCATTTTCAGGAAACTTTATATTTTTAGAAAGTTAGGTCAAGCGGAAGTTGCTATTTCGGGCAGGGCAGCTGGTTCAGTCATTCAGCTCAGAATCGACCCAGTTCAGCAGTTGGTTGATTTGACGGAGAAATAAGGAATAATTAAGGAGTTATTAAATATTTAATAATTTGACTTTATATTAAAGTCACTTTATTGAAATATTTAAATATTTAATTATTTGGCTTAATTATAAAGTATTTAATTATACTTTATAATATATTATTAAAAGGTGACTTAATGAGTATTTATATTCATTAAAAAGGGGACGCCAATAATTGATTATTTTTCCTAAGTCAAAAGTGCAAATTAAATCATTAATTTAAATGATTATTTTAAAGGAGATTTGGGTCGAATTTTCCTTCAAGGCAATATATACCTTTCACAGGCAAAATCGAACTATCATGTTTATTATTCAATTTTGTCTTCTTGCATCTGAGCTTTGGAGTTTGCAAACCTTAGGGTTTCTGGCAGACGATCGTTTCTGGAGAACGAAAACTCTTCAGAGATTAGGCAGACTGAGGCTGTGAAATACCAGTTTAAGCTTGCATCTGGGTGACTTCATTCAGGAGTTACAGATTGGATTGATTGACAGATTCATCAGTGATCAGCAGAGATATTCATCTTCCTTTTGAGGCGATTTCATCCATTACCATTCATCAGTGTTTTGGCACGAATCTCAAGGAGCCGTACTTATCATTTATTGCTGTACTTGGCCGTACCAGCAAGGCCGTACTTTCTTGTCTCTGGAGAAACGCCTTCCATCTTCAGATTCTGGCAAGTGGACTTTGGACGCAGTGGTTACTGGACACTTTTGCATTGGTTTTTGAGCTCGAGATTCCTTCATTTATTTCTGGCCGTACTATCACATTCATTGCAGCCGCCACCCAGGTTTTTTCAATAATATCAATGTATTTTCATTGCATGTTTAGATTTACATATTGTATGCTCTGGAAAAATTGAAATAAAAGTACGCCACTCTATTCTGGACAATTTTCTACGCATTCCATGCATGTATGAATTTTTTATGAATTTATTATCAAATTCTAGAACAAATCGCAGCATTTATTATTTTGTCAAAAAACCCTCAAAATCACAAAAAACCAAAAATTGCAAAAAAAACAATACAAAAACAATTAGGGTTTGAAACCGAGAACCACCAGGGTTCTGACACCCTCGTAGCATGGCTGTTTCATCTTTCACGATGACTAAACTTTAGTCTTATTTCCCAACATTAGATTTGCTTTTCAAGAAAGTTTTAATCTATAAGGGGCAACATAAATTGTCAGACCGAAACCTTAAAAGCTATGAATATCAGATGGAGTTCTTTTTTCTATAAAATAGACACAAATTGAAATTTATAATCAGCTGACAGCTCAGCAATTTAAGCTATAAATTCTGTTGAAGCACATAACAACATAAGTTTGTTGTTCATTTTATTGGTCCAAACAGCACTAATAGCCAATCCCATTTATCGCACTGATGAATAGAATACTAATGCGGGCAACCAAAACTGTTTATATATGGTAACAAGAGCCATTGATGATTCTCTCCTAAAACAAAACCTTAAAATGCATGGTAGAACATGAACAAACTTTATTTCCTTTCTTTAATTACAGATTTGTTAACACTACATTAATATGGAGATCAACACTACCTAGCCCTTGGAGAAAGAAAAAAAATATATGGTTCTACAGTTAATACAACAAAATTGCAATTGCTTCAATATATTTCCTTGAAGCTGTCATATTTTCAGAGTTGAGACTCCCTTGAATATGTTTGTAAAAGTTTCTGGTCAAGAACCATGTTGGGTACCTGCAAATCAGAAGAATGTATAATGAATGAGAACTTATAATAAATGAGAATCCACACGGGATCCAAATCCTTCACCATCAAGAAAGGAACTAATAATAAAAGTTGTGGAATATGCATTACCTTGTCTCCAAAAATGATCTTTGTATCGTTTGCAATAGCCTCCATAAACTTCAATTCCAAATATGCTGGAGTCAATAGTAATTTGTTTGCCTCAGCTTCCTTCTTAAACCTGGTATAAAAATGTGATCCACAGTTATATTTGCTTAGTTTCCTTTATTGACCCAGGCTTCAGCAGATCCAAGAAAGAAACAATCATATCATAGAGCTATAGTTACATACTTGTAAAAATTAGAATCTGCAATACTTTTCTCTTGAGCAAAGTACACGTCATTTTCTATTTTCTGTTGCAACTTGATACTTTCTTTTTCCATCATCCGTTGCTCCATAAGGATCTTGCTTACATGTGCATCTTTCTCGGCTTCTGTCACAGCCTTCAAATTTTTTGTCTCAGCCTCCTTTTCTGCCACCTTTTGCTTCTCTATTTCTATGAGAAACTATGGCATGTGACCCAAACAATCTCCATTAGAATAAAGCAAAATAGGAATTTATTGTCAACATACAAATACCCCCTAGATCTTTACAATAATATCTAATATCCATAGTTAAATAAACAAATCATTCAGTCTAGCATAGGAGGGAAAGAGACTTAGTATACAATAGAAAACTATGATGCTGAAATGTAGTTTCATGTGACATTTGATATATGTTCTGCAAATAATAAAATGTATTATGTATCTAAAGTAGAGTGGCATAGCCCCATTATTAAGCAAAGAAAAAAAGATCCTACCAAAGTCTATTCGCAATCAATTCAAATATAAATGAAAACTACAATACAAGATTTTGATTTCAATCGTAACATAGTTGGAACAAGTCACATTGCCAAATTCCATAAGCATATGTTCAACCAGCTCATGAAACGGTTCCTAGTAGGCACCTATTAACTCAACAAAAAAATGTGACAATTCTCAATACACTTTTGTTAAATCCATATATATTTTAGAGTGATATAGGAAAACAATGGATTATCCTCAAACCTGTGCAAGTTGAGTGTGGCACATGTACTTGTTTCAACTTTCAACACAACAGTGATCCATATTGGTTCTGGAAAATGTATGAGAAACATAAATTTGAATAGCAAATTCAACTCAAGTACAGACTCGAAAGAAAAATATCTGCAGGAATACAACATATTGGACCTAAATACACCAATCCTTTGGGAATTATTCAAGTTTTGACGGATGGAATCAAACTATTGTGACATGAAAACAATCATAGTAAGAGATTTACTCAAGACCATGACCACTTTAGTGTTCACCAACAATGAGAATTTTAAATTCTAAATCTCAAACAAACAACTATCATTTTATTGTGACATGACCACAATCATAGTAAGAGATTTACTCAAGACTATGACCACTTTAGTGTTCACCAACAATGAGAATTTTAAATTCTAAATCTCAAACAAACAACTATCATTTTATCTTCCTATGTCTAGGAATCCCAACGTTTCACGAGGATGCATCTGTTATGCCCCTACCCCTATAGGGTGTATAGTGTTATGAGTAGTCAGTTTGTGGCTACCTTAACTCTTAATTAAGTCATATTATCATTATTATATTGTTATTTAGTTATTTAGGTCGGCCTAGGGCTTATATAGGGTTATCTAAGTCAGCCTGGGTGATATGCTAGGCATAAATAGGTATATATAAGAGGTTGTGAGTCTTATCTAATCATGATGTTGAGTATTGTGTTCTTATTGAAGAATATTGGAGGTATCCACCTCGAAGTGGACTAGGAGGTTGCCCCCTCGAAGTGGCATATTATTATCAAGTATTTGCATCATATTTAATATTATATCTTCTATTGTGCATGCTACTTCATAACAGCATCCCTGCCCCTAGTCCCCCCATCCCTAAGACGGGGATGTCCCAGAAACACAGGGACACAAGGACGTGGAGGGTGCATCCCCCGCCGTCCCACCACCACTACCCACACCCCGGGTATTAAAGTATTATTGTATTATTTAATGGTCATCTTAGCCTTTAGTTGGTCAGTAGTTTGCTTCAATTAGCTTTTAGTAACTTTCAGTTAATTACTTTTGTTAACAATTGTTTCCTTTTAGAAACATCGTCCTATATTGTATTATTTAAGCCTTAAGGAGTCCTCTCCTTTGTAAATAACAAATATCAATTATCAATTTATGGTATCAGAGCTTAGGCTTATTTTTTGGCAAATTTTGAGCATTAAAATTCGTGTTTCCCTAAGAAAATTTTTGAAATTTTTTTAGAAGTTTTTGTCCAATTTTTTAATAAAAATTGTGAACTTTTTTACTATTAAAAATCACAGATTTTTTTATCAGCAAAAAGAAGAGGTTTTTCTGAAATTTTTTGAAATTTATAACCAAAAAAAAAAATCAGGGTTTGTGCAAGGAAAATCACGGGTCTTCTAAAGTAGAAAATTCAAAGGGTTTTTAGGAAGAATTTCAACCTTTTTCCTACAAAGGACAAATCGCAAATTTTCTTTAAGGTGCACATTTTCAAAGATTTTTTTCAGAATCGCGATTTTCCTAATGCAAGTTCATCGGTTTTTTTTGGCAAAGCTCGTGAAGGATTTTTCTAAGAAGATTCACGGGTCGATTTGCAAAAAGAATTGTTTTTTTTTTTAAGGACGAAATCGTTTTTCTAAGCAGAATTCACACTTTCTTTCTGCCCTAATCGCGACCTTTCATAGTCACGTTTGTGTGTCGTGGCAGCATTTTCTGATGAAATCGCGATTTTCTCTATTTCTGCACGTTTTTTTGGGCTCCTTTGCACACATCTAGACCATATTCTTTGGATGCGATTTTCTATGCTTCTTGTGTTTCTGGTTGTCTTGTTTCTAACGGATTTTAATAGTCTTCTACAATTTTTTGGGCATTTCATCCTGCATTTTTTACCTGTTTCTGAAGTTTTCCAACTAGGGTTTTCAAAACTCTTTGTTGAAGAGATTTTGTTGTTCACGGGTCTGCCAAGATTTTTTTTAAGAGTTTTTGAAAATTTTGTCTATAAAAAATTTCCAAATCATCAAAGTTCCTGAGGATTTTTTCTGAAAAAAATCTTACTTTTCAAAGTTTTCTGAAGTTTTTTTTAGAAAACTCTTATTGTTACTAAACCTCACTTTAGACAATTTTTGAAAAATTGTGAGTTGTGCCAACTAATTGTCCAAGGTTTAGTGCCAACTGATCAAAGACTTTACCTCGTTTTCTGGAAAACAGGAGGGATGGCATCTATGTAGTCTGACCAAGCATCTACCTCTTATGCATTAATGGCCAAACAACCAATAGATCATGTCAAATCATCTGCAAGGTACATCAATTCTAGAGCCTCTCGGCATTTTACGAACAGGAGAGATTGGTTCACAAAGTATATGGCTTGCTCTGATTCCATCATCTTTGGTGGTGGCGAAGAGTATACAGTTGTCAACAAGGGCAACATCTAGATTACATCTAGTGGGAGAAATTTAATATTTCTCAATGTATACTATGTGTCAGGCATGGAACTTAATCTGCTCTCAATGAATCAAATTATGCGGCACAGTCTAAAGTTGGACATCATTTTCAACTCACACAAGTGTCGAATTATTGATAAGGAGTCCAAGAAAACTGTGGCAGTTGTGCTCGAGGATCATGGTTTGTATTGACTACTTGATAGAGGAAATCCTCTAGAGCATGCACTGGTTGCGAGGAGTTCATCCATCAGCACTCTTTGGCATCAGCGGTATGGGCATCTCAATATTGGCTACCTCTCTCAACTGGCTCGAGAGAATTTGGTAGAAGGCTTACCTAAGATTCAACAACAGACACATGGTGTTTGCAGAGCTTGCCAAGTAGGGAAGCAACATCATACTCCATTTTCAAATGGAAAGTCTTGGAGAGCATCCAAGGTTCTACAGTTGGTTCATGTAGACGTTTGTGGACCAATGAATACTGCATCGGTCACTGGTGCCAAGTATCTCCTCCTGTTTGTTGATGATTTTAGTAGAAAAATGTGGGTATATTTTCTCAAGGCAAAGTCACAAGTATTTAATGAATTTCAGAAGTTAAAGCATTAGTTGAAAAAGAGTTTGGATGTCAAATCATCACTCTTAGGTCAGATAATGGGTGTGAGTTTTGTTCCAATCAGTTCACCGACTTTTGTGCTAAACATGATATTAAACATCATCTTAACACACCCTATACCCCTCAGCAGAATGGTGTTGTTGAGAAGAGGAATCGTACCATCACAGAGATGGCCCGCTATATGTTGGAGAACAAAAATGTTCCCAAGAAATTTTGGGCTGAGGCAGTGTATACTGCAGTATACCTTCTTAACTAGTCTCCCACACAGGCCATTAAGAAGATGACCCCAAAGGAAGCATGGTCTAGGAGGAAACCAAGAATCACCCATCTCAAGGTTTTTGGTTCGACTATGTATGTTTGGATTCCAAATGCCAAGAGAACCAAGTTGGATTCCAAGAACCAGAAGTTGATGCTAACAGGATATAGTGACAATTATAAGGCCTATCGGCTGATTGATGCGGCCACTGATCGTTTGGTATTCAGTAGGGATGTTGTGTTTGATGAAGAAGGTCGGCCCTTTTTTCTCTCTTCTCCCATCAAGAGTTCTAACAATCAGCCTCTAAAGACCAAGGATTTGAGAGCTAAGCTTTCAGTAGCTCCACCTGCAAGGGGGGATTCTAATGATTCTAACATTGTGGAATCTCCTAGGCAAGATCCTCTACCAGAAAGGAGGGACTCTGATGACTCTAATTTATCTTGTTGGTCGCCCCTCCTTGGAGGCCATACCTTGCCTGCAATCCCATGATGTGATAGCTTTAGCTGTTGGCCTCTGTTTTTTTTATTTGTTTTCATTTGTTGTGCATGGTGATTCAGTGTTGTTCCTCCTACTGCAGCCTTTGAGTTGTTTATGCAGGTTTTATTTTGTTTCATCTTATGCTCAAGTTGGTGGTCTTAAGTTTTTAATTTGGCTTTGTATAAGCTTTTTCGTATTATGTCCCTACAAGGGTTGTTAACACAGGTCTATTGTTGTTTTTCTTGTTAGTGTTCTGGGTTGGGGCGCCATAATAGACCCCCAAAATATTAATCATCAATTTCTACTTCATTTTATGGATTTTTGTGAACAACATGGTTCTTTTGGGCCCTAGACAAATTCCTATGCACATAAGAATTTAAAATAGCGATTGTTTGGTTCTGATTCTGAATTTGAAGTGCTCACTATCTGTGAATGCTATCATGTTGCAGTCCTGACCAAGTCTACCACAATTAGGGTCCCACCTGCTTGTGTTTTCCAATCAGTTCTTGTTTCTGAACCTGTTTCTGTACTTGAATTCAATTTACTGTTCAAATTTTTTTCTAATATATTTTCCAGATCCAATAGGGATCACATCTCCCTTCTTAGGTGACTTCTGTCCCACAAAAGCTTAATGAGACAGTAAGTGGGGGAAGAATACTCCCACTTTCTTTGCAATACCACTTTGTTTGGTTGACCTTGTGATCTTAGTCCTATTTTTCATGTTTCTTGAACTCTATTTCGGGTTTCCCTTGTCTTCTTTCCTAGCATGATGTCCTCTCAGCATGGGTCTTCCTTCCACACCCAAATCTTTACAGGGTATTACATGTTTTTTTCTTCTTAATCTAGCATGGATGGCTCATAAAGCTGCAAGGAATCACAATTAACAATTGAGTGCATCTTCATAAAAGGAGGGAGATCATGTTTGAATGCATTTTCACCTATGGCCTCCAGAATTGTGAAAGGTCCATCTATTAGTAGCTTAACTTTGTTTGCTTGTCCTAGTAAGCCCTAAGAAAGCCAAACTTTATACCCTACCTTATGTTTTTGTTCCTTCCTATGCTGATTATGTCTTTGTTTATCTGTTTGTCATGTTTTTTCAAGTTGTTCCTTAAATTCAGATTTGTACAATCTTCTTAACAAACTTTGATGCTTTAGTCATCTCATTATTTTGCCTACTTGTTCATCTTGCTTATCAAAAATTACATCAAGTAGAATAGAAAGCAAATATCACAAGCATGCCTCAAATGATCATTTAGTAGCAAATATTAGCCTTGTTACTGTTGATGTTTAGAGCAGTGTCGTGGTCTTCTTCCAGCGATCTCCCTTACTACATGTGATAAATTAAATTATAGCCTATGGCTATTTAATTTATTGAGACATCGATTCAATCAAAAGGCATGATTTATTGTTGAGTTGCATCTGTTTGTTAAGGCCGACATGTTGATTAATGAAGAGGCACGATTAATAAAGAAATGCGTTTGTTATCAAGGCCAACCTTGAAACGTTGCGATTTCTTAAGAAGGCACGAATTCTTATGTGGCCGACCTCCTGCCTATTGGATGTGTCTTTATGAAGGGGTGTCTTCCTCTATGATGGCCGACTTGACTTGAAGGGTGACGACCTTTCATATTGTATATATATTTGATGTTGCTCTCATTGTTGATCATCCATTCATTTTGTCTTATATTCATCAAGTCAAGTTCGAGTTCCTTGCAAGAGCGAATTCTTCATCAAGGCAGATCGATATTGTTAGAGGCTGAGATCTTATCAGCATATTACTTCATTATATTTCTGTGTTGCATCAGACTTTGGTGCTTGCATTTAGGCCTTCATATCGGCCTCTTGTAAGGAGATCATTGTTGTGATAATTCAATATAGAAGTGATATATTGTTGCTGGGTTTTTCTCCCTCAAGAGGAGGGTTTTCCCAGGGTATCTGCTGTGTTATTGTGTGATTATTTTGAATTAAATTAGGTGTCTCTAATCTTATCATAAAACTAACAGTTACAGAATGCTGAATGTAAACTCTTCAATAAGAATTCAAGAATCAATAAATATTAAAAATCACTTGCTACCTGTTAATAAAATTATTGACTGATGTTTGCTTTTGGGGAAGGAAAATTCTGTGGCACACAAAATTCATTTTTTATCTTGGGAAATCCCAATGTGAAGGAAAAACAAGTCTTATAATAATGGATAGGGCCTTGCTACCTCCTTTATTACCTTGGGAAGATAATTACAAGAAGTGGGACTTAATCTTTCTGCCCTCTACTTTTGCATCTCCTTTAATAAACAGCTGAACTTTTTCCTTATCCTCAAATAAATCAAATCATACTTTGAACTCAACTTTTACTCTATATATTCTATGAATTTAGGGTTCTCCTAGTTCCTAGAAGAATTCCCTAGTGTTCCATGAGGTCTTGGGATAGGGGGGTGCGGGGACCAAGGGCCTAGATTTGGGGACGGTCGGGGGACAGCGATGCAAATATATATAGTACTTAAAAAATTAGTTATAAAAAATTATACAAGGAATAACATATGAAACTTTGAAATACTTAAAAATATTTGATGTTGCATTGAATGAACAATGAAAATGCCAAACATCCATATGCTTATATTATATTCAAAATTTCAAAATGATGATTACATTAAAAAATACAATTGGCCAATGGCCCAATGCCTTAAATCATCACTCATCCCTAAAGTCATTGAACTCCTCATCACTCAAACTACTAGACTCCTTAGGCTCAAGATTCTCAAAGGCAATACTAACCAGCCCTGTTTGTGCTACATCTTCATCAACCTGTGTTGGCTCCTCTAGCTCTACATCCCATTGGGCTGCTGGACTCTCCTTGTACATAAGTGTGTTGTGATCAATTAGATGCAAGGCATTATTTACAACTATAAGCTTCTTCCCTCTCCTAGAGGTAAGTTGGTTCCCCTTAATAGAGTGGATGAAACTATAAGTAGACTAGTTCCTCCCAATAGCAGAAGAACTAGAAACCTAGGACATCAACTGAATGACTAGTGTGGTAGTTAAAGAATTAGGTCTATGCATAGTCGACCAAAGAATTAGATCCTCTTGTACCATGGTCTCCCTATCTATCTTGGCCTCTTCTTAATATCCCCTAGGAGTGGAAAATTTTGTCTACTTAGTATGAATGATGTTGGCCTATGTAGAATCAAATATCTTTTGAATGGCCTTCATGAACTCTCACTTGCACTCTTGCAGCTTGCTGTTGCAACTTTCAACTTTGTTGTTGAATCTGGGGAATAATTTAGAATGAGGCTTAGATGCCTATTTATAAGTTTTTTGTAAGTATTTAGGGTTTGGGTGGGGCCGATAGGCCATTAAGGTTAGGTTTAGTGGCATACAATTTTTTTTAAGTTAAAAAGAATAAATTTTCAATCTGTTTTGATGTGGAGGATGCTTGGAAGTCCCTAGGATGGTCAAGGGATGTCCAAGAGTCCCTAGCGTTAGTTTTAGGATCAGAAATTAAATAAGCAGATATAGAACAATTTAAACAATTTGACACACCATATACCCTGGGAAAACCCTCCAACTAGAGGGAGAAAAACCCAGCAACAATATATCTCTTATTTATTGAATAATGGAAAGCAATTCGCTTTTACAATGAGGCCAAATACAAGGCTGAATCAATCAGCACCACACTTGATGCAATCTCCAACAATAATATTGAACTTCTTCAATGAATCGATCTGCTAAAAGTAATACTCGACTTCTTGCTAAAATGCGAACTTGAACAAAGATGAATGAATATCAAATGATGGAGAGTGAACACCTATATATACAATATGAAGATGACTTCTCCCAAGAGATGCATCTCTGCTCAAGAGGTAGGCCTCTTCAAGAGAAATGGTGCAATTCATCCTCCAAGATAAGTCGGCCTCATATTAGAACAATGCGTCCTTTTGAAAGGTGGCGAACATACACTTTATGTTGGCTTCTTTTGATAACAAATATAATTACAAATGAATAGAGGTGACTCTTCAATAATCGACCTCAATAAATAAATAGCCATATGCTATATTTAATTTATTGTTTATTAAATAAATCGTTGTTGGAAGTATTGAGGCCCGCGGCTATAACATCAACACTCCCTCTTAGCTTAAGTCATGGAGTCTCTCAACATGACACCCACAATGGCTACACCCATTTGTGGAAATGAGCTCATCATGGAGTCACTCAATGTGATATCATCCACCATGGCTACTCCCATGTTATGGAAAGGAACAAGTGTACAAATGCCCATCACGGAATCACTCAACGTGATATCATGGAGTTTCTCAACATGATGTCCACCATGGCTACTCCCAGAGGGTGAATAAACACAAGTACAAGGAAATCATCATGGAGTCTCTCAACGTGATGTTGTCATGGAGTCTCTCAACATGACATCCACCATGGCTACTCCTAGAGGGTGGAACAAGGGCTTTCACCTCAAATTTCTCTCACAGAGAAAGATGCATTAACAAGGGCTTAAAACCTCAAATTTCTCTCACAGAGAAAGATGCATTAACAAGGGCTTACACCTCAAATTTCTCTATCACAGAGAAAGATGCATTAAAGCAAATCACAAAAGATCACCGATGCTAAGTCTCCCTCTCAACTAGGGCTTCATTCTCCACAACTCCAAGCTTGTCTCGAAAGTGCACAAACTTTACTCTGGAGAGAGGCTTGGTGAGAATATCAACCGTCTACTCATCAGTGCAAATGTATCTCAACTGGATAGCTTTCCTCAATACCATATCTCTGATATAGTGATATTTGATCTCAACATGTTTTGTTCTGTCATGAAACACTGGATTGACAAAAAGCTTCACACAACTTTGATTATCACAATGAATAACAATCGGCTCCAATGATTGTCCAAACAATCCTGCAAGGATCTTTCGAAGCCACACTGCTTCTTGAGCTACTACACATGCTGCAATATACTCGGCCTTTGCAGTGCTTAGTGCCACTGAAGACTGCTTCCTACTACACCAAGAAATCATCGCAGACCCCAAACTAAAGCAACAACCAGAGTTGCTCTTCTAATCAACTACACTCCCTACCCAATCAGAGTTAGAATATCCTTGCAGCTTTAGGTCTACACTAGAAGTATATTTCAAACCATATCCAACTATGCCATGCAAGTATCTCAGGATATGCTTAGCTGCAACTAGATGAATTTGCCTTGGTTCACTCATGAACTGACTAAGTGCACTCCATAGCAAATATCTGGTCTAGTATTGACTAGATACATCAATGATCTAATCAACTACCTATACATAGTGGGATCCACCAGATCTGAACTAGCTGCAGACTCAATTTCTTCAAATTGGTTTTCATTAGTGTAGACATGGATTTGCAATCCATCATACCAAACCTCTTCAAGATGTCTATAGTATACTTCCCTTGACTCAGAATAATCTCATTACATCTCTGCCACACTTCCAATCCTAAGAAGTAATGCATATATCCTAGATCCTTCATCTCAAATTCAAAAGCTAACTCCCTGCATTTGTTAATGAGATATTCTACTCCAATAAAAAATAGATCATCAACATAAAGAACCAAGATTAATGCCCCACCATCAACTACCTTGAAGTAAAGATTTGAATCAGCATCATTATTGGAAAAGCCTAAGCTCATCAGGTATCGATCAATCCTCTCATACCAAGCACGAGTAGTTAAGGCCATACAAAGCCTTCTTCAATTTACAAACATGAGCCTTCTTCAATTTACAAACATGAGACTCCTTCCCATGAATCTCAAAGCCATCAGGTTGCTCAATGTATGCCTCTTCTTCAATCACTCCATTAAGGAATGCAGTCTTCACGTGCATCTAATGTAACTTTCATCCTTTAGTTGCAGCAATAGTAATGATAGTCCTGATGGATGTATAACGAGCAACTAGAGCAAACGTTTTTTCATAATCTATTCCCTCTTTTTGAGAGAATCCTCTAGCCACAAATCTAGCTTTGTACTTCTCAATGCTTCCATCAACCACATGCTTGATCTTGAAAAGCCATTTAGAAGATACAACAGATTTCCCTTCTGGTCTTGGTACAATATCCCAGACACCATTCTTGATGATAGATTGATATTCTTCAGCCATAGCATCTCTCCATACTTGCTGACTTGATGCTTCCTCAACACTAGAAGGCTCAGATTCAATGATATGACTCATTAAAGCAACATAGCTTGGAAACTTTTGTGGTCTTTTGCTTTCTCTGAATGTTCCTCTAGGAGCTGCAAACTTTTCTGCCTCCTGCATTGTTTGCTTAGCCCATAGAGGTCTCTTTCGACCTATGACAATATCTCTTGTCCCATCAGTTGATTTCAAAGGCTCAACTAGATCACCATCCTCTTCCGGTTCAGTAGACTCCCTCTGAATCTCAAGAGTATGATCAACGTCCATGTCCTGAGGAGTCTCCTGCTCTTCATTATCTATCTCCATGTATGAACCTTTAGATCTTTTGAATGCAACATCTTCTTCAAAAGTGACATCTCTGCTAATCTCTATCTGTTTCTGTCCTGGAATGTAAATCCTATAGGCTTTTGAGGATTCACTGTAGCCCAAAAATATTCCTTTATTGCCAGATGGTTCTAACATTGATCTCTTATCTTTAGGCACATGAATATAAATAGGACAACCAAAGATTCTTAAGTGATTAACTTCACGCTTCACACCTATGAAGGCTTCTTCCAGAGTCATATTCTCCAAAATACGATGAGGGCTCTGATTCTGAACATACACTACAGTTCTAGATGCTTCTGCCCAAAGGAAAGTTTGCAAGTCTTGATCATGGATCATAGCTTTAGCTGCCTCAACAATGGATCTATTCTTCCTTTCTGCAACACCATTTTTTTGTGGATTGTAAGGAACACAAAACTCCCTCTTAATCCCTGCTCATCCAAAGATGTATTCTCCTCCTTTATCAGATCTTAGAACTTTGATCCTCTTCCCGAACAAATTTTCTACTTGAGCCTTAAATTCCTTGAATTTCTCAAGTACTTTAGATTCCTTAGTCTTTAAGAAATAAATCCAAGTCTTTCTAGAGTAGTCATCAATGAAAATTACATAATACCAAAAACCACTCAAAGATGCAACAGCCATTGGACCACACAAATTAGAATGAACAAAATCTAGAATACATTTTGATCTAGTTTCACTACTATGAAAAGGACCTTTAGTATTCTTACCCAATGCACATCCTTTGCAAGTACCATCATGCTCCTAACTGAATTTTGGAAGGCTAGTGACCATCTTTTGCATGGATGGAAGAGCTTTGAAATGAAGGTGAGCAAGTCTTCTATGCCAAAGCTCACTTGAACTAGTAGAATCATGCAATAATGCCTACATTGGACGAATGAAAAGTCTATAAAGACTCTCTTGTCGAACACCAATCACTCGGGTTGTCTTGATGTTAGAGTTCTTCGGCCAAGCAAGAACTTTTCCCTTGGAAAATGCAACTTGATATCCTTTGTCCTCCAAAGCTGAAATTGATACAAGGTTCCTCTTGATACTTGGTACGAACAACACATCGCTTAAATGAAGAGAGATGTTGAAATCTAGGCGAAGAGAGGAGGCTCTAGCACCTTTCACTGAATAGCAAGCATCATCTTCAATTATGACTTGAATGTCGGTATCTCTCTCCACCAAATCTGAAAGATGCTCTCTAAATCCGGTAATGTGTCCAGAAGCGCCACTATCAGTTAACCATGTGTTGCTATCAGTTGGAAGTTTGGAACATTGCTTGATAGGACTTGTTAGCAATATATTTTACTTCGTTGTCGGCCGTAGTCGGCCTTGGTTGTAGTCGGCCAAATTATAATAAAATAATAGTTAGTGAAAATAAAACATGTCATGTACTATCGGGTAATCAAGTACCGATTAATGTTAATGTTATGAAGCGTCGTGTCGGTTGGTTATCTAACCACCGCCGAACGTTATATGTAGCCTGTTGGGATAG
This sequence comes from Sequoia sempervirens, assembly GCA_007258455.2. Lineage (NCBI taxonomy): Eukaryota > Viridiplantae > Streptophyta > Pinopsida > Cupressales > Cupressaceae > Sequoia > Sequoia sempervirens. The sequence goes on from VDFB02353493.1 coordinate 39,647,463, forward strand.
TCGGGAGATAGTTTTTTGGTGCCGATGTTTATTGTCAATCACTGCTGATACTCTTTTGTACATGATATTTCTGAGAATGAATAAAGTTTCTGGTGTTCAAATATGATATCTTTCAGTTTACTGTTTTATCCTATGTTCTGCACATTACCAATTTGCCAGTAGTACGTAAGAGTAGAATTACTTTCCGTAGGCAAACATTTGGCGCCGTTGCCTGAACGGACTAGGGCATCATCTACCATGGCAGTGTAATGGGTCAACCAGCGGAAGAACCTGTAAATGCTAATGAGGAACGGGAAGACTCATTGACAGAAGATCTGGTAAATTTGTGGAAAATATCGCTACATGACCACGTGTGTAGGGAATCCCACATTCGGGAGATCCCTGAGGAAGTCATCTGGGATCGGCTGGAAGTGAACGACGAGGTGAACCACCTCCTGAATCGCATGCCCAAGTTACCGGCCCGCCATTTCATTATCCTGCAAGACTTGCGAGAGAAAGAAGCTCGTGAGCGCCGAAGGCAGCAAATCATACAACGTTGTGAAGACCGAACCAAACGTGAAGAGGAAGAACGCGATACTAGTCGGCGCTGCACTTCCGGCAACCAGCAATGATTGCTTGAACAACTAAATGCCCGTACGGCCGAACAAAGACAAGAATAGAGTACCTGACGGGCACGGGACTTCGGAAGAGCAAGTTTGGCGATCACTCAGGCTGCAAGAGCAAGAAAATTGGCGAAGACGACTAAGGCAAGTCGGTAAGGAACTAGATGAGGACTTAATTGAAATCAATCAGAGCATAAAAAGAACATATGAAAATTTGAAACGGATAGACACATCCATTGAACGAACGCACCACAGTTTGATAGAAGGAAGGGACGAAGACCCCTTCAGCACTCCACACGCAGGAAAATATAAAAAAAATGAAGATGATTTGACTAGCAGCATCAGACGATTTCGAGAGTTGTCCCTCTCGAACGACGACGACGACGAGTTAAGGAGGGGAAGACCAGAGCTTAAGACCCCAGGGCAGAGAGAGCATCGGAAAGATCCTGAGGAGACCCACGATGTTGAGGACGCTGACGGAGGACGTGGGAGTGACTCGTACGTGGCCAAGAGTGCAAGTGACGCACAGGGACGTAGCGAGGAATCCACTAGTCCAATCGGGTCCAAAACACAAGGAGGTCAACCAGTAAAGATGGCTCATCCGGATCGGCAAAAGCTGTCGAAATTCATGGGGAATGGCTCTGAGGATCCCGTACGGCATTGCAAGACATGTGAGACTATCTGGATAGCCAGCGGGCAGGATGACCCCGACCAGTGGCTGAAGGCATTTCCAGCAACACTCAGAGACAGTGCCATTGATTGGTACTTGGAATTGGACCAAGCGCAGAGAGCCACATGGAGGGTCCTGAAGCAAAATTTTGAAGCGGAGTTCAAACTCCTACGGGACGATAGTGAGATCGTCACAGAAATATATCATACTAAACAAGGGAAGCACGAGACCGTACGGACCTACAACAGGAGGTTGAAAGACTTGATAGGAAAGCTGGAGGCACAACCCGCAGATGGTTTAAAGAAAAGATGGTTCATTGAAGGACTGATTCCCTCACTTCGGCAAAAAATGAAAGTAGTACCGCCATCCTCGTACACAGAAGCATACAATCGGGCGATGGATATAGAAAGTGAAAATAGGACTTCCTCGAAGGGGAAGAAGAGGGATGACAACGAGAGTGTCGAGGAAAGTGACAATGAATCGGTAACCGTACAAGCCCTTTGGAGGGATATGATGCGGATAATGAAAGAACTGAAGGCGGACAAGGAAGGATCCAAAGAAGCCAATGAATTATGGTGTACAGACTATAAAACGGAAGGTCACACAAAGGCAAGTTGCCCAAAAAAGTTATTCTGTGACATCTACCAGGTTATGGGACACTCCGTCAAGGAGTGCCCATACAACTTAAAAACCAAAAGTTCGCAAGTATTCTTCACTCAAGGCGAACAGTCAACCCCTCCAACCACGCCACCAAAGCCACAGAACAACAATGCATCCCCTGGAGGCTACCGCAACAGTCGGAGAAATACGCTGAGAAGCAAAATTCAATACGATAGCAAAGGACGACCGATGATCCAGTGCCGGAACTGTAATGAATGGGGTCACTTTGCGAGGGATTGTCAGAGCGGCCAATGCAACGGGGGAAAACTGTGCAAGTGGTGTGGACCGGGTGATCATGAAGACACCAACTGTCTGAAACAGAAAGGAAGTATCAATATGCTGGAAGTAGCCGACAAAGAAGTCTTGGCGATTACGAGAGCGCAGTCAAAAAGGGAAAATTATCCAGACCCTCGTACGGAGAAAGAAAGATTTCGGGAAGCCAAGACAAAAGTAGAAGAGGCAATGGCAAATGAAGGAAAGAACTCTAAAGCTATTAGTACGTTGCTACAGTCGGAGTCAGAGAAGAATATCGTACGGCAGGTGCTTCACACAACCGTACCCATTAAGGTAACTGATCTCTTGCAAACGATGCCTTATCTCAAAGTAGCGCTTACAAATGCTATTGAAGAAAATCTTCCGAAGGATTCACCAGAACGTATGCCAAAAGTGGTAGCGGAGACTGCAGACCCAATGCTACTCGCAGTAAGCATCGGGAGGAAACCAGCCGTCATCGAGATGGAAATCTTGGGCATGAAATTATCTAACACTATCGTCGATGGTGGTTCAGGAGTAAACGTACTGCCAGAAGAGACCTGGAAGTGTCTGAGTAAGCCGACTCTTTGGCCCCCAACATTCCACCTTGTGGGAGCAGACCAACACGGCATCAGACCACTGGGTACACTTATGGAGCAGAAAGTCTTGATCGGCACACAACTGTTTTTGCTAAACTTTGTAGTCATCCCAATGGAGAAAAAGGTGTACGATGCACTCTTGGGACGGGGATGGTTGATCGCCGCCAAGGCAACCCACAACTGGAAGCGGAATACACTCTCAATAGAAAATCGGGGGAGGAAATACACCATTGATCTGAAGAACCAGGCCGTCAGTGAGGACCTAGCATCTTCGGCATCTGAATCCGGAGGAGACTCAGATGAGGATGAGAGAAAGTTAATGGAACCAGATGAAGAAAGGGTGTTGGAGATTGGAAGTTGCTCGGAAGATGAGACCAGTTCACTGAGCGGACTGTTTCACTGTTAGATGGAGGATTATGAAGTCTTCCACCCGGATTGCCACATGCTGCAGGTCAAGGAGGGGGAAGCAAAAGAAGACAACGGCTCAACCAGTGAAACATTCCCACCTGAATACGGAGAATATAAAGAAGGTATGGCAGAATTGGATGTGACGCCAGCCCACAAGTTCGAGCAGGACAAAATCATTAAGTACGAGGAACCAACGCTGAAAAAGGTAAACCTTGGGGAATCGGCCAAACCTAAGGAGATTTTTGTGGGGGATGATTGGGACCCTGTCCTGAAAGCGGCAGCGTTTAGAATCTTCATGGAATACAAAGATGCTTTCGCCTGGACGTACAAAGATTTAAAAGGCATACCACCGAATTTATGCGTACACAGGATTCCTCTCGTACCGGGAGCCCAGCCCGTACGAAAGCCACTGTACAGAATGAACAAAAATTATGCCGCTAAAGTACAGGAGGAGATTGAGAAGATGCTGGAGGTCGGCATCATTTTCAAGGTGGAAGTCAGCGAGTGGGTATCGCCGATCGTCATATCATTGAAGAAAGAGAAGGAGCAAATTAGAATCTGTGTTGACTTTCGTAGTCTGAATGCAGTGACTATCAAGGATCCATTTCCCATTCCCTTCACCGACTCAATTCTGGAAGAAGTTGCCGGGCACGAAATGTACTCTTTTCTAGATGGCTTCTCGGGTTACAATCAGATCAGTATCGCCGAGGACGACAAATTAAAGACTACGTTCGTCGTCGAGGATGGGGTGTACGCATACAACCGAATGCCGTTTGGATTATGCAACGCACCAGCTACATTCCAGAGGATAATACTCCACATCTTTGATAAAATGTCGGTAGGTAATTTCAAAGCCTTCCTCAATGATTGGTCGATTTATAGCAATAAGGAAAAACATTTGAAAGCCTTAGGCGAGTGCATGGAACGGTGTAGAGCAGCCCGCCTTGCCTTGAATCCGAAGAAATGCAAATTTATGGTGCCGCAAGGGAAGTTGCTCGGACACATTGTGTGCAAAGCTGGGTTGAAAACGGATCCCGACAAGGTGCGAGTCATCGTGCAGATGGAGGCTCCGGAGAATGTCACTGGTGTAAAGTCCTTCCTCAGGCATGTGGGATACTATCGGAGATTCATTAAAAACTTTGCCCAAGTGTCGTATCCTCTCCACCTGCTGACGAGGAAAGGCCAACCATTTACATGGGCCGACGAACAAGAGAAGGCATTCCGGGAATTGAAGGATCGATTGATCAGCTCACCCATATTGATGTATCCGGACTGGGATAAGGAGTTTCACGTACATGTAGATGCTTCTAATTTTGCCATCGGAGCAACCCTAGCACAAGTAGGAGCACACGGGTTGGACCACCCAGTATTCTTCACCAGTCGGCTACTTTCAAAAGCAGAAAGGAATTACAGTACGACCGAGCGTGAGGTACTAGGAATGGTTTACTTCGTACAGAAGTTCAGGCATTACCTCCTAGCCACGCTGTTCACTTTCTATGTGGATCACCAAGCTTTGATGTACCTGGTAAACAAGCCGATTATCCAAGGACGGGTGAGTAGATGGTTACTTTTGTTGCAAGAATTTACGTTCACCATCATCGTACGGCCGGGAAAGAGCCATGTTATTGCCGATCAATTATCCAGAATCCGGTCGGGCAAACCCACTGAGGGAGGGGTGAATGAAGACTTTCCGAATGCACATTTATTCCAGATTGCAATATTGCCATCATGGTACGAGAAGATCGGAGAATATCTGTCCACATCCACGTTTCCAAAGGAAATGCCACCGGCCGAAAGAAGGAAGCTCGTACTGAAAAGTAAGACATTCCAGTTGATCAATGGTTTACTCTACAAGATGGGACCCGACCAGATCCTCCGGAGATGTGTCGTCGAAGAAGAAATACCTGGCGTACTAAAGGAGGCACATGAAGGACTGGCTAGCGGCCATATGGGACCAGATGCTACAGCAAGGAAAATTCTCTTGGCAGGTCTATGGTGGCCGACGATGCACACTGACGCCAAAGAATGGGTGTTAGGCTGCGACACTTGCCAGAGGGTCGGGAAACCATTGAAGCGGGATTTCATGCCACTGCATCCCTCACAGCCACAGGAATTGTTCGAACGATGGGGGTTGGACTTCATCGGACCATTGAAGGTGAGTCACTTGCATCGATGCCGATATATTGTGGTCGCTACCGAATGTCTGACGAAGTGGGCGGAAGCTCGAGCATTGTCAGACAATACAGCACAAAGTACGGCAAGATTCATCTACGAGCAAATAGTAACACGGTACGGCATCCCCATTCGGATCACGAGTGATCGTGGAGGACATTTCGTTAATCATGTTATCAGGTTGATGACGACAGAGTTCCGAATTTTTCACAACTTGTCAAGTCCATACTACCCGCAAGCCAATGGCCAGGCGGAGTCTACAAATAAGGTGCTTGTATCAGTGATTCACAAATCATGTGGTGTGGAAGAAGCTGACTGGGAAGAAAGGTTACCAGCCATCCTGTGGGCATATCATACAAGGTACAAGGTAACAATGGGCCACACGCCTTTCCAATTGATGTACGGTCAGGAGGCGGTGATGCCGATGGAGTATATGGTACCAAGCCTGAGGATAGCCGTGGAGAATCGGTTGGGCGATACTAAAAGTTTAAAGGAAAGACTATACCAACTAACTAAGCTGGACGAGCGAAGAGTGATGGCACAATGGGCGACGGAGAACATGCAACGGCGACGGAAATATTGGCACGACAAGCATCTCCAACGAATGAATTTCCGACCGGGACAGTTAGTTCTGAAATATAACGGCCGTAACGAGATCAAACCGGGGAAGTTTAAAGTTCGTTGGTTGGGACCGTTCCGAATACGGGAAGTAGGTGACAATGGTTCTATAAAGTTAGAAAATCTAGATGGGTCACTGATATCGAGGCAATCAACGGATCGAAGCTAAAGCCATATCAGGAGAGAAAGGAGAAGAATACTATCACCATCAACATGTTGGGCTATGCAACAAAGGAAGATTGGCCTGTGCAATGTGAAGGCCCGAGAAAACAAGACTGGGGACTAGGAGGTCCCAGATATGTAGCAGACGATGTCCGGGCAGAATCAGGGCGAGATCAAATAGTTGAAGAAAGGTTGGCAGAGAAGCGAGTAGAAGGAATTGCAGTACCACGGATACACAAGCACTTAACCAATGCAATGTTCGAAACCCCTGCTCTTTGGCGTCGAATGGGGGGACATTGGCACTATGTAGCCCCTTATGAAGGAGTAAGACAGGGATATATAGCCAAGGACTTGGACACGGAAGCCCAAGCGGAAAAGGAGAAATAGGCAGAAGAACAAGATGAGTCCCAAAATGATGACGAGGAGGAATGGACTGATGAGCAATGGGATGCTTACTTCGAGAAGAAGGCCCCTTGCTTAAAGACAGTGTTGAGGACAGAAGATACGTTTGTGTCAATGGTGGACGAGTATACTAAAGATCTTCTGAAACAAATGTGTCGAGAAAGAAGGAAAATATCAAGGGTTCGGAAGATCGCAACTCAAGATGGACTCTGGAAAATAATTCCCAACCTGGCGGGACCACCAACAGTACAAGGCGACGATGTTACGTGGTATCAACAGTACGGCGGAAGGTACATCGACGGAAGTTTTCGAGGTATTGGTCCTGCCCCTTGATAAATGGTTTGATATAGAATATCTAGGAACGTGCTGCGAGGAAGAATGTTATAAAAGGCCACCACACATGTAAATGGTATTATACCTCGGAATTAAAAGTTCGGACACGCAGCGAAGCTCGAAGGATAAAAAGAAAAGAAGAGAGAAGGAAGGAGAGAGAAAATGAACAAAAATTGAAAAAAATAAAAAGAAAAGAAGAGAGAAGGGAGGAGAGAGAAAATGAACGGAAGTTGAAAAAAATAAAAAGAAAAGAAGAGAGAAGAGAGGAGAGAGAAAATGAACGGAAGTTGGGAAAAATAAAATTAGGTAGGAAAAAAGCTATGAAAATAAAAGAAAATAACAGAGTAAATAAGGAAGAACAAGGCGAAAAGGAAGAACAAGGTGAATGGGAAGAAAAGAGAAAAGAAGAAAAAAATAAAAGAAACGAAAAAGAAGTCAGAAAAGAAAGCAAAAGAAGGGAGAAAAAATTAAATAATAAATTAAATGAGTCGGCCAGTAAAATAAGTATTAAAGTGCTCAAATTAAATAAATTGAGGCGAATTAAAATAAACGCCTTGAATATTGAACAACCCGTACAGACAAAGGAGAAATTGGTTGAGGGAAATAAATGGCGAAAAATCAAAGAACATTAAAATAAAAAGTTGCCAAAGCTCGACCAAAGAGGAATTTGTACGGCCATTTAAGGACAAACTATCTTGGACAGAACGAAGTGGTGAAAGGAAGCAAAGCGTACGGCCAAGCAGAGGAAAGGGAATCGTACGACACTTTTATAAGAGAGGAAAGAACAAAAGTCCGTACGGAATTCTTAGCAGAAGCACAATAAGTACAAGGATCGCACAACACCCTCATCAAACCCTGAGTCTTGAAGTCGTACGGCCACTGCAAGTTGGAAATTTTGCCAAGTACTGCATCGTACGGCATTTACAAGCCCCTCAGTCTTCACTCAGTTGGCCACTGGAGGTCGTACGGCCATTACAGACTGGAATTTGTGCCAGGTTCGACATCGTACGGCAGCTTGTTGATCTTCTCCAGGTCGTACAGCATCAGTACATCATTGATCTTCTCCAGGTCGTACGGCATCAGTACATCAGTGATCTTCTCCAGGTCGTACGGCATCATTACATCAAGAGATTTCGTACGGCATCAGTATTTCAAGAGAATCTGTACGGCATCAGCATTTCAGGAGAGTTCGTACGAAATTCACAAAATTTTAGGGTCGTACGACATCTACAGTGTTTTCAAATCGTACAGCCATCCCTTCAAATCGTACGGCCTTGGCAGAACATTTGCATCGTACGAATTTCATACATTTGCCAGATCGTACAGAATTCTAAAGTAGTACGGATTTCCAAGAACCTGCACAGCGTACGGCCTTTCCAGCTTTTACCAGATCTCGGCAGTTTTCATTAGCTCGGCAGTTTTCATCAGTTCGGCAGTTTTGATAGTTTCGACAGTTTCCGCAACTGTCTCGAGATTTATAAAATCGGCTGGAATCGCCGAACTGACAGAAAGATGGACAAGGGCAAGAAGGCGGTGCAGCACAAGCCAAAGGTAGCCTCAGCTGGAAAAAGAAATAGGATGGACACTGATAATGACACGATGACATGGGAGAACCTGACTGGCAACGAGTGCAAACAATGGTGGCGAAGCACTCCTGACGACCACTACCTGAAGGTTGCGCTTTGGCACGCTCGAGTAGACAAAGTTGTGCTAGTGCCCTTCTTCAATTCTCGGGAGTTTGAGCCTTGGCTGAAGGCGATGGTGGATAACTATTGCAGGCATACGCACAAGTCAATAATTGATTATAGAGGTTGCCGAGTGACCATTTCATTTTGGCCGCAGGACTTTGAGCGGGTGTTTGGCGTCCCAGCTTCGGGAATAGGGGTTAACAAACCCAAGAGGATGACACAAGAGCACAAGGAATTGTTGGTCAAACAGGTGTGTCGTAGTGACTTGACAGCGGAAGAACAGAATACCATATGGAGTGCTGGCAATCGAGGTCTCCGGAAAAACTACTTGGCAACACCGGAATGGAAGTGCTTGCTCGACCTAATGAAATGCCAACTCACCGGTGCCAGCCGAGCGTAGGACATTGCTATATGGATGGTCGATTTCATGGTCGGACTCCGCGTTGGCCGAGTGTACAACTGGGCGAGGTTACTTACAGAGCAGATGAGGGATTTCTTAGCGCAGAGGCATAAGGCCTTCTACATGACCCAGCATGCTATAGCCCTCTTTCTCGATGCCATTCACACACAGGTGCTCGAGGGCAATTGGGGTCGGTTGCAGCCACTTACTCACCTGGATCCTAGATTGTCGCCCGTATTCTACTAGTCGGAAGTGGAAGTAAAGTAGGCCGGCGAGGGCACAGCTTCAGGAAAGAAGAGGAAACAGAAGGAGGCGTCGGTGGAAGAGGAAACATCAGAGGAGGCCTCGGAGCCGAGTGATGCATCTGACAGGGAGGAGCCCATCGATTTATCTTCCTCGCCCTCGGAGTCTAGTCCACCGGCCGATGAGGAGGTGTCTGTTGCCATCAGGGGTCAGGAGGTAGGTGAGATTGACATACCAGTGTTGCAGCCGGCAGGGTTTACTCTCCCCGCACCGCCAGCCAGGAAGAACACACACTCAGTGACATTCACTCTTCCTGTTTCGCCAGTTGGAGCCGGGCGAATGTTGAGGGTAGTTGCTTCACTACCAAGATCATCGCCAAGGTGGGCACCACTTGCCACCACGACATCACAAGGGGCAGTCACTGTATCGGCAGGGTCCACTGCCTCGATCGAGATATTGCCAGCGGCCTGTTCCCTTACACCACTGCCAGGAGTGGCAACCTCAGCAGCAGGACCTGAGGGAACGATGGTGGCCACTGAGGAGACTACTCCAGCCTCAGGAGCACCCAGGGTAGCACAGATTGATAGCTGGTTGGGATCGGTAGGCCTCACCTTGGAAGTGGCCAAGCAGCCCGAACAGCAGGAGAAGAGTCCCTCAGAGGGACTAGGGGATGAGGAAGGTCCAGTCGTTCACACTCAGCAAAGTGAAACGGCCAGACTTGGCGAGGATGCACTTGCACACCCTGAGGCTAGCATAGCAGAGGCACCAGAGATAGCCATACATGAGCCTCAGCAGATAGACGGGGAACCGCCCCAGGAGGAGACAGAACCTTGTACACCTCCCGACGATGAGGAAAACGAGGAGGGTGACTCCACGGAGGGATTTGTCGTGGAAATGTCACAGCTAGACCCATCAGACCCAGTAGGCACGGTGCAACGATATGTACAGGAGCTCGAGCATATGGGCAGGTTGATGATCCGAGTGGGACAGGTTTCCAGAGACCTCAAGATTGGCCGATCTCCTCTAGTGGGTCAGGAAGTTCACCGCATCCGAGGATTTGTACAGATGGGGTGTGCGGCTGAGTTCACACGGATATTTGGCGAGGGGTGGCCAGCAAGAGAAACTCCTGCTATGATGAGAGCCTGGCAGGGTCGACCACCGAGACTAGTAGGGCGGGATGCCAGGATTTTGGAGAGCTTATATTACATAGAGCTTGCCTTTCGGGATGTCTTTATTCTCATGAAGCGCCAAATATTCTCCACAGAGGTAGCGGTCTCACGAAGAGTGGACGCCTATAGACTCCTGCAGAGGGTTAAGGACGAGTCCACTGCTACCATAAAAAGCATCCATAATGATTTGGCCGAACAAACTCGGCTTGCCAAGTGAGAGGGGAGCTCGATTAGAGGTCTTGGGAGCCTCGGGTGGCAGTCTTGGAGGAGGAAGCACAACAGAAAGAGGCAGCATGGGAGCAGCGAGTGAAAGCATTGGAGGATCAGTTGGCTGCAAAAGAGGTTGATTTGGCGGCCAAGAGTGCAGAAGCGAAGAAGGCAAAAAGCCAACTGATGGAGGCAGCCCGGATGGTAAAGACGGCGAGGGAGAGGGAGATACTGGCAGATCGGCAGCTTCGCACACGTACCGAGGAGGTGAGGCGACTGCGAGCGGAGCATTCTTCTACTACTCCGACATCATCTATGCATCCAGGGACGCACTCCCTTCCCCCTACTTCTCAGTGATCTTGTCTTGCTGTATGTATGTCGTCTGGAAGACGACTTCTTTTTGGGGGGGGATGATGTTAGCAGTATATTTTACTTCGTTGTCGGTCGTAGTCGGCCTTGGTCGTAGTCGGCCAAATTATAATAAAATAATAGTTAGTGAAAATAAAACATGTCCTGTACTATCGGGTAATCAAGTCCCGATTAATGTTAATGTTATGAAGCGTTGTGTCGGTTGGTTATCTAGCCACCGCCGAACGTTATATGTAGCCTGTTGGGATAGTAAGAAGATAGTTTTTTGGTGCTGATGTTTATTGTCAATCACTGCTGATACTCTTTTGTGCATGATATTTCTGAGAATGAATAAAGTTTCTGGTGTTCAAATATGATATCTTTCAGTTTACTGTTTTATCCTATGTTCTGCACATTACCAGTTTGCCAGTAGTATGTAAGAGTAGAATTACTTTCCGTAGGCAAACAGGACTGAGATAAATAGAAATCCGCTTGAATTATCTCTTGAATCCTTCTGAGGAGAGACATCACCCACATTCATAGTAGAGGCATGTTGCTTTGGTCTTGATGCACAATCTCTCGCATAGTGACCAAACTTGTCACATCTGAAGCACTGTATATGGGAGAGATCCTTCTTCTTCTTAGATTCAAGAGCAGCATCCAATCTTTTGTCTCTATTCCTCTTGAAATTGCCTTTCCTTCCTTCTCTTCCTTTCCTCTTCGATGTTTGAGCAGCAAGTACATGATTGTCTTCATTGTTAGAACTTCGTCCATTACCTCTTGTTGCCAACCTTGATTCCTCTTGAATACAATCTGCTCTAAGGCGATCAAACTTTGGTAGCTTCAATCTTCCACTAATACCTTGGATAAATGGCTCTCAAGATTGAGGAAGACCGTTGAGTGCCAACATGACTAAGTCTTTATCATCAACCATATTACCAATGGCACAAAATTGATCTCTCAACTCAATAATCTTCATGAAGAAGGAGATGATTGAATCTCCTTTTGCCATCTTGATGTGATGAAGTTGTTGCCTCAATGCAAGAGTTTTGTTTGTATTATTGATCTCATATAGTCCCTCCAAGGTCTTGAACATCTCTCTAGCTATCTTCAACTTGGAGATAATAGGCACAAGGTGATCCTTCACAGAATCAATCAATATCTTCTTGGCCTTTGTGCCATTCTTCCTCCATTGTGTCTGCTCAATCTCATCGGAAGGTTCGGGTACCTCTTTCTCCACGAACTCGAGAATGTCATTTTCTTCCAATGCAATGAGAACTCTAAACTTCCAAGAGGTGAAGTTAGAGGCACCATCGAGTCTATCTTCAACCTTGAGACCGTTCACCATTTTCGTAGTTAAGATAGACACATAAAGATGAGAATAATGGAGAAAGATAATGCTGCTTATATAAATCTAATCACGATCTTGCTTAAACCCGCTTTGATACCATGTTACCACCACTCATGAGCTACGCCATCCAAATGTAGTGTGGTTGTAATGTCCCCATTGTAGCCCTATGCTCTTCATTTGGATTTAGCCTATTTACAGAAATCCGTAGGCTAAGCTGAAGCAGAAAATTAGGGTTTCCTCTTTCAAATGTTTTTTTGAGGGTTTCCTCTTTCAGATATTGCTCAGTTGACGTTCAGAGGATGTTGTGCAGACTTACTATTTATAGCAATTCACTATTTTTAGCAAGTTTATCCATTAGCAGTATCTATTTAGCAACAGTTCAATCCTTTGCAGTTCGGTTGTTCAGTTTGGCTTTTTGATGGTTTTGAAGCGAACTTACTATTTTTGGCATTGGCTATTTTTAGTAAGTCTAATTTTGGCAGTGGCATCATTAGCAGCATCAGCTCAGGTCATCATTCTATTTCTGGCATAATCAATTTGGGTGTTGGTTTTGGCTTTGGCTTCTATCTCTCCTTTGGACTGAGTTTCAACACTTAGTCAATTTTGTATTTTGAGTTTGTACCCCATGCTTAGTCATTGAACTTCAAGTTGTTTCTAAAATGGGGTCATGAAGGGGGGACGCCTCATTTAAGTTCATTAATGTTTTATTAATGTTTAAATATCTCCTCAAATGTGGGACGACTTGGGAAAGGAATACTAAGAGTTTTAATATTTTAAAAATGCTTTTGAGGTGGATGTCCCTTGGAGAAATTGAAGAGTTTCTTGATTGGAGTTACAGGTTGCTTCATTTGCCCAATTGAAGCTTATATATTGAGGCTATGAGAAGAGTTCTTCATCTTTGGAAAATATTGTAAAGTTATGCTGCTGAATTGATTTCAAAACCCGGCTAAGGGGGAGCTTAGTATTTCACACCATTCTTCGGCCCTGAAACTATGGCGCCCTAGATGGTCAATTGGGAGTGTGCTTCATTCAAAAGTGCATACAGAGCTTCATCATGGTGAAATTGGTGATAATTCTCAGTTTTGTACTTGCTGGTTATGAAATGGCTGAAGTAGATTTTCACTTGCAAGTCTTTGTGTGATTTAAATCTCATTGTGAGTATTGATGCTTATCAATTCTATGCCAAGGGCGACCCTTTCTGCAAAATATCAGATTTTCTTGTCAAGTGTTTGATTTTCTACAGAGGTCATACTTCCTCTAGGGCCGTACTTCCTCCAGCAACTTGCTTTGGGATTCGTGCTCTCCAATAGTGGCTGTGTTTTGATAAAAATCAGGCTTGTAGCTGGTCACCATGACTATGGAGTGCTGTAAGTACAGTTTGGAGTGTGTTTTTGAAGTTTTGAAAGAGATAGATGCATTTTGAAGTGAGTTTTATTGTTGTTTCTGAGATTACAGTTTGCTGGTCTGCAATTAGATTTGCTGGTGTTTCATATCAGACTTAGCTTTGCCCCTGTTTTGCATTAATTTTTTAGTGTTTTGACTCCTAGTTAAATGTGCATTCAATTTGGAGGAATTAGGAGTTTTTTGGTTGTAGATTTGAACAACTTTGTGAAGTTATTTGTTGGTCTAAACATTCAATTTGCTGGTTATCTTTATCAGACCTAGTTATTCCAGCTTTGTGCAATATTTCTTTCAAGTTCTTTCTCATGTTTGTAATTGGAGATATAGTGGAAAGCATTGCAGAAGTTTGGAACAGATTTCATGGTGAAAATCATTGTATTTGGCACTTGTTATTTGCAGATGTTTTGCATTGTAAGACTGTAAACAGTAGTATTGTTCCAGTCCTTTAGTTTGCTGCAAATTTTATATATTAATTAACATCATTGTAATCCCTAGATGGTTTACCGCCAGTGTGGAGAACAAATGTTTAATCTTTCTTTGTACCCACTATTAAGTGGTGAATTCCCACTTACGAGTGGATGCCCACCGCAGCGGATGAATTAGTTTGTTTTGTAATTCTTTCCCCCCCACTGAATTGGTGGTTGTGCGGAAATTTTTCCTAGCTGGTTCACCGTCTAAGTTTTTTTTAGTTTGTAATAAGTACTCCGCCATATGCTATCACCTCGCCTTCCAAGGATCTTGGTGAACATTCTGGCGTTGAGTTTTATATTTTCACTTACAGTTGTAATCAGTTTCAGCTTTTGAATTATTTAGATCCTAGCGATCCTCTGACCATATGCTCGCCCCTCCTCCTTTAGTGGTCTTAGGGCGCATTCTTGGTTAGAGTTAATATTCCGCATCATTTTGGTTTTGGAGCTAACCTTAACGAGTGCGTGTTGCAATTGTAATTGATATTGAAAATCAAGAAAAAATTAGTAGGCATTTCTCAGTGGCGAAACTGATTGCCTCTTCTTCAAGCATGAGCCTCAAGGAGAGGAAGTTATCTAACTTCTAAACCCAACCACGTGTGGTACAATGATGCCCTCCATCAAAATGTTCCAAAGTAATCTTACTCACCACCTTCCGGAGATTTCTAGTGCCCTATGGTACTCTAGTCTCAAGTTTGCCAACCACCACTACCCTTTGTCTCCTCCGGTTCAGGAATTGATCAAATGTCAACACATTCCTAATGTCAGCAGGTAGTGAAGTGTACTCTACATGGCTGGTCCTAACCTCATCACCATGTTTGTTGGTTACTCTGAAGGTCATTCCTAATGATCAGGGGTCTCAACCCTCCGTGTAAAGATAGGCTACAAATTCCTAGATGTGGTATTGATAGAAACCCTTGGCCTCTCTTCAGGCTGAGCATTAGAACTAATGAAGTTGTCATGTTGTCATATGTGACCAAGATTAGGAACCTGGTTCATCTTATGCAAGAAATCAACCAACATGTCCATCATAGTGTCAAACTTCTGCTCTCTCCTAACATCTGGGCTAATGGAACCCGAATGCGCTTTGTCTCCATCTCCCATGGTACCTAAAATACTCATTGTCACTGGATAGAGTTCTTGTTATTTCCAGTGAATTGTGAAAGCCTAAAACCTCTGAAATGGTTTCACCCTCCGGCACCTGCAGAGGATGCCACGGTCATGAACCCCTGTGATAAGTCTGTTATTTATCACTCATGAAATAACCTCACAAGATGGTAGGATATTAAGCGCTCTGATACCACTAAAACAACCCTCTATGGTGTTTGATTTGAATTATCTCTGTTTTTGTGTTTCTGATTTGTCTCTTGAGTTTTTTGCAATTTCGATGTTGGAGTTTTTTGCAATAATTGAAAATAATGAAAAAAAATAGAAAGGGAAAGCATAAAACAAGGAAGACACAGATGCTTATAATTGATTTCAATAAGATATGTCACATACCCATTTGCTGAACATAACTTTCATGATTCTGATTTTATTACAGAAGCCTCATTTTGCATAGATTTCTAGATGCCTAGCACATAATAGCTCAAAGTTCAAGTTGGAAATGAAGTAGATCTGTAGAATATATTCTTTACAAAGAAATAATCCTTCTAGTGCCTGAATCCAAACTCAAAGAGAAGGTTTTGAAGACTTTCCATGATGCTCCCTTGGCTGGTCACCAAGGATTTTTCAAGACTTACAAGCAGATCTATTAAAGATTTTTGTAGAACTTAAGGATGATGTTCTGAAGTATACAAGAGAACGCAAAGTGTGTCAACAAAACAAAAATGAACACTTTATCAGCTGGTCTGCAGCAGCCTTTACCTATCCCCAACCAAAAGTGGGAATCAATGGATTTCATCGCCAAGTTACTAAGGGTGCAAGGGAAGGATTGCATCTATGTTGATGAACGATTGACCAAATTTGTACACGTCTTTGCTATTTCTGTAGACTTTAGAGCAGCTCAGATGGCTGATTTATTCTTCAAAGAAATGTTCAGACTGCATGGCATGCTAGAAAACATTGTTAGTGATAGGAACAGTAGGTTCCTAAGTGTATTTTGGCAAGAACTCTTCAATTTAATTGGGATTGAACTCACTCCTAGTATCAGTTACCACCCACAAACCAATGGGAAAATGAAGATTGTAAACAAGTGGGTGGAGGGTTGTTTAAGAAACTATGTTTCTAGACAGCAAAAAGCTTGGGTAAGATGGTTTCATTTAGGGGAGTACTGCTACAACTCTACCTATCACATGTCAATAAAATTGTTTCTATTTATGATACTTTATGGATATGAAGATCTGTTGTGACCTTTTCACACATCGCCCCATTGCAAATGGGGACCCCCTATTTTCACTTTTTGCTTTGGCATCGCAACTACTTATCACTATTTTTCTTTTACAATGAGGAGTTAGAGTTTTGAAGAGTCATTTGAGCCAAGTTGGGAATTCAAGTCCAAAACAGTGCCTAAACACCATATAAGTGCTCAGAAGGTCCGGAAGACGAGGATCGCCTGTGCTTTGAGTCAATTCTGACACTACCTACTTTTTAGGCATTTTTGCTTTTTCACTTTTTTCATTTTTGGCATTTTTGGACCAATCTGGGATCCCTATTTTTTAGGGATTTTGCTTTTTCTATTTTTAGAAAGTCAACCCTTGTCATGGAGTGAACATTTCCATTTTTAGAATCAAAATCAGGCCACCAGATGTAAAAAAAATTGAAAAATCAATAAAAAATCAATAAAAAATCTGGAAAAATCAAGAAGAGGCAAGCATGAAATTCATGGTGATCAAGGATGGAAAATGATGCAAGTCTGGAGAAATTTGCCCATGGCAATGGCAATGGTAATGGCAAGTTCGCTTGGAAGAAGCAATGAGAATGGCTAAAAGACTTGGAAGTCCACCCTTGCCATGGAAAAGACAATGGCAAGTCCGCCCTTCACATGGCAAGCCTCATGGAAAGTCCACCCAAGCTTTGATAAGGCAATGGCAAGAAATCTTGAAAGTCTGCCCATGCCTTGGAAAAATATTCTCCAAGTCCGTCCAGCACTTAAAAGAAAATGGCAAGGCAAGCTTCAAGTCCGCCCAAGGATGGATGTCCAAGACAAGTGCAAAGTCCACCTGGAGAAGTGTCCAAGACAGTCCAAAGTCCGCCCTCAAGCATGATGGAAAATTTCTAAGGCATGAAGTGCCTAGAGGGGAGATGAGAATGGCACGAAGAATGTGAAGTCCGCTTGGAAGGAGAGATGGATGTGTCAACGCACCAAGAAAGTCCGCCATGTTAAAGGAGTTCGTCAAACAAGCCTTCAAGTCCGCCCTAGCATTTGGCATGAAAGTCAAGAAGTCCGCCATAAGAAGATGAGCAACATGGAGAGAAATTCTTTAAGTCTGCCATAAGGATAGCACAAAACAAGCAAAGTTCGACTTAGACACCAAGGGAAAATGGCAAAGACAAGTGAAAGTCCGACTTTGCCCAAGCATAGCATGTCCAAACCTTTATGAAGTCCGACTTTCCTCAAGCAAGGCATGTCCAAGGCAAAGTAAAGTCCGACCTAGGCCTATTGAAGAAAATGTCTTGAGCATTATGAAGTCCGACTTTGATTGAAGAAAAATGTCTAAGATTGTAGCAAGTCCGCAAATGAAGATGTCAAGACACAAGTAAAGTCTGCCTAAGGAGAGGATGAGAAAATTGGCTAAAACTAAGAAAATTGACACCTTGGGGAGAAGAATTCAGAAAATTGACTAAGTGTTGGAAAGAAAACAAGGAAAATGAAGAGGAATAAAGAGGAAAAGTAAAGAGGAAATGAATAAAATCCTTAGCACAAGCCAAATTCAAAGTTTAAGGCAAATCCACAGGCAAAGTTCATTCAAGCATGAAGATGGCCAAAATCTTGGATAAGTGTTGAATGATCCACATGAAGGTGTTACAAAATGAACTTGAATAGCCAAATTTTGGCCAAGTATGGGAAATTCTTCATAGAGAAAAGTTCCCATTTTCTCCATTGTGGCGAAAGCACAGGCGAATTCTTCTCCAAACTCAAGGCACTTGAAAGAAGCAATTAGGACAACTTCTTGAGGGATTTCATCTCCTGGAAAATTAAAGACAAGCTTCCGATCAGAATCAAATGGTGACAAGAAAAGGATTCCAAACAAATTTCCATTTTTTGATACAAATTGGAATCCAAGATCAAAACTAGGAAGAAACAAGCACAAAGGACAGAGTCATCGGCAAGAAAAATATTCTAAGGCAAGTACCTGGAAAAAGAACAAAGTGGCCCAGAAGAACATCCAACACGCGGAGGTGGCGCCTCATCATCTTCCAACCAACCTCGTCATCTTCCAACCAATCAAATTGTTCCAAATCAACATGCAACAACGTTCTATTTTATTGTTGGTTTATATTTAGCAAAGGGACAAGTGTCCCAGAATGTAATTTTCTTATTGGTCAAGAAAGAAGTTAGTTGTGACCAACCCTAATTAGGGTTTTATTTTAATCTCGGTCGTTGATTCGAAATCAATCTTGGCCATTGAATTGTAATTGGGGAGACTATAAATTGAGCTCGCCCCTCATTTGTAAAGGTGGAAACAGTATATGAAATTGTTGCGTTAGGCTATCTCTGATAATAAAAGCTCTTATGCATGATTTGCTTTGAAAAAATTTTATTGTCAAGTAGTGTGCAAGGTTGCATAACTTCTTCAACCATAGATTAGAATTAGATTACAATTAGAATAGAATTTGCTTTGAATGTTTGTTAAGTGAATGAAAGATTTGATCGTATAACTATAGATTAATGGTGAAATATTGCTCATACTTTCTTCGGATGGATGATTTTCATTCGATGCGTAAAGTTAACCTGAGCTTGTGATTGTGGAAGCTTAACTTCGGTCTTATTCGAGGCATGAAAATTATAATCACACCCTTTGAAGATTGCACCCACCTTGTGTAGTTGTCCCAGTGAAGCGAAACAAAGCGTGGTTACTCGTTTCACTTGGTCTCTTCTGTCTCTTGAATTCCTAGGCATAGATTAGATCCTCTAAACCCTTATCTTTTTTTGCCTTTTTTTGAGATCCAAACTGAAAGTCCCAATTGAAGAAGCCTTTAATGATAAATCCGTCTGAGTCCCGAACTTGTAAGAAATTCCTTAACATAAGTCCCTTTGTGTATTACCAGCATATCACAACACCCATTGAGCTTATCCACATGTCATGACCTGACGAAAGAAACCTTGGAGTCGCCATATGATCTTCTTGCAATCTTAGCATACGCGGTGTCTTTGTTCAAGAGAGGATAGAGTGTCTTTGGAGATTTTATTTTGTGTGTTCAGAGGATGATAAAACGTACACCAACAAGATCCTAGCTTCATTGATCTCCTATTTGGCAATAATAGAGTTCCCCAAGCTAAGGATTTATTGTAGTAGAGTCAAGATATCATGAAATCCTTGAAAGACAACCTTCAACATGTACAAAACCAGCAAAACTTGTATGCAGATCAACATTGTATAGAGCACACATTTGAGTTAGGAGCTATGGTGTATCTAATGTTGCAACCCTACAAGCAATCTACTCTCAAAAAGAGTGGATTAGAAAAACTTAAGCCATAATTTTATGGTCCATTTAGAATAAAAAAGAGGATTGGAGATGTGTTTTATGAGTTGGATTTACTTGAAGATAGCAAAGTACATAATATCTTCCATGTATCTCACCTCAAGAAGGCACTTGGACACAATGTGGTTATCTCTTCAGAGTTACTTCCTTTGGGTGAAGAAGGGAAACTCATCCTGATACCTGAAGCAGTTGGATGCCAAAGGTGTATGAAGAAACAAATCCAAAATCAAAGCACCCTATCTCCCAACCAACACGTCCTTCTAGGACAATACAGCCTGCTCACAGCTAAGACATGTGCCAAATCAGAAGTTCCAATTTGCTGCTTAGAATGCTCAGGAAATTGTTGTCAAAGGGACGCCAAAGTCATATGCCATGAAAAGAAGAACTACGGCCCTGTAGTCTCAAACCACGAGCTTAGAATGATGAAATTTTCAACTCCAATGTGTTGGTTATTTATTAGTAATCTGCAACTAAATAAATTAACAAACCCTTGTCCAAATCTGCCATGCAAATCACAAAAACCTGATTTATTCTTCAAAGCAATACTCAATTTTATGCTCAAATGTTCATCCCTGAGTGAGACCAATCAAGTAGGAACCTAGGACAATCTTGCATGCCCGTAGAACCTGTTCTAAGAGAGGGTATCCATCCTCAATCAGCCATGAAAACAAACTTGCAGCAGTAGCTCACAAAATGATAATATATTCTCAATAATGAATAATGAGCCAAACCCTTGCCTTATAGAGGACACCACTTTTACATATTTCAGTCTTTGATAAAGTTAAAACATAAAATATCTCCTCTTGAGAATCAACGCCACTTTCAATAGCTCCATTGATTTATTATTAAATCTTTGTCAAAGTGATTTTTCAATTAAATACTTCATAAAATGACTTTTTCACTTAAATATTTCATAAAGTGACTTATTTCACTTAAATACTTTATAAAGTGACTTAAAATATTCTTTTAATAAAATCACTTTCACTTTATAACATTAAATCACTAAATCACTTAATAATAGAATATTATTAAATAACGTGACTTAATAAGTCCATAACTCCTAGCTCAGATATCCAAATGACCCCTCGAGAGTGTCCCATGACCAAGATCAAATGCAAGTAAGCCATTACTGACCCAAAATGTCACTTACTAAAAATAGTAAGTAACAAGGACAAGTCTTGAAACCCCTCAAAAAGATTCTCTAATCCTCTTGTTTGCCTACAGGAACCATAGTAATAGGCGAGCCCTATTCCTCGAGCCATTAGCTAGGAAGGGGACATTACAACAAATTAGGGAGAGCAACTTCAACCTTAACTCCTCTTTGTCTCTCTTCAAACTAAGTCTTCTAGTAAAGTTCTTCAATTAAACTGTGTGCGATCAAATTGGGATAGAGCTTGCACTTCATTTTCAACATTTTCAATGGGCACCTTGAATTGACCTTCCCACTCATAAAAATGCAAAGATAGTGAACTGCTGATAGGTTGCAAGAAAAAATCAGAACTTTGTTTCTTGCAATTGCTGCCCCCATTGCTGCCCCCATGGCTGCCCCAAGACTCTTGTCTTTCTCCACCAACTAGCTGAAAATGCTCAATATCAAGAAGAGGATTGGACTCTACAAATTCCTCGAGCCTTTGCTTACAATCAGCTTCATCAATAGGTAAATCAGATTTGTGTTCAAGAACCTCTTTAAACCTTTCATCGTCAAGAGCCATATGGTCTTGTAGCTCTACTTTCCCCTCACTAACTCCTTGATCAAGGGTTATGGCAACCCCCAACTCGATCAATGAATCATTATTAAATGTTGTTCAGAAAGTTTTGGTAGCAACATACTCTTCCTTAGTGGCTGCAACCACTTCAAAGGGTTCATTATGGAGCTTTGCCAAACAAACTTCTTCTTCAAAGACACCTTCTCCTCCGATGGCCACCTCATAGTTTGCAATGCAATCTAAATTTTGAGCTTCATCAAGATCAAAGGGAAATTCATCCCACACAAGTTCCTTGTCATTGCTAGTTGCCTTCACACCCAGATCCCAAATGGTAAGGGGCTGATTGTTTTGATCAAAAAGAAAGTGCTCATCGTACTCTTCTTGGGGTGTTGACTCTTTGAATAAATCACCTCCCAACTCGCTTAAACTGATATCTTCATAAGTATCTCTCCCCAAAGGCTTGGTTTGAAGATCAAACGCAAAACCACCCTTGACACCATCACTGTAATGAAGTAAAGAATCTTCAATGCTAGCTGTTTGGGAAACTCTATCATTCTTATCTTCAATCAGCCTATCATGAGTAGGTATGTTACTAATTTCATCATTAGCAACCCCATGCATACCAAAGAAGTCTTCTTGGTTACTTGTCATGAACTCTTCATGTGAAAACCCTTGGGGAGTTTGGACAGCAATAGGAAGGAAATTATCCATCACCAAATCTTCAACAAGAGGAGGTACAAACACATCGGAATCACCACCAACAACATTACTATGGTAATGATCATAAGCTGGTTCAATGTTGCCACCCAGCTTATCCTTAACATGTTCTTCTTTAGCGAACTCAACCCACACAATGGTACTATTGAAATCTTTTGTGAAGTCATTTGTCTCAAGACCTTCATTGGATGAATTCCTCATTAGGGGACTCAAAACTACTATTATGTTCTTTTCACCAAACCAATCTTCATTACTTCCTATCATATGCAAGTCTAAGGGAGTATTTTGGGGCTCTTCCACACATCCTTCAATTGTCAAGGTATCTTCTTCAAACCCATGGTCATTTTGATGTGTCGTGCACCTTGCTTGTGCCATCTCCCTAACTTGTTGACTGATTTTTCTCTCCAACGTGCTTACTTGAAGGCTACAACCCACAAACATGCACTTCTTCTTCCTTGACCCTTCATCCATGGCATGTTCTGCTTCATTTTTAATCATTTTCTTGATGTAGTTGACCATAACCATTTTTTCAAGTTTCAAAATCACCACACAATTCAAATAGGAGCCAAATGGAACTGCATTCTTAAAGTCGTCTATCATGTTCTGATATTCTGCATGGAGTAGGGAAGCCTCGTGTTCACATTGCCTTTTGAACTGATCGGCATCTCTACTGAATTTCATTGTGGCAACTCAATTTTTTTTGTGTTCTCCCAACAGGATGGCAGGAACTTTAGCTTTGATACCACTATAAAATCCCCCTTAAAATTTTTTTCAATGTTTTCCACAAACACTTCACTCATTAGCATTAGCAAAACCAATCAGCCAGCTGAAAGGAACCCTTTCACTTTTTGATCACCTAGATCCTAGTGTCGGCAAAATGAGAGCATATGGTAGAAAAGGGATCATTAGCTTGTAAAACTGAATATGCTAGAAAATACAAAGAGGGACAGCTCAGCTAATCAAAAGTAATGCAAATGCAACTCAACCATTTATTCAACGGAAGTATATTGACAACTCAGCCGATCAACATGACGATGAATTACAAAGTATTGAAAAGTAAAGTATGGGTGGCTTGCCGACCCCTTCCGCTTGTTTAGCAGGCAGTACAGAAAAGTAAATGCTGAAAGTAAATAAATGGCGAGGCCTGTCCCTTCCACTAAAAGTGGGAATTACAAAGTAAAGTGCATAAATATAAAATGACTGAATCAGTACTGCTGATTTCAGCCTTACAATGAGAAGCAATCTACAAGTTACAAGAGTATTAGCTATCCAATCCACTCTAAAACGATATCAGATGATTTCCAAAACTTCACAAGCTATTTTACTAAGGGAAACAAAGCCAAAACTGAGCTTCTAACAATCTGATATAAAAATCAGGGTACAGTAAACTCAAACCAGCAAGCTCCAAACTCAGTATAATGCTCACAACTCAACCAATACACCTCTGATTGACATGAAACTAAGTGCAAATGAAGCATAGGAGGTAGGCGCCCAAGTCTAGAATATGAAACAGTAGCAAACAACTTCCAATATTTTATGCACACATTCAAAGGCACTTGTAGGCAAGGTACGGCCTCCAAGGAGGGGCGACCAGCAAGATAAATTCAAGGCAAGTTTGAGGCACCCAAAGTAGACTAATTCATAGAGCCAACACCCAGAACCAGCAAAAAATCATCAAGTGAGCAACAAGCCAAAACGTGTTTTTGCAAGCACCAAACTAGCAACACAGAAAACTAAAAAAACACACCAAAACTTCATAACACATTAAAAGTAAACATCTTCATTGTGCTCAATCTGTTCTTTAGTGTCAAATGCTTAGCTAGGTGCTATCTTGCAAGCACGAAACTAAGTTTGCTAGGAGGTATGTTTTCCTCAAAGCGAGTCTGTAGCAATTTCGGCAACACTTCGCTATAATTTGCAATGGATACCAACAATGAAGCTCAGTACTCTTATTTATA
Source organism: Sequoia sempervirens (assembly GCA_007258455.2). Taxonomy (NCBI): domain Eukaryota; kingdom Viridiplantae; phylum Streptophyta; class Pinopsida; order Cupressales; family Cupressaceae; genus Sequoia; species Sequoia sempervirens. The sequence continues at coordinate 39,671,642 of VDFB02353493.1, forward strand.
ACTTCTCCACAAATTCAAAATGTCTTTCCTTCCAACTAGGGCACCCAAACTGAAATCCAAATTTGCCTTCCTTAATTTTCATTTGAGTTTCATTAGCCTCCTTTACAAGGTCGTCCAAGGCATTAGAGGAAATAATACTTTATTAAAAGCAATTATACATGAGATAGGCGTCCAAATTGATTAAGTGAGAAACCTTAAAAAATTGTTTTTTAATAAAATCAACTTATCTCTCCAAGCAAGGCGTCCACCATGCCTTAGCAAAATATTTCACTTAAAATGTAAATTCAACCAAAATATCAAATTTACCAAAACGAGCTCCAAGAGTGCAAGAGACCAAACTGCTCAAACTAACTTGCCTGAAATAGCCTCTAAACTAAACTGTTGAAACCCTGCTAAAAATAGCAACATCTCAAAACTCTAACTGGAGAAATACTAATATGCACCAGAAATACTGATATGCACCAAAAATACTGATATGCATCAGAAATACTGATATGCACCAGAAACCCAACACTGAACTCCTAAAAATAGCACTTACTATAAATAGCATACTGCTAAAAATAGTGACTCCAAACACATTTTGAGCACAAACCGAGCAGTCGTTGCAACTTACTAAAAATAGTAAGTCTGGAAAAGTTTGTGAGATGCAGATGCATGTCATACCACTACGAAGCTCTCTAAAAACCCAGAAAGAATCTAAAAACCAATCATGCATGCAAACCCCTTATTGGAATGCATGTCACTTTCATTAAATGCATCTCACATCTCTCCAAAGCTTTTTGAAAACCCAAAAAGAAACCAGCAACCAATCTACAAAACTCCAACATGCAAACCCTTGAATCCTCAAAAGAAACCTCCAAGCAGCTGGAAACCCTAATTCTGCCTCTGACTAGCCTATGGGCATCCAAGAATAGGCTAACAATCACTGGAAAGTGTAGTGCTAAAAATGGGGACATTACATTTTCTTAGGGTTGTTGATTGTTTAGGGCATTGCAAAGATATTGATTTTCAATTCCAAATCCTTAAAGATGCTATAGAGGAGGTTGGACCACAAAATATTGTGCATATAGTGACAAATACAGCCCATGTGTGCAAAGCTACAATGTAGTTAATTGAGACAACCTATAGACATATTTGGTGGACTCCTTGTGTGCATGCCATGAACAATGCACTCAATGACATGGAAAAAATTAGTTGGATCAAAGCAATTGTTAGTGATGCTAGAGATTTGTAGATATTTATCAGCAACCACCACACTTAACATGCACTCTTCAAAACCTTCTCCATGAAGGAATTTTTAAAATCTATAAAGACTAGATATGCATCATACGTCATTCTCTTGTAGAGGATGTTTGAGTTGCAAGAGGCATTGCAACTAATGGTTATGATAGTAGAATGGAATCAGTGGCCTAAGTCTAAGACATAGCAGGAGAAGAGAGGTAAGGAGGTGGTGAAGAGTGGTGTTTCTTGAGGTGATGAAAAACATATTGTCTCCATGATTATTCCAATATTTAGAGTGATATATGGGGATGCTAATGCACCTAGCCTTGGAGAGGTGTATGAGTGCATTGATACTAGGCTTGACTAACTATAGGTTGTTATACAATAGAAAGACCCCACATTGCAATTCTACAATGAAAATATTCATCCACTCATTCATCACATATGGGAGAAACTCAACACTTCCTTGAACATGGTTGCCTATGCACTAAACCCAAAGTGGTGAATGCAAAAGCCTCGCAAAATTACACCTATATAGGATACTAAGGTGAAGGAAAAGTTCATTAAGGCTATTCAAAAGATATGTGATTCAACAGATGCCAGCATCATTCATACTATGTGGACAAAATTTTCCACTCATTGGGGATATTTAGAGGAGACCAAGATAGATAGGGGGACTATGGCATAAGAGGACACAAATTTGTAGTGGAGTATGCATGGGCCTACTTCTTTGACTGCCTCTTTAGCCATTCATTTGCTCTCTTAGGGTTCTAGTTCTATTGTTGAGAAGAATCGGTCTTCTTATAGCTTCATCCACTCCATTAAGAGGAACAAGTTTACCTCTAGGAGGGTAAAGAAGCTTGTGTCTATACATAGTGCCTTGCATCTCATTGACTACAATAGACTTACATACAAGGAGAGTCCAATAGCCTGATGGGATATATAGCCAAAGAAGCCAACACAAGTTAATGATGATGCTACATAGACATGGTTGGTTGGTATTAGTTTGGAGGAGATTGAGTTTGTGGAGTCCAACAGTTCTAGTGATGAGGAGTTTGGCTAGAACTTCAAGGATAATTAGAGGCATTGGGCCATTTTTTTCATTTTGAACATGGTAACCATCATTAAGAGATTTTGAATATAAGAATAATATAAACTATGAATTTAACATTCTCATTATTAATGTTCAATGCAATCATTGCAATGTGTTTACTATTTAGTAGTTTACTTAGTATGCCAAAGTTTCACTTGTAATTCTTATACTTATGCCTTATACATTTTTTTATAACTAGTTTTCCAAGCACTATATGTATTTGCAACGCCACCCCTCCACCAACATCCCCTCGACATCCCCAAACGTAGTCCCTGTTAGCAAACTCTGTGGAACTATGGTATTTAGTGAGTCTAGTCTACAATCCATTTCATTTCTCTTCCTCATCCTAATGATAAATCACCATGTGCGATCCAAAATGTTGATGCTCAAAAACTTACATAGTTAACTCCATGAGCACTCTAACTCATCTTCATGGATTGTGGAAAAATCATGTCCACTACAATAAACATTTGCTCAAAGCAAAAGAGATTTGAATAGCCAAACAATGGCTATTCCATTCATTAAGAGTGTGTCCAAATACAAGCAAAGAGGTTGCACTTGTAAAAAATGCAACAAGTGGATGAGGATGACAACTCAACCTATGAGAACTACAACTCCCCAAAAATGAGGTGACATCTCACACTCCCAATAAGACAAGTAAACTATATCTAAGCAAGCTTAACCTAAGGTGTAATAAATGCATGAGAAATACAACAAATCATACCAATGAACCCAAACCTTGAACCTAAACCCAAACCAGCAACATAGCTCGATATTTGTCACGATGCCCAACAAGAGATGGCAAGATCATTGTCTAATAAAAATTCATAAGGAAAAATTACATTCAGAAAATTGATGTGTGTTCTATTCATAAGAAATAGTAGATAAGATGTCACCTTATTTGTTATGTGCTTGACATGCATTAAGTGTCCTCTATGTTACAAGTATGGCTGTAGTAAATATTCTAAACCCTTGACCTTTTGATCCAATAAAAAAATCAGCAAATATCTTCTATACCAACTTGCTAACTTGTCAATTTTGGTATAGGTACAAGTACAAGGTTCAAGTATGGCAAATTTTTTTTCAAGTATGAGTACAACTATATATTTATACAAATGCAAATATATATATATACACTACACAAAATTCAAAATACATTTGATAATTGATACTAAAAAACATACACTATACAAAATTCAGAATACATTTGATACTTTATACTATGATAGTGATAATTGATAATTCAATGTTATATCATATAATGTCAAATCATTAAAAAAATTGAAATTCATAAATACAATCAAAAAAATGTATCTTGCTCTCCAACAAAAGCATCTTGATCTAAGTCATCACTTGGTTTAACTTCATTTGAACCACAAGCAACTCTAATGCAACTCCCACCAAGTACATCATGTGCGGTAGTAGGAGCCTCATCATCATCTAAAGTGACTTTGGCAAGTTTTAAAACAAATGCATCAAAATTGGCATTCTCAGGGGCTATATTCCAATTATTTGTCACCCCTTGCTTGTAGTCAACTTCCTTATTTGATAGAAGGCACAAATTGGAATGTGCGTAGACCATATCTTTTGTTTTTTTCAGCCAAATGATTGCACTTAACTAAGTAGATAAAAGAATATGTACTCCAATTCCACTCAATTGAAGAACTCAACCTATTGAATTGGAGAGAAATTCTATACAACTTAAAAATGTTAAAGAACGGAAAGAATATTAATTCAATAAAAACTGCTTACCTATAGGCTGTGATAGAATTTTGATTGCAAGAGGTTAGAGAAACATACAACTTTACCCATGGAGGTAACACCATGTATGAGCATTTGTCTTGTACTTGTCAAAAGAGCACAAATACCATGATCTTGTGACAAGATAAACCTACCATTCTCAATCCACTACTTCTAGATCTAAAAAGAGTATTTAAAATGTTTTCTTTTACCCTTCAACAACTCATTGTCTCTATATGATGTTGTTCTACTAGGAAAAGAAAGTTCTTTGTGTTGTAACAATTGGGGGAGAATGCAAATGCAAAGAGATGCAAGGGTGTGGTCATATTGTTTCAAGAGTCAACAACATTTTTTTCACCCTTAGCCAAAATGTTTTACTAGCATTATTCTTCTTATCTACTATTATGGACTTTATTTTTCTCTCATGGAGTCTATGCCATTGTAGATTTCTCCCAAAAAACAACCAATATGTCCACATGAGCCCATCAATCATCATCTAAGATCAATGATTTGATCTTTTAGGCTCTTCGTGAATTTGACTATCTCCACGCACTCCATTGGTTGCTAATGATCATAGCACCCAACACGTCTCGCACCTTCACAAGTTGTCTCAAAAAAAGGATTGCGTATAATGTGGATTTAAATATCAACCTAATTTAGTGTAAAAAAGAATTAGTAACAAATTAAATTTTAAATAAGTAAATATCTCATATAAATAAAATTTAAAATAAATACTGAAATTTCATACCTTCAACAACTCTAAATTGGAGAAAGTCTTGAAGATGCCTTGTGAGATATGATGGTTTGTCATGAACATCTAAATCTCCTCACCCTCTATATATAATTTTTTCACCCACTCTATTTGAGTACCAATCTTTTGCATCACCAAGTTGAGAAAGTGAATGGTACATGGTGTCTAAACAACATGTTTATACCTTTCTTCAACCAAAGTACCTAGTGTCTTATTGTTTTTTGTACTGTCTATTATGACTTGAACAACATTATCAACACCCACCATCTCTATGAATTCAATGAGGAGTTTAGAAATAAAGTTTGCATCATTCACTTGCCCCTCACAATCAACCGCTTTCAAAAACATTGCCCCTTTAGGGAGCACCACAATGATATTTATTAAATGTTGTTTTTTGCATTCATTCCATCCATTAAAAATGGACACTTATGTTTCAACCCATGAATCCTTGATTAATTTAAGTGATATTTCTACGAAAATTAAAAAATTGCCAATAACATGGTACACACCTTTTGATACCCAAGACCTATCTAATAAGAGAAGTTTTAATTGATCCCATCACCATTTCCTACCAATATTGTGATTTCACTAAGTTGAAAGAAAGACTATTGGCATACATGCAATGTGCAATATATTCATCTATAATGCCCCTCACCTCATTCTAAAATGTCTTATCTAATGGGCCTTTTTTGCAAGAAGAAATAGAGGGATCTTCTTCTTAAATAGATAGTCTCCGAAAAAGAATGTGGGTCAGCCACTATTGAAGTAGACCCTGATCCCTTACTTGCCAAAAGATGAGATTTTAATTTTGCTCATTCATAGTATAGCTTCTTGTTTCTAATATGTCATAATTTGATCCTTCAGCAACCTCTTCTTATTCAACCCTTAACAAACTTTAATTCCATGGCTACTCATAGTACATAGGTAAGTTTTCACTTGACTACATGAGCTCTTATACTCGATCCCCAATGACTACAACACCAAAGACAAGCCTCAACTCCTAGGAGTTGTTCAATCATTGTAACATATTTCCATATAAGTGATGCTTGATCATGTTTGAACTGTCTAACTCTAGGCCCATTTAACTTAAACTAGTAGCCATTCTAAATTGATTATTGTTATAAGAAAAATTTAAAAATTTAAAATGTAACTCTAGAGTACATGAACTAACAAAAATAAAATAAAAAATAAAATTCAAAATGTTACTAAAAATTACTTAGCTTTGATTGATAAGTATTTTTTAAATTTTACTAAGTGATAAATCTCCTTTGTGAAAGCTAGTTCCCTCCAATAGCATTTAGCTTAGAAAAAAACTAGCAAGCTTCAAAAAGGGCAAAATAGCAGTTTGAAATGATATTAGTTGTTTTTGTGCTTTGTGATTGTAAAATGATTCAATGAATGAATAGCAATCATTTAGGGTCATTTTTAGGGTTGTCATTCACGTTTTAGGGTTTCTTGGGTGAAATTGGGAGCAGTCAGGCACATCACAGCATGGCTCTGCCACCTACGTACCCTGTGGGATGTCCACATACCACTGCCATCTTCCAAACTGAAACAAAATTCACTCCTTCAATGGCACCGAAACTGGAAGAACCCAGTAACATTGCTAGCTTGCAAAAAACAGCAATTGAAGTTCTAAAACAATCATATCTCAGGTTGATAATTAATTAAAGGGAATATAAGAGCACCAAATGTCACTGGAATTCACATTATTTACCTGAAATATTTTTCTTAATTTCTTTCTGCAAACTTTGTAATAAATTTACTAAATATTTTTTGATATAGGGAGCATTTCATTATTTCAAATATGCAACTTTACATTAAAAATACGCTTGTAGTGAAATGACACCATGCCACATCTGGCATTCAGATTCATAAATAAAATATTGTGTTTCAAAGCACACTTACAATTACTGGATCCACCATTTGACATAGAACAGTATATACTATATATCCATGATTCAAAATCATATCCCATGTTTTAATTGATAAAAGACCTAAGGTCAGCAGGTTATTTATTCCCTTGCTTATTATTTCATCAAGACAAGGAAATCATCCGAATGCTGGCAAACATCAATAGAAACATTGAGATATACAAACACATAAAGAATCCATCCTATTGTTAAAAGTAACATCGAGCCAAAAAATTCAAGACCTAAAGCCAGTGAAAAAGACATGCATCTTGAAATTCTTTTATCTAATAATCAATGCCTATGTTTGAACAAGTAAAATCCTATACCATGTGTCACTAGAGTGAGGGAGTGAGAAACATAAGGTTTTGAAGAAAAGGAACAGAAACAAGCAAGTATTTATCCAATTTATAAAATAAAAAGTCCTAGGGAACAAAGGAAAAAAGCTAAAAATCCATTCAGTTTAGTAAATTTGTTGTAAGCAAAAGCCACTTCTTGATTCATAAAAATAAAATAGGCATACCTTTGTACGCTCTTCCTCCATTTGTTCATAGTTTCGGGCAATGGCTTCTGGAATTTTGGGTTTGGTTACTCTTACACTTATAATCTCAATGCCAGGAGCATAAACAGTGCAATCATTTTGAATAGCTTCTTTCATCTTCTCATCAATCTGCATTTCCAATAAAAATTATTTGTTGCATATAAACTACTCCAATCCTTGCAATGTGTTCAATAACACGGTTGTATCTCTTAAGTGAAAGAATTATGAAGCTATTAAACTTAAACTCACATGAATCTGTATACTTTTTTTTGTTAAAGAACCATACTTATAAAAAGCAGATTACAATTGGTGAGAACATGCCTGATCAAACATGTCAATGTAGACATCCTGCAATGTGTGTGCACTGCAAAATTGATTTATTTCATGGTGAATTTTATCATAGATCCAAGTCTTGTCATAAGTGACACCAAAATCTAACATGGTCTCATAGACATACTCCTTACGAAGACGATTAACGACCTGCAATTAAACTATTCAAATCATTAGATGATAGTGTATTTAATTAAAAATTTAAAATTAAAAAATACTAAATTATAGTATATATATAAATGTGATCTAATGTGTCAGTCTGTTATGCAATACAAAGCAAATGCACAAAAGTTCCTGAATATTACACAGGATATAACACTTAATTATAAAATGAATTAATGAAAAAAATAAACTAGCATCTTATTGCAAAATCAATATGGTATGTACCTCAATCTTATCAAAGTAAATCATCACTCCACCCTTAGTACCACATGGAATATCTTTTACCTGTGCCAGAAAAATTGTGGTAAGGACAATATGAGAGATGAAACAAAATGATGCTGATATGAAGAAACAAATTGTTCTCTTAATGCACATAGAATTGTTGGCGTAACAACTAGCACCTCTGGAGTAAGAGTTGGTACGGACAGCTATGCACACTACGCAATGAGTGCTCTTCAAATTAGGAGGGGAAGCTCCCTCGTTGTGCTTGACAAAAATACCTGCAAAGGGAAATAAACTAAACTAATTCCTGTCTTTTTGTTTCAACTGTAGAGGTACAAGGCTTTCTCGAAAACTATATACGTTGCAGCTGAGAATTTTCTTTGGTTTCACAAATTCACTAACTACAACTAAACTTAATAACTTAAATTTTATCCAGTTCCCTCAAGAAAACAGAGCATGAGAAAACGGAGCAAGGTTTTGACTATCAGACGATAAACGGATTCAGATTCTCTACTTGAAGGCAAGGTGGCGCAACTATTATCTCAATCTGAACAAGTTTATTAGGCACAAAACAGATTTAAGAATTTACCATGACAATATTATGAAACCCTATGTGGCATAACACTTGATTATAATAGTAAAAACTTCACAAAACAGATTTATCATCACAATTGCATGAAACCCTATGTGGCATAACAATTGATCGTAATGGTAAAGGTGCACAAAACAGATTTATCTAAACTATGGAAAGAGTTCACTATCACAATCGCATGAAACCCTATGTGGCATAACAATTAACTGTAATAGCAAAGACGCATGAACAAATACCAAAAGAGCAATATTGAGGGCAAGGTAGGCGCAACATATATTTCTCTCTCAAGCAAAAGTTAATTACAAATGAGCAAAAGCTCTTATTTATATACATCAAGGTGTAGGGAACCCTAAAATCACCTTGAGTTAACTACAGTCTTGCAATGCATGCAAGATTTGTTGCCAAACCCTAATGAAGTAAACTATACAGTTAACTGGAAAGCTACCATCAGTTAACCGGTACATTTAACCTAAATGGACCATGTGCAAGCATGCACGTCCTTATTTAAAGCAAAGTTAACTGGACACTACCCTCAGTTAACTGAAAACCCTAACCCTAACTCCTGTGACGATAATTCCAAGGATGAGATAAGCATGTGTTAAGTCAGCAAGTAAACTCAAGACTGAAAGTTGAGTTAACTGTTGCTCATGACTCAATCCTCGAAATTAACTGCAGGTTCCAACTGGCAGATCACTCCATGTCAACTCAGTCTAACACTTCGACCAAGAACTTATCGATCTCTTTGTCATCTGGCACTTTGACGCTGCTCAAAACAACAATTTGTTTCTTCAGCTCTCTGCCACTTTCTGTGATCGTGTGCATGCCATCTTTACATTCTTCAGTCGCCTTCCTGAAACTGGCTGCAATCACTGAAACATTTTCTAACTTAGGCGCCATTGGTTCTCCTTCAAGGCTGTCACGAATCAGCTTCTCGAATTCAGCTTGTACTTTGTCCAACTCAACATACGTGCCATCTTCAAGAAGATAATGACACGGAATCTGAACAACGAAACCGCTGACAAGTGCAAGTACTCCAACCACATCATCCTTGAGTGAAAACAACTTGGTAGAAATCTTCTCACATATTTCCATCCTGAGAAGGTGCTGCTCTCTCCGAGTAAAAACTTTGTCTTGATCCTCATCAATCTCCAAGGCATCATATGCAACTGACAACTGAGACACTAGAACACGATCCTTTGCCAAACTCTCTGCAATCGCAATCTCAAGCAACTGAATACCCTGACGGAGTTTATGTGCATCACTCCTCAACTGATACATATCTGCAAGAAGACGCCGACGTATCTGCAAGAAGATGCCGACCTGTAGCAACTAAACTTTCAATCCAGTTGTCCAAAAGTCTACCATGACTGACTAACTGATCCAATTTTCGTTGTTCTGCAGGTGTATGCTGAGGAAGAACAGGTGCTCTACTCGAATTTCCATGAACAAGATCAGAAATGTACTAACGAAGTTGACTATTTTCAGCCTTGAGTAAGGCCTTATCTTCTCCATCCTTCGTGATTCGCTCTTCAAGATTATTAGTGACGATCTTAAAAAGAGTCACATTTGTCTCTCGAGTGGTCCTGCCTAGATTTGCCTTAGTGAAAGTAAAGTCACCAACTTCGACTTCATCTAAGCTCTTACCCTCTAGAGGAACAGCAACTTCGATAACAATCTCTGATTCTGGAGTCTTTTCGATATGTACCTGTTTCTTGATCTTCTTGTTCGACCTTCTCTGATAAGGTTCACCGAATTCAGATAAATCAAGGTTGTATGAAGGTTCACGCCTCTGTCTTCCCAAAGACTTCTCGAGCCAACAAGACTGAACAATATTTTCAATTCGAGGAGAGACTGTACTTGATGTATCAACCTGCGGTGGTTCAGTTGTCTCCGATCCAGCTTGAATTGGTGTCTCAGGTTCTGAATCTATGTCAATGGGCTGTACATGTGGCGAACTAGGAGGTGAAATGTGAGGTTCAGCCTGAATGACTATCTCTACTGGAACCTCAGGAACATTCTCAACTTGTTTCTATTTCCTCTTACCAGTAGCTATTTTCCCCGTGTTTCCACTAAGTCTAACCCCTTCAGGAGGTATTATAATGGCCTTGACTCTGGGTCTTGCCCTAGAAGTAGAAGGCAACGAAGAGAAATCCTTTGGCGGCTCTGCTACAGGAACGGACTTCTACTTCCGTTTGCTCTCCAAGAACAACCTGCTAGTCTTGATAACTGATCTGGAAACCTCCTCGACAAAAGTATTCTCCTTAGCATACCAATCAGGTGAGCAAAGTGGTTGCCGAGCAACTTGATCTTTGACATATGAATTGAGAAGAACTTCTCCATCATCATCCGATGGACCATCAACATCTTCTGATAGGTAATCAGAGAGCTGACCAATAGTAAGTCTGCAATAGTGACGACGACGAACCTCGAATTCATCTTCACAATTAGCCCAGAAATCTTCAAGTGTTGGCTTATGTGCAATCCCTCACTCCAACCTGTCTGCATAATGACCGAGAGGATCATAGGAACGCCTCTCAGTATAAGTCTTGAGTTTGAACCTTTCTATCTCGGTAGACATAAACCTGGCATCTGTTGCCGCATTGCATGTGAAAATTCCCAATGTGAATGGAAAATTAGCCACAGTCTTATGACGACTACGAAGAAAGAAATGAACATGCTGCAACTGTCTGAGGAACTCCATGAAGATGATCTTGTATGATGGATACCTTGGTAACATCAGGGGTTCTCCAACATATCCATAAACCCGGATGTATGTGAAAGTAGGGAACTGGATAAACCAATCCGCCCAAGTCTCCATCGCTGATTTAGCCTCGGCAGAAATACGAATGTGCATCTCGTCATCAAGATCTCTAACGGTTCTCATAGAAAAGTGATCGTTCACTGCTCGGAAGTCTTGCTCAGACTGAGAAAACTCCAACTGAGGATAATACTCATGAACACGTTGAACACCGAGAGTGCCATTAGTTTTTAGAAGCCCGTAGCTACCTTGAAACGCAACCAAGTAAACCAAATAGGATATCATATGAAACTCATGATACTTGAGAAAGTTAGTAATTTGCTGATGTAAGCAATCACTAATCAACATAGCCCAGTCAAAATGCTTTGTGCCATCAAGAATTCTGGTAATTAGGTAAAACATCCAGGAACGAAAAATGCTAGCATCTTGTTGACCGGTAACTCGGTTGAGTAAAGTTATCAAAACAGCAACTTCCTCCTTGAATTCACCACGACCAACCTTCTTAGGCATGTTAGTCTTTTAAACTTTCAGCCACTTCTGAGCCACTTTCCTCTGCGAACGTTGTTGATCAACATCCCATATCTTCTCACAAGCTTCAAGAACCACAGTAAAGTTATCTGAACGAGGAGGAATAGCAAAACATTTCTCTATATCCTTCGGTTTGATACTACAAACAACCCTCCCGTCAACTGATTTGATTTGTTGTGAAGATGAGTCATGACTCATAATGCTTGATGCAAGCAAGAACGAACTCAAGATCAAAAGTAGTAACAGGAATGGATACCACTGCCAGCAACCCGGAACGCTCAAGATTCCTCAACAAATTGCTGCTAACACCCTCCAAACTGCTCAGATTAACCACTGGATAAACATGATTCAGGTTTGTATTTGAAGTCTTGATGAAATTATGTGCAAGAGCCGATTTCACCTTGTAATCAATGAGATTGAACTGCATTTTGAAAATAAGGACTTTTGACTGTAAAGTCAAATATATTTGAAGAACTTTCTGAAAATCTCTAGACAAGGCTAAAAATAGCTTCTGACGAAAGAAATTTTTGAAGTTTTTCTGGAACATGGGTTTTGTGCACAATGGAATTCTGAACAAACCCAGATAGCTAAATTCTTGAAAAAATGTGTTTCAAGCCCACATGCAAAGAGATTCTCGGAAAAAAGCATAGAGCTTCAGAATGAAGGCTACGGGGCGATTTCCTCGAAAAATCTAAGACGTGGGTTTTGCTGCAAATGCTGAAATATGCGAACCCAGATGATCAGATTCTGAATATGTGTTGAATTTCTTTGACATGCGAAGAAAGTACCTAAGGTGAGAAATAGAAGAAATAAGACAGAAGATAGAAAGTTTTGCTTGTCTGCTTCTGAAAAATCTGCCAACTTCTTCCTTGGAACTTGATGAAACCTGCATGCAAAGTGAAAATAAAGTCTAGAATCGCCTTCCTCTGAACAATCTAAACTCGTTGCTATGAAGAACGTTGAATTCGAACACCTGTAGCACCTTTAGCTTGCTGGTCGCTCAAGAAGAATATGAACTTCGAAGCTAAAGATGATGAAATAATGGACGCCATTGCTTGGTTAAATAGATTTTCATCTATGAAATTCGCATAAGGCATGAATTCCATGAAAAGTGCGCTTGGCTTGTGATTGGACCTCATTCCAGTTAACTGAAACTCAAATAAGCTAAATAAATCGCCATGCATTAGGGTTTCCCTTTTCAATCTTCAGTTAACAACTTCATGTGGTTTGACTTTAGTTAACCATCCATATTAAGTTCGCCATCTTCAAACTTACTTTAGATTCACAAATTAGAACTAAAGCGTCCCTTTTGATAACTAAAGATGGCAATAAGAAATTCGCCATATTTCATGCAATAAATATTCTAAAAATAGCGACCCTTTTCATGACTTCAGTTAGCCTTCAAGAAGTGAATGCGCCAACTTCACATGCTTCAATTCTAAAAATAACAACCCTTTTGGAACTTAAGTTGTCATTCTTTATAAAATGCGTAGCTTCACAAAACTATGCTTCATCATTAAAATTCTAAATATGGCGACCCTTTTGATAAGTGAAGTTAACATTCAAATGCGCCATACTTCACTAATTTATGCTTTATCAATCATCTCGTCCCTTCTTGAACTTCAGTTAACACTCAATGAAGCGCCATCTTCACAGAAACTTCACAATTGCAACCAAATTCGACATGCATGTGAACTCTAGTTGACATTCAAGAATAATCTTCAGTTAAGTGAACGTGCATCAAGTTAACTCAACATGCAAGGCAGTTAACTGAACATGCAAACTAGTTAACTCGACATGCAAACTGAAAGATCACTCAACATGTCAATATATGAACTGAAGATGACAACCCAGAAAACGTTTAGTCTAACTGCATTAGAACTCCAATTAAGGCGTCCATTCAACTCTCTTTCGAAAATCCAACTTTGAGCTCTTAAGGCGAATTCCAAACTTAGCCAAATTTCATGAAAATTTAGGCTTAAACCTCTGTCGGGACCTCTGTTCATCCTCTAACACTGGTTGACTAACTTCTCCGATTGGTTGGCTGACAGGTGCATTGCAGAGCTAAGTAAGAACTGATCAAAAGGTATCTTGAGACTGGAAACCATAAAACTGACATCTGAAGGCTCAAAAATCCAAGTGCCTTTTTCAAAAGCTACGCTTTTCCTCAGAATTAGTCAAATTTTGACATCTGCATCTCGAACGAAGGGAAAAACAAAATCCTTCATAACTGATTTACCAACTTTCAGGACTAGATCTCAAGTTCACTGCGGAGCTTACTTCATTCTGCATGACAGCTGCAAAGGCACATTTCTCCAAAAAACATCATCTGAGGGGTGAAAAACAAGGGCGCCCTTTTGAAAAGCTGCTCTTTTTCCTCCAGACTTGGCCATTTCTGAAACTGACTAGAATAACACAAAAACCCCAACTGCAAGCTGCTGAGACATCCTTTGATCTGACGGAGACAAGCAACGGAAAGCTGAGCGTAACACGGACACATTGAACATCTGATATCATCAAAATGAAAGCATTAAAGGCTTGAAAAGCTTAGGAGCCTTTCTCAAAAAGTGCTCTTTTGTTATTTCCTTGATATTTTGACCAAGATTTGACCCTACATTTGACCTCAGGTTCAGGCACTTTAGCAACTCAGATTCACCCACTGACGGATGCGTCGCGAAGCTCGAACAAAAGTGAGACAAACATCTTGGGTGGCATTTAGCCAAAAACCTTCATTTGGTACCTCAAAAAGATGGGCGCCTTTCCCAAAAGCTGCGCTTTTCTCCAGTGTTAAGCCAATTCTCGCTCTTGCCTCGTTTTGCGCTGTATCCTCCGTAACTCGAACAAAACAGGTCCGTTTCACAAACTTGATAGCTCATCACGAAGCTGACGTGATACCGGACAAATGTTTGTTGGAGGTGACAAACCCTAAAAACAGGATCTGAGCCCCTAAAAGATAGGGCGCCTATTTCAAAATGTGCTCCCCTCTCCAGAGATAGAAAATTTTGATGATTTTCCTTCAAATTTTCATTTTCCTTAAATTACTTCAATAATAGACTGACATAACATTGACACCCACTCCATATTTGAAAACCCCAAAAAATGACCTTCTGACATCACTTTAACAATTAAGACTTAATTAAGCAAAATGCCTTAGTGAAGCAAAAATTTTGGTTTTGGGTACAACAAGAATAAACAAGTTTTCAAATATCCATGCAAATGAATTTATCATAAGAAACATTATCAGGATTATGTTCTAGAGTCTATCTCGCATCCATTTTACTCAAAATAACATTCTATCCAAATGGCTAAAATATCTCATCCAATCTGTGACTGCTCCTCTTATGAAGAACTTAGTTATGTATCCAATACAAAGTTTCGCATGTTTTATCTTAAATTTCATAATCATGAACAAAGTCCAATGGTAGGAATTTGAAGAAAAGGGTAAAGAACATAAGATATGTCAGCTTGTCAAAGAAATGTAGTGTCTCGAATAGGTATCCAAAGCATGCTATGCCACAAAAAATGAGTAACTTGTACAAATTAACAGGTATGCACTCTTAGGAACATAGAGACTAAGCTTTAACAACGCAAGAAAAATATGAAAAAAGAGATGAAAACATATGATCATGCCCATAGGCTATAAATTATAACACTTAATATCACTTGATATTTGATGATAAAACAATTAGTTTGGATGTGTATATATCAAAGAAGCAAATATTGCGAAAAATTGCGATTAATTGTAAAAATTATGAATCATTGAGTTTCACGATTGTTTCCCAAAAAAAATGTGATTTTCTGAATAAATCGAAGTCAACATTTTTTTATTAATTTTTTCTTGCATAATCATGAAAAAAACACAATAAAAAAACTAAAATCATGCGTAGTCACAAATCGTGTCGTGGGTTCAAACATTTTTAATTTGGCTAACAATTTTTTGGTTTGAATAGGCTTTTACATTCATTTTGCAAGGTCCAGCCCAAACATTCTTTGTGGATTTCATTTGTTTTGTGTTTGTTGGATTTTCTGTCACGATTTCCAAGCATTTTTGGGTGTCAGCTCTACATGGAGCCACCATACTCACTGCGGTTGTGCAAGCCACAAGGGCCTAAGGCCCATGGGGCTAAGCCCCTGTGCAGTAAGGCGTGCATGGCATGGCGTTGCCCTATCTTCTATGCCCTAATTTTATTTACTTAATTTTTATATTTTGTTTTCACTCATTTTTTAAAATTTATATTCATTTACTAATTATAATAAAATTATACTATATTAATGATATATCATAATATATATTAATAATATATTAATTATATATTATATAATATATAATTATAACAATATTAATTATTATATTATATAATAATTATAAATTTATAATAATATTATAATTATTATTAATATATTATGATTATATATTACTATTATAGTATAATAATATATGATAATATTATAATATTATTATTAATTTATAATATTATAATTAAATATATAATTATATTACATATATACATATTTTTTATTTATTTTTAAATCCAATTTTTTCTCAATTTTTTCCCGATTTTTTCAAATAATCTTATACTTTTTCGTTTGCCAATTTTTTCCCAAACGATTTTTGTTGCTATGGTATATATGGTTATACACATAAATGTACATATCCAAAGGAGGTTGAACTGGCATGTCTCTAACAGAGGCTAACCTGGCATGTATTTGACGAAACCTGACCTGAATAAGGCACTTTTAAAATTCATTATAAGATCCTTAAACAAGATTACAAACTCCAACATTCCCTCCTTAAGCTTGAAAAGGGAGCTAGAACACTAAGATTGTTGCGGATTGCCCTCATGAAGTAGATTCCAATAAGTAGAAATCAAAGACCGAAGAAGTAGAGATCCGCTGACATATTAAAGGAAATGCATGGCTGCTTGAAGATGACACAATTTAGTAGATACCTTGGAAATCATTCACTAAAATACTCACCCACTCAATCTGAATCACAACACTTGATCTATCAGTCATATTCATTCTCAATGCATGCTTTGAGTTCCTTAAACTTGAGGAAGGCTTCATCCTTATGATTAATTCAAAAGAACCATATGGCTTAAATAACATTAGTTAATTAAAAGGTGATATTTTAACGTTATAACTTGAGGGTCAAAACATCATTAAAAGGGGGCCAAATTAATGAATTAATTATTGGGCACCAACTCCTAAGTTTTAAGTGAAATATTAAATGATGCAAATAAATAACATTTTAATGTTATTAAATGCCTTTTTGGAGGAAATTCGAACTTCTCACGAGGAGTTACATATTTCACTTTGGAGTTATTTGGAGATTATTGGATTGAGCATTTGTTGTTGATGAAATTTGTTTGAGAAGTGAAAGCCAAGGGTTTTCAATCCTCGAGCCATTGGAGAATGTTACTTCTTCAGTGTTTGCAGCTGTTTGAAGTAGTGAAATACCTGTTGAATTTGGTATTCAGGAAGGCATCATTTATATGTTCTATTGTGTAGTTCGGAAAGACAAAAGGGTTTGATTTTTATTGTTAGAGATTGCAAGGGTTTGATTGCTGGTTAATCATCTGTCAAATTAAATCAGAATAAGGAAGGTACAGCTTGTGTGTTATCAGCCATCTTTTTGCAGCAGGGTCGGCCTTTCTAGAAGAGGGGTGATTTTAACATAGGGGCTTCAAAAAATTAGAAAAAAATATACAAAAGGGGTGCCCAAACCCAAGGAACCCAGCCACACTTTCCGTGTTAAAAAAGGCAGCCAGATGAGAGAGGATCGAACCATTTAGTGAGTTGCTTTTTGGCTGAAAGTGGTGAACAACAGCTGCATGTCTTCTAAATAATTTGGGTATGATTGTAATAACCTGTTCTATTGAATGTTGAACAAATAAAAATATATATATTGGAGGAGTTATTATCATAGTTGCTTGTATTTCTTTATGCTTTGCATTTTATTCCTTTGCAAATATTTAAAAAAAACAAAAAAAAGCAGAAAACCCTCATAAAACATCAAAAACACAAAACAAAAAAACCAGCATCAGAAACTAGAGCACGAAGTGTTCTTACATTGGTATCAGAGCCTTAATCCTACCATCCTGGAGGGTTGAAGGGACATGAGAAGTCACCATAAATATTTCACTTGCAGTAAAGGGGAAACAGAGGAAGGTTGGCAAAGAGATAATCCATTTGTAGAGGAACCATTGATAGATATGGGTGATAGATTAGAATAGGGTCCACACAGGAACGAAAGGAGAGATGAGGATAGTAATGGTGATAGAGAAGTGAGAGAGACCTTGAGGAATTTACTGGTTAGTCAGTAGTAGGCAGTTGGTGTACTACAACAACTCTCCGATACCTTACAGCAGTTGAATTTACCTAGAAGACAACGTCAGGAGCAAGATGATGACAAGAGTGTAGCAGGGTCACGGAGAGTACAAAGAGCGCCTTCCCGTACTGTAGACAGGTCGATTCGACCCACTTTTCTAGGGGAAGAGCGAGCGGAGGAGAATATTGAAGAGGTTGAGGAACCAACCTATGCTGATGCATATATGGCTGCACACGATGAGTGGCAGCAATTGACACTAGACGCACGTGAACTCATGCACTTTGATCGACTTGTACAATTGAGGATGGATTATTATAGGGCTCGACAAGGTAATAGGCCTCAGAACCAAAATAGAGACTTGAAGCATGCGGCTAGTAAGATCACCTTACCTTACTTTGATGATAGTGGCAAGGTAACAACACTTGCCAACAACACAGTCTTGGATTCATAGGTTGGACACTTTCTTGACGCTTTGACCTATGTCTGAGGAAGAAGCAATCAAGTTTGCCATGTTACATCTAGAGGGAGTAGCCCATGACTGGTGGTATCAAGGAATGGTTACACTGCAGCACGATCGTATCACCACCTATCAGGAGTTTGTGGATAGACTAGTTGATCGCTTTCATAAAAAGGATCCAAAAGTCTATTTCAGGGATTTGGCACAGCTTAGAAAGACTGACAACTTAGAGAGCTATATCAGTGATTTCCAAAAGTTATCTGTAGTGGTGACAAACATTTCGGAGAGGAGGTTGGTTGTGCTCTTCATAGAGGGCTTACTGGAGCCATTATGTGGGTGGGTGGCTTTCAATCCACCAATGTTACAGGAAGCAATGAAGAAGGCAAGGAGTATGGAACTTGCAGACCCATCAAGCAAGTTTGGGTCTTCAAACAAGTTTGTCTCAAAAGGCTCTTCTTCATTCAGAGACAATAGAACATTTCCCAAAAACAAAGAAAAATCTGATTTTAAGAGGGATCGAAAGGGAAAATCAGCAGCTCCATTTGACCGTGAAACATTAAATGATTTGGGAAAAAAGAAGCTATGTTTCTACTGCAAGGGTCCATATGACGCAAATCATGACTGCCCCTTAAGACCAAAAGGTAAAGCTAATCGAGTTATGTGGGCTTTTTTATGAAGATTCAGAATCTGAAAATTCCGACCAACAAGCTGGTCAAGAAGAATCAGATGATGAAAAGTCAGAGAAAGAAGAGGAAAAAGAAGGGGAAATTAGTCTATAGGAGGCACGGATTACTAGTATCCAACGTGAAGGGTCTTTCAGAATGTGTGGTGTCGTAGCGGGTCAAAAGGTCATCAATCTTTTGGATATAGGTGCCACTCATAATTTTATTGATGCACGCTTTGTGGAGAAGTGTGGGATCATGACATAGGAGTTCAAAGGTATAAGGGTGAAAGTGGCAGATGATATACCCTTAAGTGGGAAAGAATGATCAAGGATCTCCCCATGCACCTTAATAACTACAACTTTAAGGCTGATTATTATGTGGTAAACATGGGAGACATAAATGTAGTTTTGGGCTAAGTCACCATATTCGGTGAAATTCGAAATTTGTCGAATTTCAAAAAAAAGTTGAAATTCGTTCAAATTCGAACGCATTCGTCGGTAGGGTTTTTTTAGGGTTTTTTGTTAGAAAAATGAGGCAATGTTTGATATCGAACCACCTCCTATTTTTGGCGTCTGCAACTCTCAACTGCGGCTGGCGATGTCACTCTTTGCTTTGGCGTCTCAACTCTCAATTGTGTGCAGCGCTCGAATCTGCAATTCCCGCAAAACCACCAACTCTTAGCTTTGCCATCATCGCAGGCAAGTCTTCCGTCGTCGAAGGTTTAGGAGTTTGTTTTTATTTATTTTAAAATTTTAGGGTTCGATTTGTTTATTATAAACCTATAGAAAAATTAGTAGGAATGATTTTTAATATTAAGCAAACTATATTTAATATTTTTTATTTGATTTACTATTTAATATTTTATTATTTATTTAGTATTTGATATTTTTATTATTTTGTATTTATTTACTTATTATTTATTATTGTTTACAGTTTAGTAAATTATATTAATATATTTATTAAATTATAGACTTTCTTTTATAATTTTATTAATATTTAATATTTTTATTAATATTTAGGGTTTATTAATATTTAGTATTTTATAGATTTCAATTGACTGTAAATTATATTAATATATTTATAAAATTATAATTTTCAATTTACTTATTAATATTTAGTATTTTTATTTTGTTTTTTAAGTTAATAAAAATATGCTAAATATTACTTATATAATTATATTTATAAATAAAAAAATAAAATAAAATTGCATAAGGCGAATTTAATCCAAATTTTATACTTTTCGAATTTTTTCCTTTTTGAATTTCATCCGAATTTCAATGTTGCTGAACTTGAATTCAAATTCGAACCTGGTGACTTAGGTTTTGGGTATGAGATGGCTCCATGCTATTGGCAAGTTCACTCTTGACCTTCGTGAGATGGAGATGAGTTTTGAGGTGGAGGGAAAAACTCAGATCTTAAAGGCCATTAGAGATAGCAGTTTTAGGATGTTGTCACTTAGGCGGATGGAGAGCCTCATGCGGCACAATATGGTGGAATGGGCAGCCGAATGTGTGCTAATGCCAACTCAGTAGGGGGAACATAAAGAAAAATATCACTTGGATATACAGGAGATAAGAATTAAACATGGAAAGGTTTTCAGCGACATCCCACCAGGTAGATCCCCTGATAGGGGTATTGAGCATATCATAGAGCTAGAAGAGGGCACTAAGCCCGTGATGATTACTCCATATAGGCATCCGAAACGACTTAAGGATGAGATAGAAAAAACCATTAAGGAGTTGCTCGCCATGAGTCACATTAGGCCGAGCAAGTCACCATTTGCCTCCTTAGTGGTTTTAGTCAAGAAAAAGGATGGTACTCTTCGCATGTGCATCGACTACAAGGTTCTGAACAAGAGAACCATTAAAAACAGATACCCCATTCCACAGATCGATGAGTTGATCGACGAGCTACATGGTGCTTGTTTCTTTTCAAAAATTGATTTGAGATCTGGCTATCATCAGATTAGGGTGCGTGAGCAGGATATAGAGAAGACGACATTCAGATGCCATTGTGGGCATTTCGAGTTTGTGGTTATGCCTTTTGGGCTAACCAATGCGCCAACCACGTTCCAGGCCACAATGAACAAAATCTTCTAGCCACAGTTGAGGAAGTTTGTACTTGTATTCTTTGATGATATACTGGTGTAAAGTAGAACATGGGAGGAACACCTTGCTCACTTGGATTCGGTGTTGGGGATTTTGGATAGGGAATCTTTGTATGCGAAGGAATCCAAGTGCGACCTCGACATGACAAAATTGTTATATTTGGGAGATATCATTAGTGTAGAGGGTGTGAGGATGGATCCTAACAAGATTCGTGCTATCATAGACTGGCCCACTCTAGAGAATCTCACACAGTTGTGTGGATTTTTGGGGTTATGTGGTTTCTATCGCCGATTTGTCAACGGTTATTCGCATCATGCGGCACCTCTTACGGACTTGATGAAGGTGCTTTTATTTGGACCTTGGAGGCACATGAGTGCTTTATGAGATTCAAACAGATTATGACCGCTTGTCCCGTTCTTTCCTTGCCAGATTTCACGAAGCCATTTGAGCTTTAGTGTGACGCCTTGGGTGAGAGAATTGTTGTGCTGATGCAGGAGAAGCACCCGATTGCATTTGAGAGTAGGAAGCTCAGGGGGCCAAAGAGAGGTTATAGTATCTATGGTAAAGAGATGTTGGCCATTATACATGCCTTGGCCAAATTCAGACAATATCTCATTGGTAGTAAATTCTGTATAAAAACTGACCACAATAGTCTTAGATACTTTTTGGGGTAGCAAGATCTTAATGATTGCCAACAGAAATGGGGTTAGTAAGCTTCAGTCGTATGACTTCGACATTACATACTTCAAAGGTACTCAGAATGTCGTCGCTAATGCTTTATCTCGCAGACCACACTTGAACACTATGGTTAAGATCTTAGAGGATTGGAGGCATTTGATAGTGGCGGAGTACGCCAAGGACACATGGGCATTTGGGATCATTGAGGGGTCAATTCAGGACAACAAATACGTTGTTGTCAATGAGCTCATCATATATAAGGGCAGGATATATTTGACGCTAGGGGCAGAGGTGAAGAAAATTATACTGCAAGCTTTCCATGATGTGCCTACTACAGGACATCTGGGTTACTTCAAAACTTATAGGCAGATTAGGGAGAGGTTTACATGGAAAGGGGCTCAAAGCCGATGTTCTTCAGTATGTTAGGGAGTGTCTCGTTTGTTAGTAGAACAAACAGGAGCACACCTACCCAACAGGTCTATTATAGCCACTTTTGATTCCTGATAGGAAGTGGGAATGCCTGTCCATGGACTTTATTATGGGCTTGCCTAAAGCCTAGGGGAGA
Organism: Sequoia sempervirens; assembly: GCA_007258455.2. NCBI lineage: Eukaryota > Viridiplantae > Streptophyta > Pinopsida > Cupressales > Cupressaceae > Sequoia > Sequoia sempervirens. The sequence goes on from VDFB02353493.1 coordinate 39,694,294, forward strand.
GACTGTATATATGTGGTTGTGGATCGGTTAACAAAATATGCCCACTTCTTTTTTATCACAGCTACATACATGGCTACATAGGTGGCAGAATTGTTCTTTCGAGAGGTTTTTAGACTACATGGGTTATCTCGAACCATAGTTAGTGACAGGGACAACCAGTTTATGAGTCACTTTTGGTAGGAGGTTTTCAAACTCTGTGGGACTAAGCTAACCCCGAGTACCAACGACCACCCGCAGACAGACGGGCAGACGAAGATAGTCAATAAATGGGTGGAAGGGTATCTTATAAATTACATAGTTGGGCAGCATAAGGCGTGGGTAAAGTGGATCTACCTTTGCGAGTATTGTTATAATTCCACTTACCACATGTCCATACAGATGACTCCTTTCATGGCGTTATATGGGTATGAAGCCCCTAGCTTCCTCGACCTTCTATTGAGCGACAACAGAGTGCCTAGTGTTGGTGACATGTTGCAAGAAAGTCAGGACATTATGAAGGCTCTCAAGGAAAATATCACTAAGGCACAATCAACAGAAACAATATGCAGATCAGCGAAGGACAGAGAGATCATTTGAGGTCGGGGACATGGTATACCTAATGTTGCAGCCGTACCGACAGTCTACACTCAGGATAAGTGGTGTTGAAAAATTGAAACCACGCTACTATGGGCCTATTCGTTTTATCAGGTGAGTTGGTGAAGTAGCATATGAGTTAGAACTCCCAGTAGATAGCCAAGTTCACAATGTCTTCCATGTATCACACCTCAAGAAGGAGTTGGGACATCACGTGACTCCATCAGCAGTGTTGCCACCCCTGGATGATGAGGGGAAATTGATTCTTGAGCCAGAGGCTATCTTGGATTTTAGAGAGAGGAGGGTACAAAAATAGACTATCATAGAATATTTGGTCAAATGGAAGGATTTACTTGTAGAGGATGCCACCTGGGAAGTTGAGGAGATCTTACAACACCTAGCATTGAGATTGCTTGAGGGCAAGCAATTTCAGGGAGGGAGGACTGTAATGTGCCCTCCAAAGTGAGACATCCGTATTCAGTAGATTAACCTATCATTATGACCCTCGTAGGCTAATGAAGGTGATTAGAGGGTCTCCTGAGGATTGTATCACCTCCTGCATTTAGTGATGATTAGCGTTGGCTTTCGTTTGAGGCTTTTGGGACTCAGTTTGCTCAACTTGCTATTTATTGTAAGTCAGACATGGATAGAGTGGGATCCTTACTATTTTTAGTAAGACATGTGATTGTATGGAGAATCATCAGATGAGTCCCTAGTTTAGATGGTGTGAGGAGAAATGATGAATTTAAGGAGTTATTAATGTTATTTGGCTTAAATAACATTAGTTAATTAAAAGGTGATATTTTAATGTTATAACTTGAGGGTCAAAACGTCATTAAAAGGGGGCCAAATTAATGAATTAATTATTGGGCACCAACTCCTAAGTTTTGAGTGAAATATTAAATGATGCAAATAAATAACATTGTAATGGTTATTAAATGCCTTTTTGGAAGAAGTTCTAACTTCTCATGAGGAGTTATATATTTCACTTTGGAGTTATTTGGAGATTATTGGATTGAGCATTTGTTGTTGATGAAATTTGTCCGAGAAGTGAAAGCCAAGGGTTTTCAATCCTCGAGCCATTGGAAAACGTTACTTCTTCAGTGTTTGCAGCCATTTAAAGTGGTGAAATACCTGATGAATTTGGCATTCAGGAGGGCATCATTCAGATGTTCTATTGTGCAGTTCGGAAAGACAAAAGGGTTTGATTTTTATTGTTAGAGATTGCAAGATTCAAATGGTTCAATTGCTGGTTAATCATCTGTCAAATTAAATCAGAATAAGGAAGGTACGACTTGTGTGTTATCAGCCATCTTTTTGCAGCAGGGTTGGCCTTTCTAGAAGAGGGGCGATTTTAACATAGGGGCTTCAAAAAATCAGAAAAAAATATACAAAAGGGGCGCCCAAACCCAAGGAACCCAGCCACACTTTCCGTGTTCAAAAAGGCAGCCAGATGAGAGAGGATCAAACCATTTAGTGAGTTGCTTTTTGGCTGAAAGTGGTGAACAATAGTTGCATGTCTTCTAAATAATTCGGGTATGATTGTAATAACCTGCTCTATTGAATGTTAAACAAGTAAATATATATATTGGAGGAGTTATTATCATAGTTGCTTGTATTTCTTTATGCTTTGCAGTTTATTCCTTTGCAAATATTTTAAAAAAACAAAAAAAAGCAAAAAACCCTCATAAAACATTAAAAACACAAAACAAAAAAACCAGCATCAAAAACTAGGGCATGAAGTGTTCTTACAGTAAGCACAACATTCATAATTTCAAAATGAAATGGGGCCATTGTTATTTTGCTTCTAGAAATGACAAAATATTGAGATGTTAAAGATGGGTTTTTTAAGAAATATGTGGGCTTCCATTTGCAATATTTTGTCCACATTATTTTAACTCTTATGGGTTTCTGAGATGGGCCCAGCTGGCTCCAACTTAACCCCTGTAGTTTTCTACTTATCTTTTGTGTTTTTTTAAGTTTTTTAGAGAAATTCTAGACATAAGTAGAAGGGGATTACAACATAAATTTGAAGATAAAAGTAAAATGCAAGAATTTATTGCTCAACTGGTACTGTAAATTAAGTTTGGCAGTACATACAATGAATTTACAAACAACAAACGTACCCGAAGTCCTCTAGATTATTTAAATAAGAAATTATCAAGCTTGCCAGGCAACAATGGCTGGGAATGACCTAAAAGCATGCCAAGGTCTCATATTTGAGTTCTCCCACAGTGTAACTGAAGAAAAAGAGCTGAGAAGGTGGGATGCCAAGTATCCAACTGAGAAACAAACCAAAAGGGAGGCGTTTTGCCTCAAGAATAGCCACGCCTCTTTTTAGGAAACACGCCAAAGCAAGGAGATGTACGGCCTCTGGCTACAACAAGATACTGAAGCAAATATGGCAAAAGATAAAGGTGATCAAGGTGTAAGCCCTCTCCTGTAGCTGTATATTGAATAATTGAACAAATATACTCTGATTAAGTACAAAAGAACTTCTGATTGAAGCTCTCATTAATGGCAATCATTTAGCTGGTGTCTCACAGCCTCACAATCACAGATCCAATGAAGATTTGTTGTTCTTCAATGAAGTTTCCTTGTAACCCTTGCCCTCAGACAAATCACAGAGAAAAAAAGATATGCAAAGTTAAATGATCTAAAAGTGAGTTTGATTTGCAAATCCTTCCTTTTATCTCAAAAGGCACGCTTCTCCAAAAGCCACACACTTTTGGCATTTAAATACATTGAAATGTATTTGATTACTTTTCAATAGTTTAAAAATCAATTCATGAAGTGAGCACACCTTTTTAAGTAACTTAAGTGATTTAATTTATGACTTTATCATCCTTAAGTCATTTTTAAATTTATTTAAGTGGCGTTTTCCGTATAAAGTCAAATTGACTTTATATTTAATCATTTAACTTAAATACACAACTTAACCACTGAAAAACTCATAACTTCCTCCAAACTCAGTATAATGTCGTGTCGTCAGAAGCTAACGAACACTGAACTTCATTTGCCTACACTGGTACCAATACTGAGGTGAAAGAGGTGGGAATGGCAATACCCATCAAAACAAACACTGACCCTTTAACCAAGTCCTGTCAGCCCACGAGGGTCCAAGAAATAGGCTAACTCCACTGCACCTGAACACTGACTAGAGTGGGGACATTACAGTCCGCCCTCCCCGAATTTGCTTGTCCTCAAGCAAACTCAAAGTTGGATGTTGTAAAATACTGTCACTCTCCCAAGTAGCATCCTCTACCGACAAATCTTTCCACTTAGCTAGATACTCGCCAAGAACTTGCCCCTATAGAGGACACTCTTTGAACTCCAAAATGGCCTCAAGTACTAAAAACGACCTCCCCTCATCATTCAAGGGTGGTAGGTCTGTAGAAGGAACTATGTGTTGTCCCAACGCCTTTTTGAGGTGTGATACATGAAACACATTATGTACCTTACTGTTTTCCGGTAACAGTAACTCATAAGCCACCTTGTCAACTCGCTTGACAATGGTAAATAACCTGTAGTAGTGTGGCTTGAGTTTCTCAGAGCCACTCTTCCTGAGAGTGGATTTCCTGTAGGGTTGTAGTATGAGGTACACCAAATCACCAACCTCAAAAGACCGCTTAACCCTCCTTTGATCCGCATACTGCTTCTACTGATTCTGAGCCCTCTGAATATTCTCACGAAGAGCTCTCATAATATCTTAGTTCTCCTGTAATAGATCACTAGCTCTCAGTCCTCTGCAGTCGCTCAGTAGCAAATTAATGAACCTCAGAGCATCATAGGCATATAATGCTCGAAAAGGTGACATTTGAATAGACATGTGGTGAGTGGAATTGTAACAATACTCACAAAGATATAACCACTTCACCCAAGCCTTCTGCTGTCCGGAAATATAATTCCGTAGGTATCCCTCCACCCATTTGTTGATGATCTCAGACTGCCCATTTGTCTGGGGGTGGTAGCTAGTACTCCGAGTCAGTTTGGTCCCACAAAGTCTGAATAACTCCTACCAGAAATTACCCATGAACCTGCTGTCTCTATCGCTGACAATACTCCAAGGTAACTCATGTAACCTGAATACCTGTTGAAAGAACAAATCTGCCACCTATATGGCTGAGTAAGTAGTAGTGATCGGGAAGAAATGTACATACTTCGTCAATTGATCAACTACCACAAAAATGTTGTCTCTACCCTGAGCTTTCGGCAAGCCTGTAATGAAGTCCATCAACAAGCATTCCCACTTCCCCTCGGGAATAGGAAGTGGCTGTAGTAACCCAACAGGGTAAGTATGCTCTTGTTTGTTCTGATGACAAATAGAGCACTCCCTAACATATTGAAGAACATCTGATTTGAGACCCTTCCATTTGAATCTCTCTCGTACCTGCCTGTAGGTCTTAAAGTACCTGGGATGACCAGCCATGGGTGAATCATGAAGAGTCTTCAAAACCTTGTTCTTCACCTCAGAACCTAGGACTAAAAATATTCTCCCTTTGTAAATGATAAGATCATTCACTAGAGAGTACCTGCTATCCTGTATAGTCTCATCAATGATGCCAAAAGCCCACGGATTCTTGGCATGCTCAGCTAATATCACGTGACTCCAATCCTCTGAAATCACTGTAATGGAACTCAAGTGAGGTGTGCGAGATAATGCATCAACAACTATGTTCTGTGTCCCTCTGACATAAACAATGTCAAAATCATATGGCTGTAGTTTACTAACCCACTTTTGTTGTCTCTCGTTTAGGTCTCGCTACCCAAGGAAATGCTTCAAGCTGTTGTGATTTGTCTTGACACAATTTGCTGCCAACTAGATATTGCCTGAATTTGGCCATAGTGTGCATGATAGCCAACATCTCCTTCTCATAAATACTAAAGCTCCTCTTAGGACCCCTTAGCTTCCTGCTCTCGAAAGCTATCAAATGACGGTCTTGCATGATTACTGCACCAATACCTTCTCCACTAGCATCATAGTGAAGTTCAAACAGTTTGGTGAAGTCTGGCAACGCTAACACTAGGCATGTCGTCATCAAATGTTTGAACTTCTCAAAACACTCCTGTGCTTGAGGTGTCCAAACGAGGGCTCCCTTCTTTGTCAAATCTGTAAGTGGTGCTGCATGTCGCGAAAACCCACTAACAAATCGACGGTAGAAAGCACACAAACCCACAAATCCCCTGAGTTGTGTCAAGGTCTCTGGAATAGGCCAATCAACAATGGCACGAACCTTGTCAAGATCCATGTTGACACCCTCTCCACTAATGATGTGACCAAGACAGTGCAACTTTGCCATGCCCAATGAACATTTGGACTCCTTGGCATACAAGGACTCCCTGTCAAGTATGCTTAGCACCGTATCTAAGTGAGCCAGGTGCTCCAACGGTTGTAGACCAATATGTCATCAAAGAACATTAGAACGAACTTCCTCAACTGACGCTGGAAGACCTTGTTCATTGTGGATTGAAAAGTGGTTGGAGCGTTGGTTAACCTGAAAGGCATAACCAAAAAGTCATAATGCCCACAATGACATCTGAAGGCGGTCTTCTCAATGTCCTCTCGGATTCTAATCTGATGGTACCCTATCCTCAAATCAATCTTCAAGAAATAGCAAGCCCCATGAAGCTTGTCTATCAACTCATCAATACGTGGAATGGGATACTTGTTCTTGATGGTTTTCCTATTCAGCATTCTATAATCGATACACATTCTGAGTGTACAGTCCTTCACCAATACAACTGAAGAAGCAAATGGAGACTTATTCGGCCTGATGTGTCCCATAGCGAGCAACTCTTTGATGGTTTTCTCTATTTCATCTTTTAACCACTTAGGATGCCGGTAAGGAGTGATCATAATGGGCTTGGTGCCCTCCTCCAACTCAATAATATGCTCAATGGAGGTCTACCATGAGGTATATCACTAAACACTTAGAATGCTTCATTTGAAGCTTCTGTACATCAGGATGATAAGGCGTTTTATGCTGCTTCTCATAAGATGGCTATAACTGACATGCTGCTGCCCACTCAACCATGTCATGCTGAATTAATCTTTACATTCTCCTGAGTGTAATAACCTTCAAGCTGCTGTCCTTGAGGGCTTTTAGTACGCGGTTTGTTCCATCAACCTTAAACTTCATCTCCATCTCTCTAAGGTTGGGAGTAAACTCACCAATCGCGTGAAGCCACTTCATGCCAAGAACCACATCGGTGTCACCCATTGTAACCACATAAAAATCTGCCTTGAATTCGTAATTGTTGAGCTTCATGGGCAGATTCGGAATCATCCTCTCACACTTGAGAGTATAACCATCAGCAACCTTTACTTTGATACCCTCAAAGTGCTGAGTTTGGATCCCTCTTTTTTCCACTAAATGTGCATCAATAAAATTGTGTGTTGCACCTGTGTCAAGTAGTGAGATGACCCTTTGACCAGCCAAGATACTTCGCAAACGAAATGAACCTTCCCTTTGCATACTTGACATGTGAGCCTCATGCAACTTAGTTTCCAATTCCTTTTCCACTGAAATTTCTGAGTTTTCTTCTTCTAATTCATCTCCATCAACTTGCTGGTCAGAAAAATCAGAATTTAATTCATCATCATAAAACCATTCCAACTGTCTATTTTGTCCCTTTGGCTTGAGAGGACAGTCATGGTTTATATCATAGGGCCCTTTGCAATAGAAGCAAAACTTTCTTCTTCGTAAATCGTTGAGTGTTTTACGATCCAAGGGTGCTGCAAACTTTTTCTTTTGATCAAGATTATCTGTTTTCTTAAAATCAGGTTTGCTGTCCTTATTTGAAGTGGATGGATTGGAGTTGAACTTATTTCGTGGAGTAGTAAGCTCCATGTTACGAGCTTACCTCATTGTTTCCTGCAAAGTGGGGGGATCAAAAGCTTTGATCCAACCCTTCATTGGCTCAAAAAGCTCCTCTATAAAGAGAATAACTAGCCTTCTCTCTGAGATTCTTGTGACCATAATCGAGATCTTCTAAAATTCACCAATATAGGACTCCAAGCTGCCTAATTGTTTGAGCAGTGCTAAGTCTCTGAAATACAATTCAGGGTCTTTTCTGTCAAATCTTTCCACAAGTCTATCTGTGAATTCTTGATAACTAGTAATCCGGTCATGTTGTAGAGTAACCATTCCGTGGTGCCACCAATCATGGGGCTACACCATCCAAATGTAATGCTGAGAATCTAATGGCATCATCCTCCGCCATGGGACCTAAAGTCATGAAAGTATCAAGCTTGCCAATCCAAGCTCTAGCAGTGACTCTATCGCTGCCATCAAAAGTAGGAAGAGTGAGTTTATTAGTCGCCTGCCTTAGATCATTGTTCCTGTTATCCCAAGGCCTCCTGTCAACTCGATTCTTGCCATGTTCTCTCTTTTGACTCATAAATCTATCAAAATTCAGGTGATCCTAAACTCGTTGGGGTAAAGCTTCCCATTCATCATGTAATATCATGATGTTATCTGTGAAGACCACGTCACCTTCTCCCACCTCCATGTTGCCATCGATTGGATCACGCCTGACAAAGATAGAACGTGTGGGTCTCTCATAGGTACATGTAGGAGTAACTCTTTGGTGTGAAATTCCATGCACACTGCCATCTTCGTCCTATTCCTGTGGTCTCCTGTGGACAATCAACTGTTGCATTGCTGTGCTTAACTGTTGGAGTGCATTAGCCACTTGTTCCTGTCCTGCTGCTAAGCCTCTCAGAAGGCCTTGGGCCTCTTTGTCCTCATTCTGAGCTCGATTGTGAGGTTCCCCAGTCTCTTCTCTGTCACCCATTTCTTCAAATGGATTGTCAAAGGGATAATCCTCAAACTGATTCGTCTGACTACTAGGCCTCCTGTGTGAATAGTACCTGTTATATCTGCCTTGATAAGGACACATATGATATTAACCCCTACAGGCTAGCAGGATTATGTGCTTTGATACCACTGAGATGAGCCCAGCTGGTTCCAACTTAACCCCTGTAGTTTTTTGCTTATCTTTTGTGTTTTTTAAGTTTTTTAGAGAAATTCTAGACAAAAATAGAAGGGGCGTACAACATAAAATTGCAAATGAAAGTAAAATGCAAGAATTTATTGCTCAACTGGTATTGTAAATTAAGTTTGGCAGTACATACAATGAATTTACAAACAATAAACATACTCGAAGTCCTCCAAATTATTTAAATAAGAAATTATCAAGCTTGTTAGGCAACAATGGATGGGAATGGCCTGAAAGCACGCCAAGGTTTCGATCTGAGTTCTCCCACAACATAACTGAAGAAAAAGGGCTGAGAAGGTGGGACGCCAAGTATCCAGTTGAGAAACAAAACAAAAGGGAGGCGTTTTGCCTCAAGAATAGCCACGCCTCTTTTTAGGAAACACGCCAAAGCAAGGAGATGTATAGCCTCTAGCTTCTGCAAGATACTGAAGCAAATATGGCAGAAGATAAAGGCGATCCAGGTGTAAGCCCTCTCTTGTAGCTGTATACTGAATAACTAAACAAATATACTCTGATTAAGCACAAAAGAACTTCTGATTGAAGGTCTCATCAATGGCAATCATTTAGCTAGTGTCTCATAGCCTCACAATCATAGATCCAATGAAGGTTTGTCGTTCTTCAATGAAGTTTCCTTGTAACCCTTGCCCTCAGACAAATCACAAAGAAAATAAGATATGCAAAATCAAATGATCAAAAAGTGAGTTTGATTTGCAAATCCTTCCTTTTATCTCAAAAGGCACGCTTCTCCAAAAGCCACACACTTCTTCCAAAACCCACGCACTTTTGGCATTTAAATACATTGAAATGCATTTAATTACTTTTCAATAGTTTAAAAATCAATTCATGAAGTGAACTCACCTTTTTAAGTAACTTAAGTGATTTAATTTATCACTTTATCATCCTTAAGTTACTTTTAAATTTATTTAAGTGGCCTTTTCGTTGTGAAGTCAATTTGACTTTATATTTAATCATTTAAGTTAAATACATAACTTAACCACTCAAAAAACTCATAACTTCCTCCAAACTTAGTATAATGTCGTGCTGTCAAAAGCTGACGAACACTGAACTTCATTTGCCTGCACTAGTACCAATACTGAGGTGAAAGAGGTGGGAATGGCAATACCCACCAAAATGAACACTGACCCTCTAACCAAGTCTTGTCAGCCCACGAGGGTCCAAGAAATAGGCTAACTCCACTACACCTGAACACTAACTAGAGTGGGGACATTAGAGTTTCTATTCACAATAGATAGTCAAGTTCTGTATTAAATTTCAAGATATAAAATGGAAAATATTTTCTCAAGCATTCTCATTCCATTTACATTGGAAATAATTTTTTTCCAAACACAAAAAAGTAGATATTATGGCTTAAGGAAACAAACTCAAGACGGCTATTACTAATGTTCTTATCTCATAGAATAGTATAGACTCCAACTACTTGCATATGACTTGTGATAGTTGGGAGAAGGGCTTTTGTCAATTTTTACAAGTAAACTCTATTTCACTGTTGTAACCATCATGTTCTTGGTATAATATAAACTCCACTCCTTCACTTAGAAGAACTTCCTTTAGGGTTCTATCGTTGGGAGAGAGGAAGTCATTTTGCTAGCCTTATGAAGTGTCTTTATGTAATGTCCCCTTCTTGTTCATAGCCAGTCTGAGTTGCCATTAGCCTATTCTTGTTCCCATAGGCTAAGTGGATTGTTGGTTAGGGAACTTTGACAACCTGAGAGGAGTTTTTCTGGGTTTCCAGTGGTGATGGCTATTTTTAGTAACTTACTATCTTCAGTGAGCTTACTATTTTGGTAAGCTCCAGTTGAACTTCTTCTTTGGCCAATTTGGTGTTTGGCTCACATACTATTTTTAGTAAGTGCTATTTTTAGTAACTAGTCTCGGCTCCTATTCAGCAGCAATGCGGAGTTTTTGTTCTTGGCAGGGGGTGAGTTCTCTTCATGGTTAGAATTATTATTGGTTAATTGCCACTAAAGTATTGAAGTTATTTTTTTAATAAAAGGGGATATAAGCTTGAGTTATAAAAAGGACCCGTTAGCCCAGTTGAATAACGTTGTTTTAAAAGAGGGGGACATTGCACTTTAAGTGGACGCCAACTATTAAGGTTTATTTCATGATTTTAGGCAAATATTATGCCCCCAAAAGTGGATGATCCCATGAGGAGACATTTGGTTTTTTTTTTTAAATGTTAAAGCAAAAAAATTAAAAAAAGGCAAACGAGGGCGTGGGGTTTTGGAGGGAAAGTATTTCAAATTTGTGTTGCCCTAATTCCTTCCTCTACTTATATTTATTCAGCTTTTTGGCTCTCATTTGGTTATGTGTGTTTTGGCAACTTAAGGAGACTCTACTTGAATTTCTCCAGGATTCGAAAACTGTTGGTTGAGGACGAAAACCCTCTTCTCATGTTGTTGGTTTCGGTGGTGAGAGACCCACCCTAGCTGGTTGGTGTTTTGGCTTTGAAGTTTTCAGTTTTTCTTTTTATCTTGCTGTTGGAGCATTTTGGTGTGGATAGAATGAAGATTTTTGTAGTTTTCTGATGTGGGTTTGGAGCTATGGCTTTGGTGTGTGGATTTCTTGATTTTGGTGAGAGTTTGCTGCTGTGTACTGCTTTTTCTGAGGTCTGAAAATTATAGTTTCTGAGCAACTGGAAAGTACCTAATTGAGCTTATCTCCATGGTGCGTTGGAAATTCCTTCTGGGCATTTATTCATTTGATTCTCCTCGTCTGGGCATCCATTTTAAGCTGCTGTTTGGAGAGAGTTGGTGATTTATTGGAGCCAATCACCCACCTTGGGATTAGCACCACTTTCTGGGGTTTTGGGCAGGAAACATGTAATTCTGGTTTGTGCTTTCCATGGTGAAATCTGCTGCTAATGATGTACTTTCAGGTCTGATTTATGACTGTAAACTTCTGATTTTAGTTGTTGAGTTGCTATGTTTAATTGTTGATGTAATGCAACCTTATTTTCCTAGCATGTTCATGAATATTACAATGTATGCACTCAATGAAATGAATGGAAACAAAACTTAAAACCCTTTTGCAACTTGTCTTATTCCGAAAACAATACACAAAACAAAAAAAAATCAGGGGCATACATTACACTTTACCTTGTTTCAAGGTTCAGTTTCATCTATTTCTACACTATGGTTTGTCAATTGAGTTTGTTTCCAACTTGAATGGTCCTGAGATCCTAAATGGCCTTAAATATTGCTATCTTAGCTCTATATTTAGTACCCTTTTAAACATTATAGTTCCTTTTTCATTTTTGTATAAAGCTGCACTCTACAGTTAATGGCTTTAGAAATTGCACCTCATAAATTATGCAATGAGGTTAATTATAGTGACCTACAATAACAGAAAACTATATAATTTTAGTTTAAAACTCTTTTCTTGTTTGATTTGGTTTTGTCATTTTGGCATAGTCCTGCGGCTTGCATATCAGAATTTTTTGCCTATGTTTCAGGTGAACTTATGATTGGTGAAGATGTGCACCTGAAATGACAGCAATAGATTCTGGTACATAGGGTTATCTCAAAAATGAATTCAAAAGAATGTCTTCCTGCAGAAAAATTCTTTTATTAATCCTTTTTTCATTCAACAATTATGCAAAAATCTAGACAAATTGTTGCACTTTTGCTACAAGAGAAAAGTATGATTAGTGAAAGGGTGAGTTGGAGTTCGGGTGTTAGGTTCGAAGGTGGGGCATGTAAAAGTAAATCCTTGTATCGGCTCCTCCATATATCGGCTTGAGCCATTTTGAATTCCTGAAACGGTTCTTTAGTGATGCACCCTGTATATTGCTAATTCTTGATCTCCCGACTCTATACACAGACCCATCTCACTTGATACAATCTTTCTTTTCTTCACGCGATTCTGAAGAGTAACGGCTGATCAAAACTCCTTGGAGAATTCCCGAATTGTTTCAAATATGATGATCTTAAACTATATCAATTCAAATCTTTTTACGGCAACCTTCCAGATAGCTATGCGGCAACAACAACCTCCAAACTGACAACACAGCGGCTCCTCTATTATTCCTTGCTCGGCTTAATTGATACTCCCGAAACAAATTGAACGACACTCAATGAAATACGATTGACGGCTCCCGTCAATTCTCCTTAAGGCTACGATGGCAACAAACAATAAATTTAATATAAATCCGATTCCTCAATGTTATGCTTCAGATTGTCTTATTTGAAATTCGATGAATAAGCTACTTCCCTCCTTGCTCAGACTTTGATATTTCTTTCGCACATCACCTTAATACCATTTGTTCTGTAAAGCTTCGATTTCCTTGAAATTAAATATCAAACAATATTTATTTGAAAATTCACCTATGAACAATTTTCTAATAATATCTCTGTAACTCCACAACGCAGAAATCTGTCTTAATAATTAAGAGACTCAATTTCAGAACTGAACAATAGATTCATGCCTGAAAACCTGAATGGCTCCACTCGCCACTCGCTATAGATTTGGGTTTTTGTCCAAATCACAGAACTTGAAGGTTTACGTCCTCAAGTTTCCAGAAATCCAACTCTCCAAAAAACTAATCAAAATCAAGCCCTCTGCAAATGGATTCCCAAAACTTTTATTATTTTCTCCTTCGTAACTCCCCGTGTGTCTTCTTGAATTCTCGTTTTTTCTCCTATTATTTTGACTTTTTAACTTAAATTACTTAAGCTCTATTAATTTAAGTTGTCCTTTCAAACTTAACTAATTTCGACAACTTAAATTAATAATCTAACTTTATGCCGACTCAAAATTGGGGACATTACATCTTCCACAATAATCACACTTTTACTTGAAGAACTGAGACATTACCTTGTTTCCTCTCATGTCAAGAATTACCTTGACCTTGGAAGTTTTTCCTTTCTAGTTGTGTTTCTTCTTGTAGGTGATCTAATCCTTCAACTTTAGATCTGTAATGATTTTACTCAATATTGGGTAGAGAGCATGTGGAAGTGTGAATAAGTCAATTTTCACCAAACTTTAACTATACAACTTCAGAATGAGGTCAGCCTCAAATCCAAAAACTCAAATGAAAATACCCCAGGTCCCCAAATGAAATTTCTTAACATTTCCAAAATTTAGTGAAATTAGATAAATTATGAAAATTGCAACTTGTGTAGCAAATTTATTAAAAACCTAAAATTGCAATAACTTGATAAAAAATAATCATACAAAGCTAAAATTTATAATGTAGCTCTCTTATGCAGATCCCCAATTGCTTTGAAAAATTGTAATGTCCCCTTCTCATGGCTAGTCAGTTCAAGAACTGTGAACCCATTTCCTGAGTTCCCGCGGGCTAATTGGTGAGGCAAGGGTACTCCAAAGTTCTTGGAGGATGCAAATTTGGTGTTACAAGGTTTTTATTCATGGCAATGTGTTCTATGGGCAGTATAGATCTCAATGACACTCTTCAAAGTGTTATCTGACTTTTGGGGTGTTCTCCAAACTTCTTGGAGAGCACTTCTATTTATAGTAAGTCACCAAATTGACTCCTATCATATTCCTACTGCTTCAGTATCATCATGGCATGGTCAAATATGGATTCCCATGTGTTGCAGTACTTTCTGTAATTTAGGGTGGAATATTTTAATTATTCACTTAAGTTTATAATGTTTTATTATTATTTTGATAACTTAATTGTAATATCTTTTCGAAAAGGTATTTTTGTCCCTCATTTGGATGCCTAGGAGGAATAAGGGGCCTTTGCAAATAAAAAAATATTACTATTATTTTAAAAGGGATTTTGGTGGAGAAGTGAGTTATTTTATTATTTCAAATTGATAATTTTCCCTCCCAAAATCTATATAAGGTGTTGGGGCTCATTGTTGCATATCTTGAAGAATGATATTGTTATAGTTCCATATTTGCTCTAGTTTTCCAAATCTTTGAGGACGAAAACCCTCATAGATTTTCTATTTTTGAAATTGAAAGAAATTCCCTAGCTAGACTGGCATGATTCCATCCAGGAGTCACCATTGGTGCTGATTGAAGCTTCCAGTTTTGGTTATTCAGATTGAATGCTTTAATGAAGTTTTGTTTGCAGTTTTGATGAAGATGTTCGAGTTTATTGTAGAGTGATAATGCTTGACAATGTTGGTCGTACCATCCCTAGCAGGCCATACCATTCCAACAGGTCGTACATGTCAATTACATCTATATTATTGTTTGAATGATGATTTCAGACTTCCTTCAGATCGGTACATGACAGTTTTGCAGTTTAAAGATAAAAAATGATGAGTTGTTGTTGATGGAGGCCATACCACCTTGCTCCAACCATACCTGCAAGCTGGGCATGAGCTTCTAGGACCTAGGTGTTGTATCTTTGGAGGAGTTTTCATTAGTTTTTGAGGCGCCTAGCCTGGGTCAATGATTATCAAATCATTTTGGGGTGAACATTGCTGAAGTGAAGGTGTTTGGGGGTGCTTATCTTAGTCGCCCAGACCTGCAACAACTAGTTTCAGAGTGTTTCAGACCTGCTACAGAAAATATGAGAATCCATAAGGAGATTTCAGACCTGTACCTATGTTTCCCAGCACTTGATTGTGAGGTATATAAATTGTTGTTGCAAATTGGTTGATTTGGGGGCTTGGTTGCTAACCATATGGGTGTGTTATAACATATTTTTTCATATCAGCAATAGTTCTTTTCATATGGATGTGATTTTCAATGAGCTAACCTTGTAACACTGGATGGTAGTACCACCAGTGACTTGCTCTTGTTATTTGTTGATACTTACCCCACTGAGCAAGTGGCTTATGGCACTCAACTCACCACTAAAAATTGAAAGAGTTGTTCTTATCTTGTTGTACTCACTCACCACTAAAAAGTGGAAGACCTTGCTTACATTTCATTATTGTATAAGCTTTCCCACTGAAAAATGGAAATGCTGGGCTAACCCCACTGGATAAGTGGATACTACTCTTAGTTGCTTATTTTCAAAGAATTTGTAATCCCGTACACTGTATGCTCTCACCTCGCCCACACTAGGAACTTGGTGATCAAAAAGTGGAAAGGAAGTTGCTAAGCATTTGATTATGTTTTGAGCTAACAGTTTTCAAAGAAAATTAGGGTGATTTTACAAAAATCACTAGAAAATTTGCAATGGTTTGCAAGATGTGTGCGATTCTTAAAAATTAGGGTATCATAGGAAAACACTTTTTGGATTGAGATGCATCAAAAGAGATTTTGATTTACTTCATATCATGTAGAAATTAGCAAGTATGCACCCTAAGGAACAACGAGACTAAGCTTTAGTGTGACAAGAACAATGTGAAAAAGAAGACAAAAACATATGAAGGTATAGGTAAAGATAAAAGTTGTACAACTTTATTTTTTATATCCTTTCCCTTTTATCACCATAGCTAGAAATACATGTCATATATTAAAATTCACCAACGTAGGAATTTGGATAAAATTGTTAATAAACTTTACTATTTGTAGCACTTCTACTTAATTCACTAGATTTCTCTTTCCATACAAATAATCAAAGAAAAGGAGAGAACCTGTTTTTAAGCAGGAGCCTAACATTGACAACAAGATTTAAAAGTAAAAGAAAAATTGCAATTTTTCTTCATATTTACTTTCTTGCATCTTTGAGAATTGTGATTGGTTGTACAGTTCCCTCAAATTGTATAAGGGGCTTAGTTTTATTGCCATTTGCACTAGGGAGTTGTCCTTGAAAGTGACAACTTATTAAGTTCCACTAGGCTAAAGATTGCCAGATTACTTGTAGGAACCTACTTTTGCCTTGGTATCCATGGTTGAGGTATTATTCATCATCCTTGTTAAAATTTAGAGAAGCTATCATATCATTTTCCTAGCTTGGCCATGTCACTTGTTAAGCTTTGCCTCCTTACAGACCATAGGATCAAGTTATTTAACCAAACAATCCACTCAGGTTCGAAGGTGGGGCATGTCAATGTAAATCGGGAGCAGCTTAGTGTATTTTTCAAACAGTTAGCATCGAGTTAATTTCCGAAAGAAAGAACTTGCCTGGCATATGCTATGTGTAAAGGAGGAAGTGGAAGATTTATCTGGAGCAAATATCAATAGTTATCATATTGATATAAGGAGGTCACGTTCTGTAGTACAGATGTTAAGTGCTGAAGGTAGCCACTGCTGCTTGTTGGATAGATGTATGGAGTTTCAGGTCAGATACTTTTAATTTCTTGTTGAGTACAGTACTTGGTATTATGTTAAGATTACTTTGTAAACTGAACAACAATAAAATCTGAGTTTATTTATCTGGATTTGGGAAACTACTGAAAAATTCTGAAAGTGTTATTTGAATTAGTAATTGTTGACGTGATTTTTGTGACCGCACCAACATAGAATAAAGTTACCAATGGCAACTCTATACTCTCTTGAACAAAATCTCCTGCATGCTAAGATTGCTAGAAAGATCATGCATTCAACTCCAAGGTTCCTTCATGCAGTGGATAGTCTTAGTTGGCTCGATGTGATTTGCTGGTATTTCAAGGGGACTTACAGAATTGTTCAACAGCGGAGAAAGGAATTCGAATGTTTGAAAGGTTTTGTCTATAAAGCTCTTGTTTCCTAAACTAACTAGAAAGTACTGAATTTAAATGGTTGCAGGGCCAATGAAGGTACTACTCTACTCTAAGGCGTGGGACATGGCAATCAACTCTCGCAAACTTCAATCAGGGTCCGCTTTGCCTCACTTCGGACAGCTTCCACAGAACTGGTGCAATCTTTAGAGGAGTAGCTCAAGGTGTTCAAATCACAACTTAGCATAGAAATACCATCACAACGACACATATAAACATACAAATCATGATTGAAGTTAAGTACACAATATTCCAGTTGACCACACAAGGCACACCCACCATCAGTGAGTTTGCTAGTGGTATGAATAAGTGAAGCTTGCTCAAATTAAACACCACATTTCACAACTAGCATTTACTTGCATGAAATCAAATTTTATTCTACTTTAAGATCCTACTTGAATCGGAAGGACGAAGAAATCTTGCTAGCTGCTCATAACAAAAGACGAGATCATCATCAATGAAAACTCTTTTTATTATGAGAGTGTTCACAACAATTTCTTACAAAGCTTTCAAAGGAAAAACTTTCCTTCTTCAAACTATGCTACCAATCTACACTATCAGTCTCTCTATTCTAGTCTCTACTCTAATGATCTGATCTAATGAGGTACAAATGAGGGGGGATGCCCATTTTATAGTTGGCCCAGTACAAATGAGGGGGGATGCCCATTTTATAGTTGGCCCAGTCCAATGAACGGCCTTGATTACAATCAGATGGATGGCTCAGATTGAGCCACATAAGCCCTAACCCTCAAAATTGCCACCAATAAGAGAGTAATAAATGAGCAATTAATGTCCATCTTCTAGAAGATTCCTGTCTGGAAATGCGTTCGCATTGTTCTTGTTCTTCTTCTTGACTACAAACTAGATGAGTCTGATCGTCATGGTTTCAACCTCTTTCTTAACCTTGAGGGCATTTCAGTGCTTGAGGATGATCTTTAACGCTTGGGTCTCCATTATGTAATGTCCCCATTTTGGCCATACACTATTCATTTGGATTTAGCCTATTTCTGAGAATCCGTAGGCTACTCAGTTGTGCTAAATCTAGGGTTTCCATTTTCAGTAAGTCCTGCTTCCAACTCAATTTAGTTTTCTGTGAGTTTTGTTGTGGATTTACTATTTATAGCAGTTTGCTATTTTTAGTAAGTCATTTTGTGGCAGTGGCATCGACATCAATTCAACTCAAGTCATCTTGTCCTTCAGTTTCAGTTTGGTTTGGTTATCTCCATGGATTAAGTTTTATACTTAGTCATTTTTATGTTTCTCAGTTGTACCCCCACGCCTAGGAATGATCACTTCATGTTGTTTTTAAACGGGGGTCATTAAGGGGTCAATGGTGCATTTAATAAATTATTAAATGCTTTATTGTTGCAAAGTGAAGTTGGATGCCTAAAAGAGGTTGATTAATATTTTATTATTTCAAAAAGTGAAATGCTTAAAGTGGCGTCCTTTTTGGAAGTTGAAGTGATTCAACTTCTTGGAATTTGAAGAGTTTGTTGTTGCTTCATTTGCCAACTGAGGCCTATATATTGATGTTTTATGATGAGCTGATTATGCATATTTTTGAAGAGCAAAGTTACGCTGCTGGAATGAATCCAGAACCTAGCTAAGGGGAAGCTTAGCAAATTGACTCCATTCTTCGGGCCTGAAACCATGGTTCCCTAGATGGTGGATTGAGAGTGTGCTTCATTCAGAAGTGCACATTGAGCTTCACTGTTGAAGAATTTGATGTATTTTTTCATTTTTTGAGCTTGCTGGTTCGTTCATTGCTGAAGAAACATTTTGGAAGAAGATTTGAACAATTTAATGATGACCAGCTACTGCCTCATCAAAGTTTGGTGAAGTGTGGTAAGAGATTTGAACATTCCTGATATGTTGCATTTGCTGGTTATGAAAATTCAGTTTGCTGGTTCATTATATCAGATTGAACAAAGTTCAGATTTTGGCTTGTAATCCTGTATTTGTGAAGATTAAAAGTTGGAAGAATCACCTTTCAAGTATTTGCATTGGTTATGTTATTGTAACACTTGTGAATTGCAGATTTATTTCATTGTAAGGCTGTGAATTAGTAGTACTAATCCAATCATTATTATTGCTGCATTTACTAGTGAATTATAATGCAAAATATTGATTACCCTTGGATGGTTTACCGCTAGTGTGGAGAATAAACTTTGTAACTCTCATTTTACCCATTGAAAAGTGGAGAATTCCCACTCAAGAGTGGATGTCTGCCACAGTGGATGAATTAGTTGAATTGTTTGTAGTATTCCCCCCACTGTTTAAGTGGTTGAGCGGAAATCTTTATGGTTGGTTCACTGCCTAAGTTCTTTCAGTTTTGTAATACTTACTCCGCCATTTGTTTTCACCTCGCCTTCAAAGGGATCTTGTGTGCACATTCTTAGCGTTGAGTCTTATCATTTACTTTCAGTTGTAAATCAATTTCAGTTGTTGAGATATTTAGATCCTAGGGATCCTCTGACCATATGCTCGCTGCTCTTCCTTCAATGGTTTTAGGGCGCATTCTTGGTTAAAGTTACCTTTCACATCGTTTTGGTTTTGGAGCTAACCTTAACGGGTGCATGTTGCAATTGTAATTGATATGTAAAATCAAGAAAAATTTTAAGGGGCATATTTTGCATTATTTCTCCGTCCTAATCCTGAAGGATTTTCCAGTCTTGGACTTGATCATTTCGTTCTTGCCACCTGCCTCACCTGAGTTGGGTGCATTTAGATTCTTGTGGAGGAATTTCAACACTTAGCCGTTTTTTTCCAGCATCTTCATGATTTGGGGTGCAACTGAGATCTCATGGAGGAGCTCGAAACACATAACTTTATCTCCTTTCAAGGTTGTAATATCATCTTGGATTACTTGCTTCATCACTTCAAGTCATCGTGCTCTGGCCTCGACGTTCATCTTGCAAAACAGATAAAGAGAAGAGCATCAAAATACTTATAGTATAAATTCACTTTACTTAGCCGATCTCCATATTTTGATCTCCAAGGTCTGAGTGATCTCTGGATCTCATAGAGTTCATCATTTTTCTCTAGCAAACTTTGCTTTCTCATAACTTTTCAACATCTGTGTGCTATGGCGCATATCATCTTGATATTTGAGTTTCACCTCATCTTCAAATTCTCCATGCCTTAGACAAATTTTACATCCTCTTCCTAGAAAATTTCATCAACCAGGCGCCCACTTAAAATCTTCACCTTAAAATCCCCAGTAAGGTGTGAAAAATTTCAAAATCATCTCCTCGTTAAAGATATCCAGTACCCAGAAGAAAATTCCCCTTAGAAATGCAGAATCCATGTGTATCTAGACGAAGGGGTACATTTAATTTTTTATTTGAAAAATATTTCTCACCAAAGTCTATTCTTACTTCTTCTTTGGGCATATACTTGAGGTGGGGTCAAACATTTTTCATTACCTTCACAAGCTGGGCACATTTACCACCCTTGAACTTTCATTTTAACTTGCCTTAGAAATTTTCAAGCTACCCCTTGGCGCTTGGGCGCATTTCACCCCTTCTACATCCATTTTGACACTTAAAAAATATTCCTAACCTCCTCCAGGCTAAGGCGCATTTAGCACCTCACACTTTCAATTTACCAAGCCTTAGAAAAATTTCAAATCAACCTCTCCTGCCTTAGGCGCAAATCCACTCTTGAGCTTTCGTTTTAAATGACTTAGCCAAATTTCTAACTCTAACTTTCCACTAGGGCGCATTTAGGAGGTTGTATTTTCATTTCCCAACACTTAGAAAAAATCTTCACGCTATCATGCAAGTTGGGTGCATATGAGGGTGGCTGCTTCCATTCTTCAACACTTAGAATATTTTCCATCTCTTCCTTGAAGCTGGGGCGCATTTAGGGTGCTGAGGTTTGAGTTTCCACCACTTAGACAAATTTCCTTCTCCAAATTTCCTTCTCCATCCTTGATGAGGGCGCATTTAGACCCTTGTACTTTCACTTTGCTCATGCCTTAGAAGATTTTCCTATGGCTTCTCCACCTTTGGTGCATATTGGAGGGGCTACATATTTTTCATCTTCACCTTCTCTTCAAGGGCGCATTTGAGGGCTGGAGAAGGAAATTTCAACACTTAATTTTTTTTTTTAAACATCCTCCATGAAGTGTGGTTTTTTTTAAACATCCTCCATGAAGTGTGGGCGCATATTGAGGGTCATGTCTCCACTTTCATCACTTAGACAAAAATTCTCAAGTCATCACCTTGATGGGCGCATTTGAGGGGGTCTGCAGGATTTTTCCATGCCTTAAACAATTTTTCTCCATCCAACTCTAGGTTGGGTGCATTTAGGAGGTGGTCTTGCATTTTAACCCTTATAAATTTTGTCAACCCCCACTCTACTCCTTGCTAGGCGCACTCAAGGGGTCATACTTCCATTTATCTTAGACTTAGAATTTTTTTTGAGTCCCCTCTCAAGATGGGCGCATTTGGAGTAGGAAGCTTCCATTTCACCTCATGCCTTAGAAACTTCCTTACTAGCTCATCAAGTTGGGTGCATTTTGCTAGTGGTGCTTCCATTTTATCTTTGCCTTGGACGTTTTTCCAACTCACCAGTGCTCATGGGCACATTTAGGTAGGCCTACAGGAATTTCATGCCTTAGCAACTTTTCTCTCCACCAGCCTTCCTCCTTGGGCACATATGGGGGTGTGAACTTCCATTTTCAGACTTAGGCAAAATTTTGATGCCTCCTGCCTAGCTTTCTATTTTTAGAAAGTTCTGGTGTTCTTGTGATCTCCATGGATTCTAAGTATTTTCAAGACCTGATTTTGGCTGACCTTGACCCTTGAGGGGTAACTGTCGTGTTCACACTTGTCATCTGTGTTGGCCTGCCACTTATATCCCGTTTCTGGAGGTGACTTACTATTTATAGCAATTGCTTGATTTCAAAACTTCTACAACTCTGTTTAACTTGAAATTTGACTGATGTGATCCTCATGGGTTGACTGGCTTGTTCACACTGGTGTCTCGCGCTGACCTACTATTTATAGTCTGTTTCAGAAGTGACCTACTATAAATAGTAAGTGCTCGGATTGCCTTCAAATTTTACCAGTGGATTCCTTGAAAGATACTGATTGCAATGGGATACATCAGTTTTTAGAGATTCTGACTTTTGACCCTTCATTTTGGGTCTCGAAGCTGGAAACCCTCATCTGACTTGCATGTTGCTCAAATGATCTCCGTTTGACCTCGTTTCTGTTGCATGTTGCTATGTTCTCGATACTGAAGTGTTGGGTAGTGTTGGTGTAGGTTTTATCATCCACCGAACACTTCAAAATAAAATGTCCAAAGACACTCTATCCTCTCTTGAACAAAGTCACCGCGTATGCTAAGATTGCGAGGAGGTCATATGGCGACTCCAAGGTTTCTTTCATCAGGTCATGACATGTGGATAAGCTCAATGGGCGTTGTGATTTGCTGGTAATACACAAGGGGACTTATGCTAGGCAATTTCTTACAAGTTCGGGACTTAGACAGATTTATCATTAAAGGATTCTTTGGTTGGGACTTTCGGTTTGGATCTTAAAAAAAAAGGCAAAAGGATATGGGTTTAGAGGGTCTATTCTATGCCTAGGAATTCAAGAGACAATAAAGATCAAGTGAAATGAATAACCACGCTTTGTTTTGTCTCCCTGGGACAACTATGCAAAGTAGGTGCAATCTTCAAAGGGTGTGATTATAATTTTCAAGCCTCAAATGAGACTGAAGTTAAGCATGCACACTCACAAGCTTAGGCTAACTTTATGCATCAAATGAAAATCATCCATCCGAAGAAGGTATGGGCAATATTTCACCATTTAATCTATATGATCAAATCTTGCATTCACTTAACCAACATTCAAAGCAAATTCTACTTAATTGTAATCTAATTCTAATCTATGGTAGAAGAAGCTATGCAACCTTGCTCGCTACTTGACAGTAAAAGTGATTCAAAGCAAATCATGCATAAGAGCTTTTATTATCGGAAATAGTCTAATGCAACAATTTCATACACTATCTCCACACAAATGAAAGTGAGAGATCATAAGTTTATATAGAGTTTTCAGAATCAAATGAAAGGCCAAGATTAATACAACTCAATCCTAATTAGGGTTGCCCAAAATAACATCAGTTAACAACCAGTAAACAAGCAGTGAACAAGTAGTGAAGTTGCAATTGGAGCTATCTTCAAGGGAAGGCATCCCTATCCTCTTGGGCAACATTGTGCTCGATGAATCTGGACACGATTGTGATGACTTCCTCCATTGTAACTAGCGGCAACATGTTTATATTGAATTCATGCCCGTCCAAATCCTCAACACATTTGGCGAAGGTGTTCTCCCAATCTACCTCCTGTCTCACAAAATCATCTCGGATGGACAAGAGGTTCGCCACTTTTGTGAAATACTGCCTCATAATTGGTCTAGTAGTAGAGAAGAAAACTTCCAGAACCTTATGCTTCAACCTTTTCAGCTGCATGTCGTTTTCTCGGACAATCTCTCTGTCAAACGCATCTGTAGCTGTCATATAAATCTTCCTTCTTAACTTGCTCCTCAACTCTGAGCCCCTCTGCCTTTGCCTTCTCCAGAACCTTGCTCCGTATTGTAACTGCCCAAAACCAATGGTGAAAATCATAAGCCGCTCCTGCAACAATCACCTTTCCCTCAACCAATTCCTCCTTTGGAACGCCCTTCAGTACTTTGAGGCATGGAATGAGCCCCTCCTGAGTATCTGGGAGGTTGTCTCAAGTTTCCGCCATGTCAACCAAACTGGAAAGGAAAGAAGAAGTTTGTCCATAAGCAGGCGTCAATCTTTCCATGAACAAAGTCGCTTCCGTGCCCTTGCTTGTCATCCATTCTTGGGCCTCCTTAGCCGTGACCATACCTTCTTCCACATCCTTGGCCATCTCTTGCGAGTAATTGAGAAGAGGAGGAGCTATTACATCACCCTGATTGAGTGGTTGGGTCAGATGTCGTATATACTCCTTTAGGCGCTCGACCTCCCTTTTGTACTTATTCTGTTTCGCAACTTCCTTTTCCAATCTCGCCTTGATAGTTGAGACAAAATTGTCTAGTTCTTCCACTTCCTGGCCTTTTGTTGTTGGGCCAAGGTCTATAGTGGTTATGGCGTATTCCTGGGGAGTGATCTCATCTTGTGCTTTATCCACTGTTGGTACTGTGATATGTATGGAACGACCGTTGGCTTCGTCCCTTTGAATGGTGGAAAATTTCTTGGCAGGTTTCTTAGTAGCAACTTGTTCCAACCTTGCCAAGAAATCCGCAGTATCATCTTCTTCTTGGACCTCAACTGGTGCCTGAATTTTCATCCTCTCCTTCAGCCAATCCGGAACGGTAGGCTGCTCGATACTATCTTCCTCTTGAACGTTCCCTTCATTTGGAATATCCAAGACTCCTCTGAGGGTGGAAATCATTCCCTCTTCGAAATCATCATTTTGGACTTCCATTTCATTATCCGAACCCAATACTTTTGTGCCCGTAGGAGATGGGCGCTCATCGTCATCCAACTGGATCGGCTCATTGTTCTTCTCTTGAACGACAAAAGGTCTCATCATTTCGGCCAAGGATTCGTCTGCGGTAGCCACCAACTCATCAATATTTTCTAGACATCGTGGAACGAGATGGCTCCCTCTTCTGTCTTTTCTGGACAGGCTCTATGCTTGCAACAACTTCTTTCCTCTTCTCGCCAATCTCAACTAAATCATCATGATGGGATGCATTGGCATTGGAGGAGTATGACTCCGTCTCGCTCAGAAAATCATACGTGAGCGTTATTCTTTTCTGCCTCAACTCCTGGACCCGATGGTCGACCCACCATTGAGAGTCCTTAATCACTGGCCTCATCAATGTCGCCAAATCTGAATGCTCAGGCTCTGACCACTTCATGGAAGGAAGAGGTTGGCTCTCATCGAAGCTAGGCTAGACATAATTTCCATCATCCTGCAACTGATCGGGCACCCGGAAAAGTTCGGTTGCCCTCATAAAGTCCACTGGCACTCGAGACCATAATCTTCTCCTGACTTCATACTCATTAGCGATGTTTGCCCAGAAGTCCTCCAATTATACTCTGTGTTTGTATCTTCTCCCATCCATGGTCCGAATATGATGATGTGGGTCAAAATTGGCCCTGGACGTATAGGTTGTGAACGGGTACCACTGGATTTCTAGCTTGGCGCTCTCGGCTGCTTGTGCTGACAGACATGACTCTAACATACTCCCAATAAAGAATAGGAAAGTAATAGCCACCTTCTTACTTGGCCTCTGGATGTTCTGGTACTCTTCCAGCTGCCTCAAGACTTCAAGCAAAATCGTCCGATTTGTTGGATAGGTAGGCAGCTTGTAAGGATTTCCAGTGAATCCCTGGATCCTGACATATGTAAACTTTGGAAATTGGATAAACCAGGATCCATACCTACTAATCAAATTCTTTGCTTTGTGACTCAGCCTCTGGTGCGTTCCTCCTTGAAGTATTCTTGTGATATACATTAGGAAAGCATCGTGCACTTGCCTAAAATGAGATTTCTCCCTGAGTTGAAGTTGCGGGTAGCAATCATAAGACTTGATTTCATTCTCCCCGTTGCCAACTTTGCCTTTGCAAATCAGTCCTGAGTATCTATATGTTCTGGCCAACAAATAGACAATGTACGAGGTCATATGAAAAGATTTGGTCTTTTCCAAATTGGTCAGCTGCTCATGAAGATTGTCACGTATCATTTTGGACCAGTTGAACATCTTCACGCCGGAAGTGATTTCATCTATAAAATAATACATCCATGTCTCAAAATATGCACCTTGTAGATTGCCGACTATCCTATTCAACATCAAAATGATATCTCCATAATCCTCTTTAAAATTTGTCGGGCGTGGATTCTTAGGCATCCTCTTTATGGATGGTCTAGGCTTCTCCAACCATGCCTTATTAACATTTGTGGCATACAACTCAGATTGGCTATCATACAATCTCTTGGTGCCCTCCTTGGTTTTGTAGATGGTCCGGTGATGTGTTGGGATGCCAAATGCCTCCTGTATTGCCACTTCGCCAAGGTGAGCCAAAATCCTTCCGTTAGGTGCAACAATTTGTCTTTCTTGAGCATTGAAATGGATGGCACATTCTACCATCAACTCGGCACAGTCTATTGCAGGCGGGAATCCGGCTGCTTGGAAAATTCCATTCCTCACCATCCGTCTGGCAATCGGTGTTGGTAATCCAACATGTCCATATACTCTCTTTTTGAACTCCACGAAGTTTGCATGTCCCAGATTAGTGTCTGCAACATTTTTCCATTTGGAATTTATCTTTGACTCTCACTGTAGCCCTTTACTAGCGAACTTCATCGACACTTTCTTTGATGGTTCTCCTACCGTGGTCATTAACCTGCAGTAAAAACACTAACATTAATACGAAGACTTTAAAATATAATTTATTCCCGTGCCTTGTATTCGAAAATTTTACTTTCAGCTCATTAAAATATTAAATTTCTGCGAAAATGCAAGCTGAAAGGAAATGAATTTAATTGAAATTTAGCTAGAACTTAGCCAAGATGTAAAAAACAGAACGAGAATTGATGAATTTATCCAATCGAACTCCAAACCTCAGGAAAAATCTTCTGGCTGCAAATCAGATTTAAACTTCGAGAATTTAATCAAAAATCAAATGACAAAGTGCGCCAGTCTTGCTGAGAAGTTCGACTTTCAGCCAAGATATTCTTCGCTTCTTCAAAAAAATTACTTCCTCAGCATAAAATTATTCCTTCCTTTGAGAAAATCGATCTTGCCTGCAGAAGAATTGATCATGTGTCAATTTTCTTACAGTTTCGAGAGATTAACTTCTCTTTTGCCGAGTCTGTGAAAAATGAGTTGCTGAAACTCATTATATTGCTGAAGAATTCGATTTGTCTTAGCAACTGCATCTTTTTCTCTCGATTTTGATTTGTTTTCTCCTCTTCAATCAAGCAAGTTTCCATTCTTTTTTTGAAAAAAACTCCAAGGCGAGCTTATCCAGGAAAATCTCTTTGATTTTCCAAAATTCAATTTTTTGCTAGATGTTTATCTTTGATTTTTGAAATTTTGAAAAAAAACATTAAATGTCCAATTAAATTCGATTTTCCAAGTTTTAATTCATGACGAATTTAATTTTGCTCATGGATTTTCTCTTTTTCTGGCATAATTTATTTTCTTCCAATACATCTCTGGCGAATTTTATTTTGTGTCCAAGGCATTTTATATTTCTAAGGGTTGGAAATAAATTATTAAAATGTTAAAATATCTAATTTATTTCCAACCCGTTCATTTTTGACCCATGGCTATTTTAATTTTTTCCAAATTATTTCAATTTTCATCTAGCCAAGTTGCAATTTTAGCCAACAAATATTACGCCAGATCCTCATTTTCGTCTGCCATGGCGGACTTCAAATTGTGTCGGGCACATTTTCTCATGCCTAAACGAATTTTCCCCTTACTTGGACGATTTTATCTGGGCAAAGTATGTGTTTGGATGTCTTTCTTAGGCAAAATTCCATAATACTTAGACAAATTTTCATCCCTTTTGGCCAGGGGCGGACTTTCTTGCCTCTTTGCCATATACATTTTCCTCTGTGCACTTAGCCAACCTCATAAAATTCCATAATACTTAGACAAATTTTCATCCCTTTTGGCCAGGGGCGGACTTTCTTGCCTCTTTGCCATATACATTTTCCTCTGTGCACTTAGCCAACCTCATAAAATTTTCCCATTCTTAGGCAAATTTTCAATTTCTTCTCCCTTCCTTATGCTAGGCGGACATCATCAAATTCTTTCCATGGCCTAGGCGGACTTCAACAACTTTATTCCATCTTTTATCAAGGCATGGCAGACTTTTCATCTTCCTTGACACTTGCCTTTCTTCTCATACTTAGCCAAAATTCGCATTTTCCCTCTTCTTAGGCCTCCATACTTAGGCAAATTTCGAATTTTTTCCTTCCAAGGCATCAAATACTTAGTCAAAATTCTCAATTTTCCCTCTTCTTATGCTAGGTGGACTTCACAAATGTCTTGCTAAGGCTTGGGCGGACTTTGGAGAAGGCATGCCAAGTCAAGGGCGAAATTTCTTGTGCCTTATTTTATCATTATGTTGGGGCGGACTTCAAGAGGTCCTTGCCATCTTTCCTCAATGGCAAGGGTGGACTTCACAACTCTCAATTTTCCCTCTTCTCATGCTAGGCGGACTTCATAACTCTCAATTTTCCCTCTTCTCATGCTAGGTGGACTTCACAAATGTCTTGCCAAGGCTTGGGCGGACTTTGGAGAGGGCATGCCAAGTCAAGGGCGGAATTCCTTGTGCCTTAGCCATTTTATCATTATGTTGGGGCTGACTTCAAGAGGTCCTTGCCATCTTTCCTCGATGGCAAGGGCGGAGTTCACAACTCTCATGCAATGTCCCTCAAATTAAGGGCGGACTTCCTTAATGGCTTGACATTCTCCTTCTATGGCAAAGGCGGACTTGCCTTAGGTCTTGCCATACTTCATACTTAGCCAAAATTTCAGATTTTCTTTCTTCCTAGGCTTGGGCAGACTTTCAAGAAGTCTTGCCATTCATTCATCAGCATGCTGGGCGAACTTCCATGACTTTCAGACTTCAACTTTGAATGCCATACTTCAGATTTATCCTATCTCAGTCATGAATTTTATGCTGATCGCCATGAACCTCTTGATTTTTCGTTGATTTTTGCATTCTTTTCATCTGATTTTTGACTGATTTTCTGATTTTCACATTGCTCCTCCATGCTCTTTAGTTGATTTTCTTGATTTTTTGCATTGATTTTCTCAGATTTTCCCTTGCTTTTCCTGATTTTTGCTTGATTTTTCGATTTTCACTTTGATTTTCAATGATTTTTTTGGTTCTAAAGATGGAAATGTTGACCCGTTGACCAGGGTTGACTTTCTAAAAATAGAAAAAGCAAAATCCCTAAAAAATAGGGAACCTTGTTTGGTCCAAAAATGCCAAAAATGAAAATGGGAAAAAGCAAAAAAGCAGATTCCCTAAAAAGTAGGAAGTGTCAGAATTGGCCCAAAGCATAGGCGATCCTCGTCTCCTAGACCTTCTGAGCACTTCTGTGATGTTTATGCACTGATTCAGGCATGGATTATCAACTTGGCTCGGATGACTCTCAAAAAGACTGACCTGAAACTCTCAAAGATGATGACCTCATGAAACCATTGTGTGGAGGCAAAACCCTAAAAGCTAGCAAACTACTGGGGGTCCCCATTTGCAATGGGGCGATGTGTGAAAAGGTCACAACAGGTAGCTACCAGAGTTATCCTGCTAAAAATAGTAAGTGTATGAAAAAGTGACCAATTAGTTGTCGGATGAGTTTGCATGTCACACAGCCCGAGAGATCCCAAAAAACCCAAAAAAACCCAGTAAACTGGATTGCATGTGGGCACTGGCTAAAAATAGTAAGTTATTGAAAAGTGATCAACTCTGCTTGCATGTTACCTCGTTGTGTAGCCCTTGAAAAACCCATAAAGAATAACCTGACATGCATCAAAAAATCCTACATGCAAACCCTAAAAATAGCCTCTTAAATCTGAATTGCTGAAAGTCACTATCTCAGTTTGCATGTTATTTCGTCGCGAAGTTCTTGAAAAACCTAGAAAGAAACTCTAGACATGCATTGAAAAACCATACATGCAAACCCTAAAAATTGGCTTCCGAAGCTCGGACTACTAAAAATAGCAAGTGGTCAGATTCCGCTCAAAATTTGCAGGCAGATTTCTTGAAGTGTTCTGGACATAGTGTCAAGTTCAAACCTCAATTTTCTTACTCGAATCAACCTCAACTTGGCATGAAGAAAGCAAACCCTAATTTCTCAGACTTCGCCAAAATTTCAATTCAGACAGACACATCCTTGGAAAGACAGACAGAACAATAGAGAGACAGAGAGAGAGACAAAACCAAAGCCAAAAGACCAGAATGGAGCAAAAATTAGGGGGTCCCCGTTTTAAATGGGGTGATGTGTGAAAAGGTCACAATAGTAATGTTGTTCATGTATGTTGAGATATGTTGAAAACAACTTCATGAGGAGACCACATTGAGAATGTTTGCTTCATAGACAACTCTTTATGACAATAAATCCATCGAATTCACATGCTGAGCAAGAAGATTAAAATTGTTTGACAAAATGCCTGAACAGTTCAATTGGTAAAATTGAAAAAAAAAATTATAGCAAACAAGGCAGCATCTTACAAAAGATTTGGCCATAAGCACATAGATTGTCGTTCTTAGAATTAGGATCTCATAAAACATGCTTGGAAAATAGGGCAAATAAGTTCCTCTCTTCCTACAAATGTTATGTACTTCCCATCTTGCTCTTTGTGCTTCTTCTCCTTCTTGATACAATGCTTTAGTTGCACAAGTAGATGATATCAACACTCTTTGGCATTAGTGATTGGGTCACATCAGCTATGGGATAATGTGCCACATGGTAAATAAAATAATTGTCTATAGATATACCCTTACATGTCCTAACAATGTATGTGAATGTTGTATTATGGGGAAACATCATTAATAGGAGTTACTGAAAAAAACTACTTATTATGTGTCAAGACCTTTAAAGCTCATTCTTATAGACATTTGTTTACCTATAAAGAAGTTAAGAATCTATCTTTAGCTGGGTCCAAATGCTATATCACTATCAATGATGATTTTTCTAGAATCCAATAACATTAATAACTCCTTAAATTCATCATTTCTCCTCATGCCATCTGAACTAGGGACTCATCTAATGATTCTCCATACGATCACATGCCTTACTAAAATAGTAAGGATCCCACTCTATCCATGTTTGACTTACTATAAATAGTAAGTTGAGTAAACTGAGTCTCGGAAGCCTCAAACGAAAACCAAAGCTAATCATCACTGAATGCAGGAGGTGATACAATCCTCAAGAGACCCTCTAATCACCTTCATTAGCCTACGAGGGTCATAATGATAGGATAATCTACTGAATACGGATGTCTCACTTTGGAGGGGACATTACACTTACTCTTAAAAACATATACAAATCACAGCTACATCCTATTGAACTTAAGGAAAAAAAAAAAAGTTCAGCCCATGTTCAATTATATGAATTATGTCTGCAACAAATTGCATTTGTAGCTCTGAGAAAACTTGTACATTTTAAAAGAAGTTAGCATACATGCAACCATTAACACATAGAGAATTCCATGGATTCAAGATCAAAGGAAAATGCAAGATAGATGACTGCCAATAAAATTCATAATTCCATCTCGGCTTTTGGACAACCATGTGGATGCTATAAGCTGTATGGCCGTTGAAACTTAAAAATGTTCATTTCAGCTGAATTCCTTTACAGTTTCTAATCTCTATTCACAACGGATTATGAGAAGTTTCTAAAAGATATGGAACCAGCCATTCGAGTCTATCATACTAGATTGAATCATGTAGACTAGAATTTAAACTTTACCTCGTCTGTCTGGATGGTGACTTGAATTGGCTCAAATCGAGTCAAAACAGGAATCTTCAAATGGAAGCCTGGAAAATAAAAAACTTAAGTTAAAGGTAATATTCAAATGAAAACTAGGAAAAACTTGAAAATGCAGGAATAAAGGACTCAGAAAATTAAAAAATGTGCAGTTCTGAAAACGCTACCAGGGTCAGTAATTGTGTTCAATAGAGCACCACCCCTCCAATAAACACCAACATGTCCTTCAGGAACTTCATGAAGAAAGCCAAAAATGCCACTGAATGCAGGAACAGATAACTGCCACATGCATAATGAGAACACGGTTATTGTATACTAAATTGAAGGCATATGCAAAATGGATAAAATAATGAGATAAAAATCTGAAATTTAAGAATCAAAGACAAAGGTACACTAAAGTAATTTCTCCTTTGATTTTATTCCCTTTGAGGACTCACACTGCCATCAAGTTCACTCAGAGCCTACTGATTTCACTTCAAACTTTGAAAGACAATTTTAAGCTTTTGAAGGTCTCAAAATAAGAAAAGTCACATGCATGATTAGCAACAACGTACACGGAATTTTCACCATGTTTAATGATGTGGGACTCTTAAGGCAGTGTTGATTAGATCATCCTCAGTACTAACACAGGTAATCTACTTAAGTATTTTCCTTGTGTAAACGGCGCATCTTCTGTGATGAAGATGCACACTGAGAGCTTGCACTGAAATTGTGAAGGACTTCAACAATACTCATGTCATTATAAAATCTATTTATGTCTGTTATATTGTGATTCTGATGATGCAAGGACATGGAATCCTATTCTTTGTTTTTAAGTTTCTGGGTTCCACAATATAAAACTTGGTTGTCAATAATTTGATATATTTATAATTTAGCAGCCATGTCACAGATGGCCCTTTTTAAGTTCTTATATTGCTGATTTAAGCACTCATCCCTTCTTTAAAAACCTTAAATTTTTAGCTTTTCAATTCTGATGAACCTTTGATCACCTTCTAAACTTTCTCGTATGGATACCGGTAAACTACCTAACATCCTGTACTAGTACATTTGTGTTGTTTGTAATAATTATGTTCTCGTTACAAAAATAAGGCCCATAGTTTTGTCGTATCTTCCTCAAAGGTAAACAGTCTTTAATGGAAAACATTCTGCACAAATTTCTTACATCTGTCCTGATATTCTTTATAATATAAAAGCATGAGCGGCCTTCTTAATGGGTCTCAATCCAGCAGAAAGATTCCTATAGAAACACTACAAATAGAGCTGTAGAAGATTTTTTTCACTACTTTTACTGTGTTTTTGTTCAGAAACTCTTGATTTTATTTTGAGGTGCTAGAAAAGAACTGTCAACATGATGCATTGTAACATACACCCCTGATTTTATTTCAAAACTACTGTCTGCTGTTTGCTTGTTTTATTGATGAGTTTTGTGTATGTTTTCAATGTGTTTTCATGATGCATAGTATCATACAGAACAATGCAAAAGATAGGAAACCAAATAGATAAGAATGCCTTTCACATAAATAACAACATAGAGCAAGAGAATTTGTTTTCAGATTTAAAATCAGATTATTACAAAGCTTTATCAGACTGATTTAAGGAGTTTTCAGACCTGGTATAGAATTACAAAAGCAGTAATATAGGAAGATAAGCTCTCCAAACACTTAAATGGTGACATGCTCAAGTTCCATGGATATCCAACGCCTCCAAACAGGCAACAAGCACTGAAATGGACTGATGAGGAAGAGGTTATACAACAATAACCTCAACCAATGATGCCCTGAAATGGTACGTCCCCTCTTGAGGGCGATTTTGCTTGATAAATCAATACTCCACCAAAAACCCTGAATGATAGTTTGATATATGGCGCCAAGGAATGAGGAGTCCAATGCTCTAATACCCAGAATGATGTGCCAAACCCTGTTGAAGCTATGAATGGTTTTGTCCTTCAGCCACTGGAAAAATCAGAGGTTCCAGAACTTCTGATATTGCATTTCAGACCACAAAAAACACACCAAAATGCCTACTAAACACCTCCAAAAAGATGCAGACTCCCAAACATACTAACACCAACAAACCCAAATCAAAATACCATATAAATCTTCATTTTTCACCTATCAAACCCTGAAAATCAGAACTCTGTTGAAGCACTGTGTGATCCTTGGATGGAACCACGCAAAATCTAACTAGGGTGGATCTCTCACCACCAAAATCAGCCTAATACGGCGAAGGTTTTTGTCCTCAACATGCAGCCCAAGTACTTTGAGTCATTCCAGCAACATTTTGTTAAGTTGCCAAAAAGAAGATAACCAAATGAGAGCCAAAATGAAGTTTTATAGAGAGTGAGGGAATTAGGGCAACTTTAGGTTTTGAAATGCTTTTCCCTCCCAAAATCCAACACCCCCTCTTATGAGCCTTATAAAATTTAATAAATTAAAACATCTTATCCCTCTTTGGGCGTCCATGATCATAAGGAAACTATTCTGCTTTATGCAGCCTTCTAAAACAACGTTATGTTATCATATTACGCACCAAGGTACTTTTCGATGACCACCTACCCCCTCACTTAAATTATAAAGTTATTTTATAAAAATAACTTAAGTGACTGATAAAAAGCAAATATTAAATAATCCAACCTTAGGTCCTCCAACACCACCATAGAAATAACACTGCTAAGAACACTATGGACTTGAGACCAGTTTCTCAAAATAGATTTACTATAAATAGCAACTACTAAAAATAGTAAGTACTCACCAAACACCAACTGGCACATAACTGAAAATTATTGAGATGCCCTGTGGCTTAATAAGAATAGTAAGCACTGTAAATCGGCCACTGCTATAAATAGAAAGTCCTACCGAAAACCAACACTGAGCCCAATGTTGGCCACTGAGTCCCCTAATCCACTCCAACTAGCTTACGAGAACTCTGGAATAGGCTAATGGACAATCCCACTTCTCAAGAGTGAGAAGGGGACATTACATGCATTTTGACTTACAATCCCATAAGCTAGTCAGTATTTGGGTGGATGTTAAGAAACACTTCTGTTGTAGACAACATCCCAATTGATGCAAATTGGGGCCATTGTATTCCAGTAATGCAAGTGAATTTTTTACTCCGATTAAATTTCAAAGAATTGTCTTTTCCATTTTTCTTCAAGTCTCTCTTAACCATGTTGATTTTAGTTTAAAATTAATCAAGTTCATGGTACCATTTTGTATATCTTTTCTCTATGTTTTCTCTTCTCCACAGATTACTTGTGTTCTATATTTTCATTTGAGATATTAAACTTTTTAACTCAAGATTATCAGGCTTGCATTCAAAAGGAGTCTCCATGTTTCATATGTTTCTTCCATTAACCTTGAGATGGATTGTTTCACTATGATTCAAACATGTGTCTTCGTTGTATGCCATTTGGGTTCCCATGCATTTTGTGTTCATGACTTCATTGATTTTTTGGCACAGATTTCCCATGTTATTGAGATGAAGTCAAATGGCAGCATCTCATTTTCTTAGGTCTTTTGAGCTAATAGGGTTTTGTTCTTGTTTGTTGGTAAATATTTATTTATTTGAATCTATGCAAACTTAATTAAATTTGGTAGAGCAAATACACAGATTATTACACCATTGTTGCACAATCAAATAACTCTAAATAAATTAGCATTAACATATTAACATGTTAATTCATATTTATAAATTAGCAATAACATACTAACATGTTAATTCATATTTATAAATTAGCATTAACATACTAACACGTTAATTCATATTTACTTGTAATATTCCAACATTCCCCCCCTTATTACATCAATCTAAACAAAGGAAAAAACACTGCATGGACTAAACACAACAGCCCATCTAGAAATTTGATGGCACACCTCCACCAAATCTCCCACTCACCCAACACACACTAAACTGATCGTATTAGCAAATGTCCTAACTGTCGAACTCTACAAATCCTTTGTACCACATGAGATAACCAGTCCCAACCTCCATGCACAATTAAAGAGAAACTTTACTTTGTGAGTCCACCCTCCTCTAAGAATGTAAAAATCCCTCCTCAAGTGCCCACAAAATGAGAGAACAACTCTCCTCTGAGAGTCCACTTTCAAAGGAAATTGTTAATATCCCTCCTCAAGTGCCTGCAAAATGAGAGAACAACTCTCCTCCAAGAGTCCACTTTTAGAGGAAAGTGTCAATATCCCTCCTCTAATGTTGTGGAAAACAAATCCCTCCTCCAATGTTGTAGAAAACAGATCCCTCCCCCAGTGTACAGTAGGAACAAAACAATGTAGATACACTAACCCCACCTATTTCAAAGGTTACACCATCCACAAAATGAGTAAGTGTAGATACACTAGCCCCAAACACTTTCAAAGGTTACCCTATCCACAAATACAGCCAAGCCCCCTTGCTACTTGAAGGGGCATAAAATATGGTGTCGCTTCTCAAACAATCTACCATCTCAAAGCAAGATGCTAGCTCAAGATGTGGAAAACCTCCGAGCTCCTTTTTCCTCTAACCTCCTCTATGACCTACTTCGTAATGTCCCCTTTTCAATCAATTTGTGTTTGTGGAACAAAGGGCCAATCCCTATCTTCAACAAGCTAAGCCAAGGCCTAAGTATGGGTCGTCGTCATCCCCCAAATGCCTACCAATGTGTTGGAAGCAGCAAAGGTCTCAAAAATTCTAAGTGTGGGATGCTTTTGGTCGTATCTCTAAGTGTTTGCAAGTTGTCAAACTTTTAAAATTCATTATCTTGACTTGCCTGTCTGTTTAAGTTCAACTTCTCCTTGATTCCCATTGGACTTTCGAACTTTACCATACCAGAATTCCTTTCTATCCAACTCCACTTCTCCTCTATCCCTATGAAAGTACCGGAATTATCCATCTTGACATCCCTTTCCCTTGACCCCACTCCTTTCCCTTGCCTTGTCAAAGAGTTGGACTTCTTCGTACCAATATGCCTAATCCTCAATCCCTAACAAGTGGTAAAAGTCACAATACCCCTAACCCCATACTTCAACATTCTCACCTTTTACACTATATTCACCTTACCTACCCCCTATACAACCAAGAGTGCCATTAATGGCCAATTTGATCACACAACTTCTCCATAAGAGATTCTCCCACCCAAAAATCATAATTCAAACTTAAGGGCACAGATTTACATGTACTTGCAGCTTGGAGTATGATAACGGCCAGGTTTCATTATTGCAGTGGTTGAGGTTTGGTCACCATTTCAAAGGTTTTTGCAGGCTCTTCTCTACCCTACACACACAATTGAACAACATCATTAATGTTGATAATGTAAAAGGCCAGCAGCGAAGGATCTCTTCCCCAAGTTGTTCAAATGCACCAAAGGAGATAAATTTCTAGGTTTTCATTATTCTAATATTGTGCATTATTCTCCAAAAAACCAAAACCCTAGTTGACATTGTTCTAAGCACCAATGTTTGAACAATCAAATCTAAGGATGAAAACCTTCAAAATTGTACATAAATAAAGGACAAAAACCCTTTGGTTTCCTAGGAAAAAGGATGAAAACCCTTTTACTTGGTAGGACAATCTCACCCGGAGGTCCCGCAAGCAAGCTTCAAGGTCATGGTCTTTAGCTTCAACAAATTACATAATCTGCTATTTGTTGTTGGGTGCGAGCTTGCTATTTGTTGTTGTACTTGTTGTCATTGCAATGTCTTTTGAATGTACTTCCAGTATTATTTCCATTGTTATTGCAGCTTATTTTAATGTATTACCATCTCAGTTAATATAAGGGTTCCACACTATATTT
Source organism: Sequoia sempervirens (assembly GCA_007258455.2). Lineage (NCBI taxonomy): Eukaryota > Viridiplantae > Streptophyta > Pinopsida > Cupressales > Cupressaceae > Sequoia > Sequoia sempervirens. The sequence goes on from VDFB02353493.1 coordinate 39,731,747, forward strand.
ATAGGCTATAGTTGTTGATGTAGCAGCATTTGGTATTGTATCTCAATTTTATTTAATAGAAGTAAAAATTTTGTAGTTATCTTCCATTGTGCGCCCAATTTGCAATTTGGGTAAGCATTGTTTTGGTATAAATCGTAAAGGGAAGTTCTAGGTTATGCCAGATTTGGTTAAAATATTTAAAATTGAGCAATATTAGAATATTTAAATATGATCAGAATGTTTAAATTTGGGTTTTTTACATTCGGGTGGATATTTAAATCTACAATCTATCTTCATTGGTGAACTTGCCCTATAATATTAGGGTTTAATATTATTGCATAAAGGTGAAAGAAAAATTTCTCAACTGTTGCAAGGGTTTTGATAAAATATTTAAATCAAAAATTTATTTAACCTAAATATTTGCTCGAGACATTACAATGGTATTAGAGCACTATTAAAATTTGTATACCTGAAGCTTATTTGCCAAAGATATTTCATTGGGGATATTTTCCAAAGATCATTGACTTCAGATTTAGCAATGAAAATGAAAATGCAAAAAACAAAATATGAACTACAAAATTTATGAAATCTTACCTTCAACCATTGATGAATCCTTCAAATGGTTGATTGATGAAGGCAAATGAATTCTTCCTCTTCCTCTTCCTCGTCCACTCAACCAATGCAATGACAAAGTGTTGATGGTGATTTGGATTGAGGGTAGGCATGTATATATATAAAAAAATTATGATATGGGGTATGGGTGGGGCCCTTGAACATTTTAGGGTTAATGTTAATGAATTAGATTTTCAAAAAAATGCTTATTTTTACAAAAAAAACCTTTTTTATGCCCAAGCCATGGGGATGTCCCAAAGTTTATGACTATTGAAGAACTTCATGAAGTCCCCACACCACCCTAGGGATTTCTCAATTTCCCCTAAACGTCCCCAATAGGGGAGTGTCCTAAATAAATCCCTTACATGAGGGGAACTTGTCTTGAAAACAATTGCCCTCTAGTGGTGGTGGTGGGAGAGTAGCAAGGGGATATCTCCTCCCATCCTAACATCCCAAGAATGTCCCCATTTCAAAAACACACCTATTTTGGGGGGACATTTATGTTTCATGGAAATAAGAAAATGAGATCTTAGTCTCATCCTTTACAAGTAGATGTAATTGGAAGAACATAAATCGATGAAAGTTTAAATTGATGTAATATTGATTTGTTGAACAATGTGGAAGAAAGAATGAAGTTTATTCAATGTGGGAACCCATTCTCTTTTTTACCTTTAGTATATGTTTCATTAAAAACTATATATCTTTGAATTCTAGATCAAGTTGAACTGGGGGTTTCATGATGAAATTGGGTATGATAGTGCCTTTCCTTTCATTGTGAACGAACATACTTAATTCACTTAAAACACTTTTCCAATGTTTACAATTATGTGTCAAAAAGTAGAAATGAGCAAACTTAAGTCAAACTTGTCAAACCACCTTTTCTACAAAAAATCCACAATCCAACAATGTTGTAGATTGTGTGATTTTAGAAGACCTACAGTGCTAAGATGCAATAAAACAATCTAGAAACCACTATCAAATTACATCTAGCTCAAAATTATAAACCCACAGTCAAAGTGCAATTGTGCCAAAAAGCCACAGTCTAGAGAGTAAAACCCACAATCTAGCAACAATGAAGGCCATGGGTTTTCCCTAATGCTGCAGTTTGCTCATAATTTGACCGTCTTTGAACTTGTATGCTTTTCTTGTTTTTAAATATGTACATTATGCTAGATTTAGATGCAATATAGCAAAGAAAAGGTGTAATGGAATGTTACAATCCTATTGCTTGAAATACAATCTTCTATGAAATTACACAAGACTCTCTCTCTAGAAAATTAATGTTGATATTGATATATTAGACAATGAAAGTATAGTTCCATTTGTTGAATCCACAAGTAAAAAAAATTAGGAAAATTAATCATGATAAATGCCTTAACTTAAGCTCTCTTGCAAAGTTAACTTAAGAAATGATTATATCTACCTAAGTATTTTAATATGGGTGGACATAATGAATTTAACATACTTAATTAAGCTTTTGATTATTTATATTTATGCTTATAGTAGTTGGTCTCTTTAAGCTTATGCCCTTTGTCATCATTTGTAATGTCCCCAAACTGAAGTTAACCTATTTTATAACAAAACTCACCAATTCTAGCATTTCATTCTAGGAAATAACATACTAAAGCAAATTCACTTAATCATTGATAAAAATATTGAACAAATACATGGAGAGATTAATCTTTCTTACTAGCTAACTACCATATAACCAATCATAGTTTGGCTTGATAGGAAAGCCTTGAAAAGGGTGCCTATAAACTGCTCAACCCATCTAAGCCCAAGGGCGCGCAACGTCCAAACTAAGACAACTTGCCCCTTGGCCCCAAGCAGCAGGAACGTCCAAACTAAGACAATTCCACCCTTGGGGTGGCCCACTTAGCATGGGAAAGCCCGTAAACTGCATCTCCCTAACTTGCTTCCTTCAATCTTACGTTTGATTGATTATAGGATAAAGACATACGTACATATATATATATATAATCTAATCATTTAAAAAGAATATAATCTAAGTGTTAATCTATTACAGCAATAACTATGACTTATGCATGTGAAAGAATATAATATTTGTTAGATTCATTATCAAAACTTATTCATATAATAACTACTGCACACTATCTCTATAATTCATGCCAAATTGTATTACTGTATTAAATTTCTGTATGCCTTCAATTTTTATATTAAATCTGATCCTCTTCATGCCCTAATTTGATTCCCCCCTGTTATTGAAAGATAGCGTCGGTCAGATCTGGAAATCGATTGCTGCAAGCACCATCATATTTCATACCTGATTGAGTTTATCATTATTTCTGAAAATCATATCATTCGAATTTATGAGTATAAAAAATGCGAATCATATTTAATATTCTAAATCGAAGTTTATATTGTTATTCGCTGGTTAGTGTATATGTGTTATACTAACGCATTGTTAACTGTGTGTTAACCTGCACTCTAAAGAACACGTCCTCTCATGAGACGTGTCTCTTAGAGGCCGGGTTTCATAACATACATATGGCGAATCCTTCACTGATATGCAGATATAGAAATCGAACAATGTTCTGCATTCAGCACATTAATTATCATTAAATCTGGAAGTCGAAAATCTGTGCATTTCTGGAAGTCGAAAATCTGTGTCTTAGCTTTTGGTAGATTTATGAAACTGAGAACACTTATAGAACCCTTAATCTCCTACTTGCCATTAGATTTGTTTACATTTACATGGTATCAGAGCCACGTTGTGCGAATCCCAAACAGATCTAATATCAGTTTGCTCTAGAAAATTCGCATTTTCTAAAAATCGAATTTACTCACATTCTTCATAATGTCAAGTGTGATCAGATTTGAAGATCGCCTTGCTGGAGCAGACAATTTCACATCATGGAAGTTTAGAATCATGATGATCCTTAAGGAACATAAGTTAGACTCACTTGTGAGAGAAAATCTGGAGGAACCTAAGTCTGAACCTGAGAAAACTCAATGGGTAGAAAACAATGAAAAAGCCATGAAAATCCTTGTAGATGCAGTTAGAGATCATATAGTGCCCATCCTAGCAAAACATGAAACTGCATACAATATGTTCAAATCTCTTGAGAAAACTTATGAGATCAACAACACCTGCAGGACTCTTGCTTTAAAAAGGCAAATCAACAATGCTCAAATAAACAAAGGAGAGTCCATTAATGCATACTTCATGAGGATTATTGAATTGAGAGATCAATTATCCACAATTGGATATGAGATTGATAGCAAAGAATTAACTCTAATTGCACTAGGAGGCCTACCAAACTCATGGGAGTCATTCGTTCAAGGAATAAGGGCAAGATCCAAACTCCCTAAGTTTGACAGGCAAAGAACTGACTGCCTCCAAGAAGAAACAAGGCTCTCCTCAAAAGAAAACAAACAAAAAAACGTAGATGAAGACATTCATGTACTCAACACATCGTTTAACAAAAGGAATAAGAAAAACTCCTTCAAGAAAGGATCTTTCAAAAGAAAGAGAAATTCCAATGGAAAGGGATCCTCTAAAAAGAAAGACATCTCTCAAGTACAATGCTTTAGATGTGATCAATATGGCCACTATGCAATGAAGTGCCCTGACAGATCTAAACAACAAGCATCGTTTGCCAAAGTAGGAAAGTCAAATTCAGATCATGAATCTGAAAACTTTGTGTTCTATTCAGCCTTATCTAGTCAAGTATCTAACAATATCAACAACTGGGTGATTGATAGTGGTTCTTCGAGGCACATCACAGGGTTTAGAGAACACTTAGACACTATGACTGAAGAATCTGATGAAGATGTCACAATTGGGGACAACTCTACACATCAAGTGAAAGGGGTTGGAACTTGCTCCATCTCATTGAAATCTGGTCTCTCTCTTCAACTCACTGGGGTCTTATTTGTACCTGGAATAAAAAGGAATCTTATATCCATCTCTGCCCTTGAAGACAATGGTTATAGAGTTACCTTTATGGATGGGAAAGTTCTAGCATGGCCTAAGAACTCAACAATCAAGAAAGCCCAAATCATAGGTGTGAGACAAGGGTACCTTTACAAACTTTGCACTGAAGTCAATCAAGCCCTTACCCTTGACACTTTTGATTCAAATGAGATTTGGCATAGAAGATTAGGACACCTTCATTTCCGTGCCCTACCTTCTGTAGGAAAACTTGTAACAGGCTTACCTAAGTTAAAACCATCTCATGAAGGAACTTGCAAAGGTTGTGCCTTAGGAAAGAATACAAAGAGGTCCTTTCAAAATAGAAAACCCTAAATGTGTTAGAATTGGTTCACTCAAACTTATGTGGACCCATGTCTATACCCTCTAAAGCAGGATTTCTATACTATGTCATATTTGTAGATGATTTCTCTAGGAAAACCTGGATCTATTTCCTTAAATGTAAAGAGTCAATAGAAATCCTCAAAAGGTTCAAAGAGTTTAAAGCCCTCTCTGAAAACTTCTCCGGAAAGAAAATAAAAACCTTCAGGACAGACAATGGGAAAGAATACACCTCTGAAACTTTTAAGGAATTCTATATGAGTGCTGGAGTTAAGAGGGAGTTCACAGTGGCTTACAACCCTCAACAAAATGGGGTTGCTGAAAGAAAAAATAGGACCATTGTAGAAGCTGCCAAAGCAATGTTGCTTGACCAAAACATTGAAACCTGTTTCTGGGCTAAAGCCTCTAAGACTGCTGTCTACATCCAAAATAGATGTCCTCGTTCTCATCTTGACAACAAAACTCCTGAAGAAGCCTTTACTGGCATAAAACCTGACATTAGTCACTTTAGGATTTTTGGTTGTCCCGTCTATATTCATGTGCCCAAGGAGAAGAGATTCAAACTTGAACCTTCTGGAAAGAAAGGGATATTTATGGGATATAGTGACACCTCCAAAGCCTACAGGATTTACATACCCGAGCAGAAACAAATTGAATTGAGCAGGGATGTTATCTTTGAAGAAGACATTGCATTCAAGAGGGCAACAAGTTCTAGAGTACCTGAAATGGAACTTGCTCCTGAGATTCAGAGGGAGCATCCTGAGGAAATGTCACATGAACTTCCTTCTACTTCAAATGAGAATACAAATGTCAACGGCAGAAAGAGACCACTTTGGGCCAAGAAGATGATCAAAGAAGCAGAGAATCATGCAGCACCCAAAGGAACGTTCAAGGAGAGCAAAAGACCCAAACGCTTCTCTAGCGATGTTTCCCTTATGAACGATATCATAAACTCCGAACCTGTCAGTGTTTCAAAAGCCTTCAAAAATCAAGCATGGAAAGATGCAATGACAGAGGAATATCAGTCCATTCTAAAGAATGATGTATGGGATGTAGTGCCTAGACCAAAAGGGAAATCTGTTGTTTCTTCCAAATGGCTCTTTAAAATCAAGCATGCTGCTGATGGCAATATAGAAAAACATAAAGCATGTTTTGTGGCCAGAGGTTTTTCTCAAAAGGAAGGTATTGATTACGAAGAAACATTTGCACCTGTTGCCCGTTACACATCAGTGAGAGCAGTGTTAGCCATTGCAGCAGCTAAAGGTTGGAAGATCCATCAAATGGATGTAAAAACTGCATTCCTGAATGGAACCATTGAAGAGGAAGTCTATCTGGAACAGCCTAAAGGTTTTGTGATACATAAACCTGAATCACATGTATGCAGACTGAAGAAAGCTCTTTATGGACTTAAACAGGCTCCCAGGGTCTGGTATGAAAGAATTGACAGCTATCTCTTGGGATTAGGATTTTCCAAGAATGAGGCCGACTCCAATCTCTACTTCAAGGTAATCAAAGGTGATATGCTAATAATTATTTTATATGTTGATGATCTGCTGATAACAGGAGAAGATCACCTCATTGCTCAAGGGAAGCAGGATCTAATTTCTGAATTTGACATGAAAGACTTAGGCATTCTTCACTACTTCCTAGGTTTAGAAGTATGGCAGAAATCAGAGGGCATTATACTAAATCAAGGGAAGTATACTATTGATATTTTGAAAAGATTTGGAATGTTGGATTGTAGACCAATGTCTACACCTATGGAAACAAACCTTCACAAATTGAAAGAAGCAGCAGTAGAATCCAAGTGTGCAGATCCAACCCTTTACAAACAGATGATTGGATCCTTGATGTATCTGGTTAACACCAAACCTGATATTTGCTATGCAATGAATGTTCTCAGCCAATTCATGTGTGAGCCAAAGGAAATTCACTTAATGGCTGTGAAACATATTTTGAGATACCTTCAAGGCACTATTGGATATGGTCTTCTTTACAAGAATGATCAACTAGATCTTCATGGGTACTCTGATTCAGATTGGGCTGGAAGTATAACCGATCAAAAAAGCACATTAGGATGTTGCTTCAGTTTAGGATCGACTATGATCTCCTGGATTTGCAGAAAACAATCTTCAGTTGCACAGAGCTCAACAGAAGCTAAATACATTGCAGCCTCCATGGGTGCAAGAGAAGCAGTTTGGCTTCATAAATTGCTTGTAGGACTCTTTGGTGAACCCTTGAATCCTACAATTATTCATTGTGATAATCAGAGTTGCATCAAACTCTCTGTAAATCTTGTCTTTCATGATAGATCGAAGCACATTGAGATCCCCTATCATTATGTAAGAGATATGTTGGAAAAGAAAGTAATTCAGTTGGAGTATATCAGTACAAATGATCAAACTGCAGACATTCTCACCAAGCCTCTCTCCCGAATCAAGGTGGAGCACTTTAGGAAGAAACTTGGTATGGTTGAAATGTAATTTGTTATTTATGTTTAAAATACAAATTGTTTATAAATTGTACTAATATATATAAAGATGTTTAATGTGTAAACTCTTTTGTCATGTGTGTGACTCCATGACTTTATGGGCCTACTTTTCTTGTATGCATTATTGAAAGGTGACGATCTTTCTAATAATGTACACTTGTAATTGACATTGTAAAGTGACGACTCTACAATGATCAAACTATCATGATAGATATCATGTGACTTGATATTATGGACATGTCATGATAGTGTCTCTTATTGATATCATGGGACTTGATATCATTTATCATTATGATCCTTAAGAGATAATCATGGTGGATATTTATATCCATGGATATGCCATGAATTATGGTAGACATCATGTGACTTGATGTCAGTGCACATACCATAATAAGATATGATATGAAGAATGTCATGTGACTTGACAATATTGAGAAATCATATTATGTCTTAGATATCACGTGTTTAGGTGATATCTCTAGTTATTCGATTTGATACATCTTCCCTAGCTAAGAGGGAGTGTTATTAAAAGATAGCGTCGGTCAAATCTGGAAATCGATTGCTGCAAGCACCATCGTATCTCATACCTGATTGAGTTTATCATTATTTCTGAAAATCATATCATTCGAATTTATGAGTATAAAAATGCGAGTCATATTTAATATTCTAAATCGAAGTTTATATTGTTATTCGCTGGTTAGTGTATATGTGTTATACTAACGCATTGTTAATTGTGTTAAACCGCACTCTAAGAACACGTCCTCTCATGAGACGTGTCTCTTAGAGGCCGGGTTTCATAACATACATATGGTGAATCCTTCACTAATATGCAGATATAGAAATCGAACAATGTTCTGCATTCAGCACATTAATTATCATTAAATCTGGAAGTTGAAAATCTGTGCATTTCTGGAAGTCGAAAATCTGTGTCTTAGCTTTTGGTAGATTTATGAAACTGAGAACACTTATAGAACCCTTAATCTGTTAATGTTATAGCAGCTTAGGTAGCTCATTCCAGCTCAGCTCCTTCATGGATCATAAATTGTAAGATAGCCGTTGGCTATACAATTTATAATGGGCCGACATAAAAGTTTTTTTGATTAGAAGATGTTTAATTGAGGCCGACCTTTGTAAGAGGATATTAGAAGACATTTAATGTGCTAGGCCGACATCTTTAAGAAGTTATGTAATTTTAATAGTTATTGAGGCCGACCTAATTTACACTCTTTATGAATATGTTTCTGGCTGACATCCTTTGTGTCATGTAGATAATATTTTATCTTGGGCCGACATTATGAGATGAGGAGGTGCGACCTCCCTAACCTGTATATATACACCTTGTCTTGCCCATTGTAATGTGTTAGAAGAGTTCGGTTACTTCTGTTCTGTATCATCAAGGGAGAATATATCTTCAGGTGCGAATATATTAAGTGAAGAGCGAATTCAAGATACAGGGAAAATATATTCAGCGCTATGACTCTAATAGGTGCGAACTTCATGAAGTGTGAAGATCATACAGTTCGAAGACCTTCCAGTGCAAAGCATCATAACAGTGCGAACTCAGCTGATAACTATATGCGAATTTGTCTATGATTCAAGTGCGAACTCAGCTGATGTCTATATGTGAATTTGTCTATGATTCAAGTGCGAATACAATAATACAAGGGAGAACATTCACAGTGTTGTGTGAATCCAAGATTGAAGAACATTCAGTGTTATGCGAATTCAGTGCATGGGTTGAAGACCTCTCAGTACAGATTGAACATTATCAGATCTGTGTTCTGATACTTCCAGGTGTGATCTAGAATTTGTTCTCTGTCATTCTTCATTACCTGATATCGGTCTTGTGTCAGACCTCATTGTTAATTGTAAAATTGCTTCTGTTGCATCAATATAAGAGAGATCTTTGTTGCTGGGTTTTTCTCCCTCAAGAGGAGGGTTTTAACAGGGTATATGCTGTGTTATTTTGTCTGATTTTGAATTAATCTTCTGTGCATTTACATCTGATCATAAAATTCAACATGCCATTAGATTTGTTTACATTTACACCCCCTTTAATATTTATACCATTCAAGAGATGTGTCTCTTGTGGGGGATGTGTTATTTTAAATAGATGTGTCTTTTGAAAGCAATCGCTGCCTTTCCTAAACCCTTAATTAATCGCTTCTTTTGGTAATGATCGCTGCCTTCTGTCTTGTTAGAATAGTTTTTTATTACATCATTATTATAATAATATGTAACTACTTATGTAGTTACAATATAGTTGATCGGGTATGCCCGATCAGGTTTGTTATTTACCAACCTTTGTATTTATTCATGCCTTGACACTTAATCAATTCGCTCGATTGCTCTCACTAATTCATCATGTCTTACTTCACATTCAACGATTCCCTAAATAAAATAGTCCCTGCCTTTAGTGTTGGAAATATTGTCATTGATGTCAATACAGTAATGAAGATGTGAAGCTAGATGTTACATAAAATAATATTGGTAAATGCAAAAGTCAGTTTTGAGAAAAAGAGAGAGGTTGTAGAGCATTCACAGTCATAGAGAAAAATGTGAATGCTGTGATTGTCACAGGCTGCATCACACTTCTGTTTTACATCAGATTTATTAAGTCTGAAAGAAGAGACAATGTCAATAATCATACCATTAGTAAAGGATGTGATAATGACATCAATAAGTCAAGACTATGGTTTAGAATTTTTATTTGTGCTGACGTGGTATTCAATCTACAAAAAAGAGAAGAATATAATATACATGAGTCGGTTTGTATAAAGAAGGATTTAATACTTGGTAGTATGAAATATGAGGTATCGACACTTTGTCTGAAATAGTGAACACTTGGAAGATCATGAAGTGTTGACAGGTATGTGGACGTCAATATAATATTTGGGCATCATTATAGTCGAGCAATTTAAGAAGACGTGTGTTTCCTCTATCACATCTCTCAGCCATTGTGGATAGAGGTCAGTATGGGTGGATGTTTATAATACTCAAACCAGTGAAGATTTATCTTTCCGTAGACAACGCAAAATTATCTCCTTTAATCTTTGCCTTTCTACGGGAACACATAATTGGGATTTATCAGTATGAGAAGAAAACGACAAAGGTTTTTTGAAAATTATCATGACTAAAGTGATCTGGCACTGTCGATTATTGGAAAGGAATTAAGTTAGAAGAGCAGCGAATTATGTAGTAAATACAATGAATTGCATTGATAAAAAGAATTGTTATCATGCAGTAATAAGATTAAATAACGGTGATAAGATATCAAGTGTGACTTAATATTGGTGCGATGCCCGTGTTCCTAAAGCAGACTAAGAATGCAGCGGTTAATATATATAATGCACAGCGATTATATTGCCAAGTGTTTTTGCCAAAACTAATACATGCATCTTAGTCACTAAATACATAATGCAATTTCATCAAGTAAGAGTTTTATTAACAATACAATTACGGAGTTGTTATAATGAGAAGGTGAGATTTTAGATGGCACGATTTCATAACATGAATAATTTTTGATGAAATGGCGCAACTTTGTTTTGAAGACATGATTTGGTTCTAAAGGATGTATTTTATCTTCTTCAAAAGACGTGTTTTAAGAAGAGTCAAAACCAGTGTTCCACGGGGACGCGTCCCCCCAAAAAAACCACCCGTTTCCGAGACGGGGAAACGCCTAGGAAACGTCCCTCCGCCGTCCCCCCATTTCCCCGCCGTCCCCCCGTCCCCCCGAAGTCCCCTTCTGGGAGACTTCAGGGAAACTTCTGGGAGACTCCAGGGAAACTTCTAGGAGACTTCCAGAAGTCCCCTCCACCCAAGGAAACTCCAAGGAAACTTCTGGGAGACTCAAGGGAAACTTCTAGGAGACTCCAAGGAAAATCTGGGAGACTCCAAGGAAACTTCTAGGAGACTTCCAGAGGCATGAGGCCATTAGCTTGGAGCCATTTACTATTAGCATTTACTATTTTGTACTTTGTTTTTGAAGTTTTGAAGTTTGAACATTGATGATACAGGGATAGTTGATTGAAATTATGATTCATGAATCATGATTATGAAACTCAAATTATGAAACATCTAGTTCTTGTTGCATTTTCCAATGTCAATATTTTCATTTTGATTTTCAATGTTCAGTGGTTCACTAGTTCAATGAAATGATATATCATTGTAATGTGTTATTGTGTTTAAACTTTAAACTTTTAAGTTTTAAGTTTTGTTTTTATGTGTTAACTTTACTTATTCCTTAGGCTTCTATAGTTATATAACTATATTGTTATACATCTTTTTATAACTAATTTTTTAAGTACTATATGTATTTTAGCGCCGCTCCCCCACCAACCCCCCACCGCCGTCCCCCCACCGTCCCCAAACTTAGGCCCCCCGTCTCCCATCTTGGAAACGCGTCCCCTCGTCCCCGTCCCCGAAACTCCGTGGAACACTCAAAACCAAAAGATGCGATTTGTTTCTGAAAGCTACAGGAATTCATTAATCATGTTGCCAAAGGGTTTGATTTAGAAAGAAGTTTCAATAAAAAAATCTGAAGAAGATCATTTGGTCTCTAAACAAAAAATCAATAAATTTGAGAAGATCGATTAAGATTAAATGGCCCATCTGAAGAGGTGTGATTGAAATATGAAGAGGCAGAATGATGTTTGATATGTTCCTTCATCAAGAGTTGCAATCTTTGAGCAAATTATCTATTTGACTTTCAAATCAAGTTGAGATGTGGTTGTGTGTGTAAGTGAGCATTCTAAATCTGAAGTCCCATCTCCCTGTGTGGGCTAAGTGTGACATCATTCATCACCAAAGGCAGATTGGAGGATTGGGATAGTGCAGGTCAGATTGAAGGCATCATCTTGCAACCATCAAGTCAAGGTTGGTGCCTTGCATTAGGGGCTGGTGCTCCTTGTAGGTTGGTGCCTACTAAATAATTAAGAGGTTTGGATGTCCCTTGTAGGTTGCAGCCTACTAAATCATCTTCTTTGTAAAACAAGTAGGTTGGTGCCTACTTCTACTTGTAAAAGTCATTTAAAGTTTTCAATAAATTTGTGTCAACTTGTGTAAATTGATTCATATCAAAAGGTTGATGTTGATAAGAGTTTAAGTTCGTTTAGAAGGTTGTAATAAGCTTGAAAAGATTGAGAATTGAAAGTTTGATTGATTTACTAATTCACCCCCTGTCATGTCACCTTCTAGTTGACATCTCTCAGAGCATATGATTAGCCTATTATGCAACCCTCGTAGGCTGATAGGATGGATAGAGGGTCTTGATGGAGCTTGGCTTGGTTTCAGTTGTCAGAATTTGATCAGTTGGCTTTCGTTCGGGCTCATTCGGACACTGTTTGCCTGAGTTGCTATTTTTAGCAGTTTTGGCACTCAGCGAGGCACCCTTGCTATTTTTAGTAGTATAGTTTGGTCACGTGCAGAATCACTTCCTGGTTCGCCAGCTTCAGACGGTTCGAGAATCGGATATTATTTGAGGGAGATATTAATATTTAATTGATTTAATTAAATATTAATTATTGGGACTTTATATTATAAAGTTATAATATTTTAAAATATTATAACTTAAGTGTTTTGCTGAAGGGGTCAACCAACATCAGAGGGGCCATTTTTAATTATATTTTATAATTAAAAATGTGATTTCAAACTATTGAAATATTAAAAATAAAAAGTTCGAATTATTTTAATGAAGAAACCTAATTGTGAAAATCGAGATTTTGAAGAATAAAGGGTTTTCTCATTGGAAATCGAGCCATAAGGATTGATGAAAAGAATTTTTGAGTTTCTCTCAACCAGAGCACGAAAGCCAAGGGTTTCAGTCTCAGAGCATTGGGGAACGAGCCATCTCCAGTGAAAGCAATTCAGAGGTTGTGAAATATCATCCGATTTATTGCCAGGCAAAGAGATTTCTTCATCCAGGAGAGATCACAGAACTTCACAGTTGATTCACTTTCAGAGTTTTGGTTATTTAATTCATCCAGAGGAGATTTCTTCATCTGGCGCATATTTCATTGAAGTCTGGAGATTCAAAAGGGGGCCGTACTTTTCTTTTATTGCTGTTGCTGCTGCCAGCCGTACCTTTATACAGCAGGCCGTACCATAATCAAAGTCGTACTTCTTCTTCAAAGAGAAACACCTTCTCTTTTTGCTCTGAAACATCATTACATAAGGCACAAGCACTTCAGGGTTCACTTGCCATCATCTGACAGGAGGAGAAAGCAAATATATTGGGAGTCGTGCCTTTTTCTTCATCATTCTGGTGATTGCAATCTGCAAAACCAGGTTTTTAAATATTGATGTTTTCCTTAGTTGCATGTTATCAAATCTCCATTGTAAGGTATCCAGAGGATCAATAAATGATTAACTAGCATTAGATCTTGCATTTCTATCAATATTGATATTATAGCATTTAATTTGAATTTATTATTAAATTCTTGCAAAAATCGCATTCTTCCTATTTCATGCAAAAACTACAAAAAAACCAAAAATCACAAAAAAACAAACAAAAACAGTCAGATTCAGAAGACAGGGGAAACAAGGGTTTCTACACCCGCCCCCCCCTCTCAGTAAATCTTTGTGCTCTTCATTTAGGAACTACCATAATGTATATAATTGTTGTTTTCTATTCTATCACTGCAGCTTATTAAATGCATCACTGCCCTTAATCACATTATATATGTTATGTTTATATATTTATATTAATATTTATTATTATATTTATAAATTGAATATATTGTTAATATATTTATTTTTATATTAGTTTTTTATATATATGATTATACTAATAATAATATTAAATTATTCATATTTGTATTCATATTTTTAATATTTATATTGTAATTTTATTTTATTTTTATTTGCATTTCAATGTTTGGTTTTTCTTTTAGTGTTGCAATTTCGGGGGCATGACAGTCCGCCCTTCCCAAGATTGCTTATCCTCAAGCAATTTCAAATTGGGATGATTGAAGATTTTGGTTCCTTCCTAGTTGGCAATTATCTAACTCTACACTACAATGATGTCTTTGAGTAGTAGTTGCTAGTATACTTGCCTCAACTTGACTACAAATAAGGTCAATACCATCTTCTAAAGTATGAGGACAATTTGTTGTCCAATACTCTTCCAACTCAATTCCCTGATAACTCTCAAAAACAAAACCAAGAGTTGGAAATTAACAAGACTTAAAACAAGTTTTCTCTCATTTCATTACTACAAGGATTCAAAGCAATGAATCCAAACTCTTGATTACCCTTTTTGCATTTTGTGTAAACATTCAACAAAATTTTGAGGCAAGTTTGTTTTTAATGAGGATGTAAAATAGCTTATAGGGTTTTGTAACACTTAACCTAGTCAAACATCTTTCAACCTATATTACCTTGTCTTAAACTCATAGGTAATTAATGGCATATTGTAACCTTCTAAGTATATATTTTCTAGATAATACTTAAGTACAACATTATCAGATTGATCCAATAGAATGGAAGATGTACAAATGTTTAGCATTCACAACACTTGTTGGCACCTTCTCCCCTCCTAGCCTTCTTCTATAGTGTTAGGTATGCCACATGGGGATGCATGTCACCTGTAATGTCCCCTTCTCGTGCATGACTTCTTCTGATTGACCGTTGGCCTATTTTGGAGACCCGTAGGCTTCTCGGTGGTGAAATTAGGGTTTCTTGGTTGGTGGTTCCTTGTGCTCACGGATTGGCGTTTGAATTGCGGATTCCTTCTGGGTTTTTCGTGAGCTTTTCGGTGATGTATTCTTCTTGGCATTCTGAGCACCTTCACAAATTTACTATTTTTAGTAAATTCTATTTCTGGCAGTGGTCCTGTTGGTTTCGGCTCGATTGACCTTCTACTTCAGTATGTTCAGTTGGATTGCTCAACTTTGGCTTTGGGGCTCATTTGGAGAGATAAGTTGAATTATTTTTAATAAAGTCATGTTTAATGTTATATTTTGCTGTTGACCCCCCCCTTAGCCTAGTGATTGAACTTAAGTTGTTTTTAAAAGTGGTCTTTGAAGGGGTGGCGCCTCATGAGGTTATTTTATATTTTTCTAAGGCTCAAAAATCTATGTTTGAGAAAGGACGCCCATCTTGGAGATTATTTTAAATTAAAAAGTCAAAATTGCTTAAGACAAAAGGGACGCAACTTTTGGGGGGAAAAGGAGTTACTCAAAATTTGAAAAGCTGGGTTTCTAGAAGCTTCTGGACAGTCATCTCAAGTCTTTAAAAGGAGGTCTTGGTCTTCATTTTCACCATCCAACATCTTGAGTAAAATTATGCTGCCGAAATGGTGAAAGGATTGCTTCGAGGAATAAATGCCTGCTAGCTTGGCTCAACTTCGTGCTTGTGAGACAGCACCTAGTGTAGAGATTTACTTGTTTTGAGTGCATTTTGTAGTGAGGTTCGCTTTGTTGTGAGTTAATGCATTTGTAGTTCAGTTATTTGCATTTTCATGTCATTTTCTGAAGTTGCTGAGTTCATAGCTGATTGTCATTTTCACTCATATTTCAAAAATACAAAAAGATTTCATTCTGGGTACTTCATATTCTAACTTGTCTAGGTAGGGCGCCATTTTCTGTCAAGTTTCATAATTTTTAAGCAAGTGCTGATTTTTATAGAAGGAAATCGCCCTTCTCAAGGGGCTGTACATTTTGTACTTGCATTAGGATTTGAAATAAAATTAAATACTGCAGATTGGGGTTGTCTTTAGGTTCTTACTTGGGCGCCTTGGTCATAGAAAGCTATTGCATCTCGTTTGGGGTTGTTTGGTTGATAATTGAGGAAGCTGTGATTATTTCAATAGAATTTTGTGTTGTTGGTTATCAGTTTCAGACCTTGTTACAGTCATATCAGTTTGCATTTAGGGTGGTTTCTTGAGTTGAGTTTGTGTTAGAAAGCTTTGGAAAACATTGAGGAAGACACAATTATCCTTGCTAAGTCTAAAGAACTCTAATTACTTGATATTGCAGGCTTTCTTCATCATATTGTAAGCTGAACAGTAGTACTGTCAGCATCTTTATTATACTTACAATTTCAATGTTTGTAACTGCCCACTGAATAAGTGGAAGAGGCTGGCTTGCCGCCTATTTACTTGCTTTGCATTGTAATTTCTTAAGTCTCTGCCATATGGTCGCCTCTTATCCATCATGGATTGAGTAGCACATACTTGGTGTTGAGTTATTTTCAGTATTGCAATAGTTAGGGATCCTCTGACCGTATGCTCGTCGTTTGCCGGCGCATCTCTTGGTTAGAGTTCTTTTTCAGCATTTTCCTTTGAGATCCTCTGACCAATGCTCACACCTTGCCCACATCGGGATCCTGGTGTACATTCTGGTTAGAGTTACTTTCAGCATCGTTTTGGTTTATGAACTAACCTTAACGGGTGCTTGATTCATTGTAATTTGCCATTGAAAAATTGAAAAAATTTGGCTCAGTATATTTCATCACCCATCTTTTTCACGCATCCCTCCTACCTCTCTCTCCATGATCATTCCTTGAAATTTATTTTTGTGCAATATTGGTACCAAGTGGCATCACACATGGTGACGACACCTGTTATGTGTAGCAAATCACCACCTTGCAATAGCCAAAAAAAATAGTCTTGTTAAGTTTTGTCATTAGTATTTTTTGGGCATTACATAAGAAACACTCCAAAAAATCATATATAGGTTTAAAGGTTTGTGATGACATCTTTCACATCTAAATTTTTTGAGAATTAAACAAGACCTATTGGCTGCAATTTTGAAGATTCATTGGGGAGGTATAAAAACCATGAATTTTTTGGGCATGTAATATATCGTGTTACCAAAAAAACCTAACCAAACCCATCCATAATGCTTCTTTAAATTTCAATAACTCACTAAAATGATAATTGATATTCGACATTCGAAATTTTGTATTTACAAAAGGAGAGGGATGCTCCTTATAAATAAAATTACAAGACGATGTTTCTAAAAAGAAACAATTTCAAACTAAAGCAATTCACTGAAAGATGCTAATACAAACTAAAGCGTAAATAGAAGTTACTAAAAGCCAACTAAGTTAACTAAAAGTATACTATCGACTAACTAAAGCTAAGATGAGCATTAACTATTACAATTAATATTTTAATACCCTCCCTTAATGGTCGTCCTACAAACATAAACTAAGTCTACCTATATTTCTACTCGATATACTCTGCCACTTGAGCACTCTGTTGAGACTCTTCCTGGTTGGACTTCTCATCAGCCAACCACTTTCTACAATACTTTTGGATATTACCAATCTTCCCACAATAATGGTAAGTAATAGAGTTCTTGGATCCCTCCTTTGAATTGCCTCGTCCTTTCTGCTAAGTGGACTTGCCTTTGCCAATGTCTTTGGCAGTAAATGCTTGTTCAACACTAGGAGACTCACTATTGCTCCCAAACTACTTCCTCCACCTATCTTGCTGCAACAGCTTGTGGCACAACTCATCAAACTTCAAGTCAACATTGGTGGATGTAATGTTGAGAATTTCGATGAAGTGTTTGTAGGAATGTGCCAAACTTTTCAATGTGATCACCACCATATCCTCCTCTTCCATCTTGCAACCAATGGCCTCTAGTTAATCGCGAACATCAAGTGCTCCTGCAAAGACACTTGGTCATCCATCATAATGGAAAACAACACATTCTTCAGGAAAAAAGCCCTACCCTTGTCTTATGTCTCATGAAGATCTTTCAAATGCTTCCAGAACTCTGCAGCAAATTTACCATATGGTATTTCTGGTAACTATTGTGACCTATTTCACACATCGCCCCATTGCAAATGGGGACCCCCAGTAGTTTGCTTTTTTTTAGGGTTTTGCCTTAGCATTACAATTTCATAAGTTCATTGCTTTGAGAGTTTGGAGTTAAGAGTTTTGAAAAATCACCTGAGTCAAATAGAGAATTCAAACCCCGAACAATGCCTAGACATCGTCAAGTGCTCAAAAGGTCCGGAGGACGAAGAGCGACATTGCTTTGAGTCAATTTTGACACTTACTATTTTTTAGGGATTCTCCTTTTTTGCTTTTTGCTTTTTCTATTTTTGGCACTTTGGGACCAATCCAGGAAGTCACTTTTTGGCCCGCTTTTTGCTTTTTGCTTTTTGCTTTTTTCAGCTTTTTTGAAAGTTGACTTAGGGTTGGGTCCCACTGGTCATGGTGTCAACGATTTCATCTTTAGAATCAAAAATTTGTGCCTCCAAGAATGAAAAGTAAGAGAAAATCTCCAAGCGAAGGTTTTGTTCAAATGATCCAGAAGAAAGCAAGACATTTATTCAAATGTTGGGCAAGATAAACATGGCACAAGCATCATGAAGTCTGCCTTGTTAATGGAGAAGATGTCCAAGCCACTTCCAAGTCCGCCATGAACATGTCTAACCTAAAGCAAAGTTCGCCCAAGAGGAGATGGCAAAGATCAAGCCAAGTCCACCTAGGAAGAAATAAAAAATGGCTAGGCACAAGTAAAGTCCACCCAACCAAGGAGAGGGAAGGAAAACTCATAAAATTGGCTAAGTGTTGATACCTTGGGAGAGAAAACTCATAAAATTGGCTGAGTGTTGACACCTTGGGAAAGAAAACTCTGAAAATTGGCTAAGTGTTGATACCTTGGAGAATAAAATTTCAAAATTTGATTGAGTGTCAAGTAAATTCCCTAAGCAATGAGCAACTCCGCCCCACATGGCCAACCAGTCATGAAGTTTGCCAAGGCTAAATTGAAGATGGCTAAGCAATTGCCAAGTTCGCCCTATCCAAGGAAAGATGAGAATGACATAAAGATGACCAAGTCCGCCATGTTATGAAGAGAAGTAAAGTTCGACTTGGCATGAAAAGCCTAAAATTCGCCATGAAGCCAAATGGATAGACCATGCCCAAAATTCGTTGAGAAGAAATCCATTGACAAATAAAATTCACCATGATTAAAAGATTGGAAAAATCAAAATCAAACACTTAGAATATTTTCCAACACTTCAAAGAAATTTTCGAAATATTCAACACTTAGGAAGATTTTCGAACTCAGGAAGAAAATCTAAAAGACTTTATGCCAACTCAAGGATATTTTGGCTAAGTATGGCGCCATGATGAAAACTGGAAACTTTCTCTTGAAAATCTTTAATAAAGATTGAGTTACCATTTCGGAGAAAATAAACAGTATAGGTTCGACAAACCTAAAAGAAAACATGAAATTACTAAAATCAATCGAACTCTTCAACTTTATAAGGAGTTTAACTTGTCATTTTCAACTCATTCTTTCAAAGTTTGATTGTGAGAAGATTTTAGCTCTCCCAAAGTTACAAAAGACAAATTTTTGAAAGAAAATTCTTAGAGATAGAGCAATTTTTCGAAGTGGAGAGCATAGAACGAAGTGAAATTTCTGAAGTGAAGGACTGAATTTCCAGAGAATAACGTGTTTTTTCTGAGTTGAAGACAGAATTTTCAGAATTCAAGGCAGATTTATGTATAATTTCGAAAGTTCAAAATCTGAATTTGACGGATTTCCTCCGTTCTCCTGTCTTATTCATTTATTCTTGCAAAATTTGATAAGTGCTTAGCCAATTTTAGTCTGATTTTTCACAGAATTTAACTTTTTGACAAGCTGAAAGTGAAAATTTCGAGCAAAAGGGTCCAAGGTAATCAGAATTAAAATCTTAAAATTAATATTTTTCTTCATGTTTCTTGCAAGTTGATGGCCACCAGAGGAGAACCTTCGAGAAAGGCCTAGATGAAGTTCGCTAGTAAAGGACTACAGCCAAAATCAAAAATCAACTCCAAGTGGAAGAATGTCACAGACATCAATCTTGGACACGTGGATTTTAAAGATTTCAAGAAGAGAATGTATGGGCAAGATGGATTTTTGCCAACACCTATTGCTCGCCAGATGATGAGAAATGGCATTGTCCAAGTGGCTGGATTTCCACCAGTTGTGGAGTGTCCTGAATTGATGGTCGAATGTGCTATGCATTACAATGCACAAGAGAGACAAATCATTGTGCCAGATGGGAGAGTATTGGCTCACCTTGGAGAGTTAGCCATTCAAGAAGCGTTTGGCATACCAAATTATAACCGGAGCTCCTACAAAACCAAAGAGGATGCCAGAAGACTTTACGAGGACCAGTCGAAGCTTTGTGCAACAAATATCAATAAGTTGTGGTTAGAGAAGTCGAGGCCTTCCATCAAGAAGATGCAAAAGAAATTGCTTCGCACTGACTTCAAGGAGGAGTATGGAGATATCATTTTGGTATTAAATAGAGTAATGGGCAGCCCTCAAGGTGTGCCATTTAAGACATGGATGTATTCTTATATTGATGGGATCACCTCGGGTGTCAAAATGTTCAATTGGTCGCGGATAATCAGCGACAATCTCAATGAACAGTTAATAAATTTGGAAAGGACAAGGTCTTTTTACATGAGTTCCTACATTGTCTACCTATTGGTTAGGACTTATAAATACACAAGACTAATCTGTAGAGGCGTGGTAAGCAATGGTGAAAATGAATTTAAGTCTTGTGATTGTTATCCACAACTGCGGCTCAGCGAGTAGACTCACTTCAGAAGGGTAAACAATGCCTTCCTAATGTACATCACTAGAATATTGCAAGGAGGAACTCATCAAAGGCTCACTCATGAGGCCAAGAGCTTGATCAGCAAGTATGGATCCTAGTTTATCCAGTTTCCAAGATTCACATACATAAGAGTTCAAGGATTTATCAGATGTCCTTACCGACTTCCAATTTATCCTACCAATAGGATGGTCCTGCTCGAAGTCCTTAGGCAATTGAAGACATACCAAGGCCTCCAAGGATCTAAGCAGAAGGCAGCCATTACCTTTCCATTTTTCATTGGAAATATGCTTGAGTCTTGTCCATTAGCACAGGCAACTAAGAGTGCCAGGTTGGAAATGCAATGGTATCCATTCACATCTTACCAGTCCAGAGCTGATTTTGATCCCCACAATCATATTGGTATCATGAATGCAAAAAGGTATAGACATAAGGTAGACTTGGAAGATTTATGGGCAAATGTTGCAGATGAGTTTGACGTCAGGAAAAGACTATGGTCCAAATTACCAGTGAACTTGATTAGAACAACCGAGCTTTTCCGTGTACCTAATCAGCTAGAGGATGATGGAGAATATGTTCAGTCGCGCTATGATGAGAATTGGCCTCTTCCTCCTGTGAAATGATCAGAACCATAGCTCGCGGACTTAACCACCTTGATTAGGCCAGTTGTCAAATATTCACAGTGGTGGTTGATCAGCAAGTCCAAGAGCTACGGCAAAGAAATGTGACCCTCACTTATGGCTTGATGGGCGGGATAGAATAATATTCCTCGAATGCAGGAGCATCCCAAGGTGATGAACCAATTGAAAGCACTAATTCTAGGAAAAGGAAGGAATCCATTGATGACTCCACAAGGTCAAAGGGGAAGAAGATTGTAGACGAGGAGCCTGTACAAAAGAAGCAGAGGTCAAGGCCATGCCATTCCGCCATGTCCAGGAATGTGAACGAGATATTAACCATCGAAGATGAGTCCTTGGCTGAAATTAGCATTCCTTCTCCAATCCATGAGAACATTGAATTAATCCAATAGGACAATGATGAACCCCCATCTCCCACAGGCACAGAGATACTTGAGTCCGAAAATGAAATGGATATTCCGGGTGAAGAATTCCAAGAGGGAATGATTTCGGCTCTTAGAGGAGTTTAAGATATTCCACGTGAAGAAAATACTCAGGAGGAAAGCATTGAACAGCCTACGATACCTAATTGGTTAAAAGAAAAATTGAAGATAAAAGTACTAGTAGAAATTCTAGAGGAGGATGATACGGCCGATTTCTTGGCCAAGTTAGAAAGAGTTACTGCAAAGAAGCCCGCCAAAATGTTTTCCACAATCCAGAAAGATGAAACTAGCCGCTGTACGATGCAAATTGTTGTACTGACAATGGATAAGTCAAAGGAGGATATTGCTCCCCAAGAGTATGCCATCACTGCTATCGACTTGGGTCCAACAATAAAAGGTCAAGAGGTTGAGGACTTGGACAATTCAGTCGCTTCCATCAAGGCAAGGTTGGAAAAAGAAGTAGCAAAGAAAAGAGAATATAAAAAGGAGATTGAACGCCTGAAGGAATACAATCAACATTTGACCAAACCCCTTAATCAAGTCGACTCAGTAGTTCCTCCACTTTTGAACTCTTCATAGGAAACGATCAAAGATTTTGAAGAGATGGTTACAGCCAAAGAAACCAAGGAGTGGATGGCAAGCAAAAGTGAAAAAGCGGCTACATTTGTGGAAAGATTGGTATTGGCTTATGGACAAACTTCCTCTTTGCTTTCAAGGATTGCAGTTATGACAGAAGCATGGGACAACCTTCAGGATATTTAGGACTGAATTATCCCATGCCTTAGAGTGTTGAAAGGAGTTCTGAAGCAGGAACTGATCGACGGAAAAGTAATTGCAGCAGGAGTTGTATATGATTTCAACACCTAGTACTGGGCATTGGTTGCACAAAGTGAAGTCTTGGAGAAGGTGAAGGTTGATGGTATCAGAGTTGAGGCACAAATAAAAGAAATTCAGAATAATATTTTCCTTGTAGCTGCATATGCAGCTGGAAAATCTAAAGCTCAAAACCTAGGAGATATTCTTCACCACCACTGGACCAATCCTAAAGCAGAATTTGACTAAGGAATCAAATTTCTTGTCCATCTAGGATGCCTTCCAATGACAGGAATCAAAATGGGAGACTGCTTTCGCCGAGTGTGCAGATGGCTTGGACGTGTTGGAATTCAAGGTGAATATGCTGCCACATGTCACAATGGAGCAAGTCAGCATAATAGTGTCCAGATTCATTGAATACATTGCCACTCAAGAGGATAAGGATGCGCCTCCTAGAAGATAGCTCCTTGTGCCACTTGTTCTTCATCCATTGGTTATCAATGTTATATTGGGAAACCCTAATTAGGGTTGATTTGTCTTAACCTCAACCGTTGATCTCAGATTGATCTCGGCCTTTCATTTGTTTTCAAAAACTCTATATAAACTCCAATTCTCTCATTTCATTTTGTGGAGAGAATCTTATGAAATTGTTGCGTAGAGCTACTTTGATAATAAAAGTTCATATTGCATGATTTTCTTTGAATCCTTCTTATTGTCAAGTGGTTGCATATCTCCTTCAACATAGAATAGATTTAGTATAGAACATAGAATAGATTTAAAAGTAGAATTTGATTTGAATGTATGTTAGATGAATGAAAGATTTGATAGTATAGATTGGTGAAACTCTTGCTCATACTTTCTTTGAATGACTGATTTCTATTCAATGCGTAAAGTTAGCCTACGCCTATATTGTGGATGCTTTAACCTCTACTGTGAATAAATATTGTTCGATTTGATGGTATTATTCATTGTATGAAAATCTTGAGCACAACCTTAGAAGATTGCACTCATATTGTGTAGTTGTCCTTAGTGTGGTGAAGCAAAGTGTTGTTATTAGTTTCACCTAGTCTTCACCGTCTCAAGTTCTTAGGAGTAGCATAAAACTTCCAAACCCTTATCCTTTTGCACTTTTTTTTTAAACTCCAAAACAGAAAATCAAAAGAAAAAAGAAAGAAAGCATTCACCGTCAAATTCGCTTAAGTCCTAACTTGTGAATGATTTGTAAGCGTAAGTCCCTTTGTGTATTTACCAGCATATCACAACGCCCATTGAGCTTATCCACACGTCAAGACCTAACAAAAAAAACCTTCAAATCGCCATATGATCTTCTCGCAATCTTAGCATAAGCAATTTCAAGAGAGGATAAAGTGTCTTTGGACATTTTATTCTGTCTTCGGTGGGTAACAAAACGCACACCAACAGTAACATCTCATTGGTAACAGATAATTTTAGAAGCATAACTACCTCCCTATTATCTTCGTCATACTTGTCCTGATCCTTCCCCACAGCTGTGAGACGAACCCTTGTACCTAGAACAAGCACATCCTAACACCAGTACTTAAAGATGGTAAGCATCCACTACTTCCACGTGTTGTAATTCTTTCCATTGAACCTCTACGTGTTTTCCAACATGACATTGGACAAAGATGTCATCCCTCCCATTTTCCAAAAGCACGAAAAATGAAGTAAGTATGTGATCAACTAAGACAAACTTTGGACAATCAGCTGGCAAAACTCATGATTTTTTCAAAAATCGTCTAAAAAAGAGGCTCAGAATCAAAAAGATTTTTCAAAAAAACCTTCGAAAACTCTCAAGGGTTAGCAAAAATTTTATAGAAGACTTCTCAAAAACTCTTCAAATCTTCTTCAAAAACACTTTGCAAATTTTTGTAGAAAAAAATTTGAAAAACTCTTTTAAACAAGTCCACTAGAAATCTGGAAAATCAAGTCCACTAGAAATGAATAACCAGAAAAATAATCAAAAACCCCTGATCCAGAAACCCTAGGTGAAATGCAGAAAACTCCCAAAACACAACAAATATGCCCAAAAAATTCTCAAAAAAGGATGTGAAAATGCAAGAGCCGTGATTTTTAAAAATTGATCAGAGAAAACCCTTCAAACTGGTCAAATCATGTCACAAAACTACAAGAAAATGGAAAATCGCGCGCCTCAAAAAAATCACACTCAAACAAATGGCAGCTGAACAAAAAATCGTGCTCAAAAAAATGCCCTTTACACGAGTCCATGAATAGAGGAAAAAATGTGCGTCTGCATAGACCAAGAAAAACCCTCAATTTTGCAGGAAAAAACTTGCAAAAAAATGTCAATGGAAGTTGCTAAAAATGTGCCCGGCTCCCTAAAAACCCAACGCTAAAATGCAAGTCGCACCTCAAAGAGAGACACAATTCTTCAAAAAAATGTCGCGATTTTTTTGTTTGCTGCAAAAAACTCCCAAAAAATCTACATAAAAGGTGATGATATTTCTCCAAGAAACCCTCAAAAAATCTTCACAAAATCTGTTGTAAAAAACCCTTCAAAAATTCTTAAAAATTTCCTCGATTTTTATCTTTAAAAAATTGGCTAAAAAACTTCACGAATTTTTATAAAAAATTCAAAAACTTCCAAAATAATTTTTCAATTTTCCAGGTTATCCATAAACATTTGATTTATTTTTTAAAATCAAGCAAAAACATATAAGAAATTTTTAAAAATTCTTGGGAAAACAAAGAATTTTTATTTCTAAAAAATTCACCCAAAAAGATCAAGCCTAAGCTCCGATACCATGAAATGATATTCAATATTCAATATTTGTTATTCTATGTTTACAAAAGGAGAGGAATACTCCTTATAAAGAAAATTACAAGACGATGTTTCTAAAAAGAAACAATCGTTAACTTAAGTAAACTAAAGCAATTAATTGAAAGATGCTAATACAAACTAAAGCGTAAAAAGAAGTTACTAAAAGCTAACTAAGTTAACTAAAAATAGACCAACGACTAACTAAAGCTAAGATGACCATTAACTATTACAATTAATATTTTAATACTCTCATTCGCATGTCCCATTAAACTAGGGGCAACTGCTAGAGACTCTTGATTAGATAAGATATTAGGAGAGTCCAAACCTCACTCCCAAAAAAAAAAAATCTTCCTCAACTATTGTCCTTGTGCTTTCAATTTTGATTTGCATGTTTTCTTTTTTTGGTACGTAAATAGATTTCTATTGATATCAAAAAAATTCTTACAATGCTCTGCCATAGCTGTGTAACATTCAAATCATGCATACCCACCCCACACCAGTACATATCACCTAGACAAAAAAGAGCCCAAGAGACACAGCCACCCCCATGGCATAGCAACTTGAGACTGCCCAAACATTTGCAAACAAAACCCCACCCCTGCCATACATATCAAACCACAACCCGACACAGACCACAACCAAAAACATATGCTACTGCTGACTTAACACAAAGCCGAACCATACCAGAGACACGCCCACAAAAAGGAGCAACCTGCACCATTAATCAAACAAAGCACCCTCCTCCAACAAAAATTCGCGGAAATGACCCTTCCAATCTTCCCCCCCGAGCCACCTCCGGGTATAGAAACACCTTCAGGAATTCTACGCCCCACAATGCCTGAGCCTTGTGCTCCCTAAGTGCCCGACCCTTAATATCCAAAATGAAGGGATACCGCTTCACATGGATATCCAGGAGAGACCTTTGACATATCTCGCGAACGCGGAATGCCCACCCCAAGCTCAACAATAATAATCACATCCTCCACCCCACCTAACAAGTCTGTCATAACCAACTTGCAAGCCATCAACACCACCATCACCTTCAAGAATTGCAGGTCCAAAAGGGATGCCATGAACCTAGAAGCAATGTCTACATTTGTCTGATATCTCTCAAACGACACCATGACTCCTTTCCCATGATAAGCTCAACAGCCCCCAAGACCAACAGAGCATTCTCAACAAACACCGTTCGCAGCTTGTTCTCTATGATCTTCCCAAGAAACACCTAGAGCTTGCGCGTTGCATTCAGCTGAATGGGGGTCCATTGTGACTGCACCAATTACCACCCTGCTACCACTTCCTCACCTTTCAAATGAGCAAATTCAAACCAACCTTCTCCATTTATCGCCCACAATATGTGTGTGAATTAATGTGTAATGACACATCAATCAGGATACATTCCTCCCAACGTCCTTAGAAAGGCCACGAAGAGCCTATCACCTTGTGTGAAAAGACCTACATTAAACACTCCCGTCGAACCTCCATCACCCGTACCACACCAACTTGGAAGATGCTTTGTGCCCACCATTATCCTTACACAGCAGCACTAATCAGAGTTACTTCTCCCCACCAAGTTGTCATGGGGATTTGCATGTTTTCTTAATCATATGATTTGTCAAATTTTGCACCATGTAGTATGATCTAATATATACCATGGATTGCAAAATAAAATATGCATGCTCAATAAAGTTTTTGAATCTAGATATAGTAAGTAACTAAGATCTATATTCAATACAATTTAAATATTTACGTGATTGTAACTTTCTTTGCCATTTATATATTTGATGTTTGTAATAAAAGATCTAGTAGGTTTATATATTTAATGAACTTGTAGTTCCAATGGATGCTCTGATATTCTTATTCATTTTAAAAGGAAATATACAAATATTCCAATGAAGTTACAAATATGACCAACTTATTTGTTTAAATCGATATGAACTTAAACTAATTACAAACATATTTTTGATTAGCAAGTTCACATTGAGCGCAAGCTAAGAGCATACATCGGCTTGAAATCTCTACAAGACTCTAAGCACTAGGCAAAAGATCCATTACTTTATAACTCTATCAAACTCTCAACACTTGATAGCTTATTCCAAAACAACTACTCCCAAAGCAACTGATAAGACTCTATAATACTCTAAGCATTTGGTAGTTGATGATCAAAATGAGCTCATGATGCCTTGTTTATAGGACTAAGAGTCCAAATCAATAGCTCATGACAAGATGCTTGATCAACACTTCACAAATAAATTAGAAAAGTTATGTATAAAGATGCCACTATGTGGCATAAAGTGGATACCACTAGTTGGTAGACGAGGATGCCAATAAATACCATTAGGTGGATGATAGTGTTGGAGTAATTAGGATAATCACTTGATAATTAATTATTTATTAAATAATTATTAAGTCCCTTATTACTTTAGTTCACTTAAGCTAGACTTAGGAGTATTTTTTTATTATTAGATTGGGCTAATTATAGGTCTAGTTGTCTCATTGCATGAGATTAAGACACTTGTCACAATCTAATGCAATCCTCATCTAGGATTTGTTTTATTCATGCTTTTATAAGCATGCACATTCATTGTAATCATAATTCAATACCATTCAAGTTATTACATAGCAAATCAGTTGCTCTTCTAGATTCAATCTTTTCTCTCTTGGTTGCATAGCAAATCAGTTGCTTTGATCTTTCTTTTGTGATAGGCGTTTTTGTTATAGGGATTTCTAGGAGCTGTGGAGTTTAATCATCAACTTCAACATGGTATCAAAGCTTCAGATATGTAGCCTCCTGTTTGGATTTTGAGAGATCCTATCTTGAGAAAAAACTTTTGGTTTTTTAATCTGTTTTTCCAAAAAAAAAATCATCATCAATTTTGCTTTTTTTTGCAAAAAAAACAAAAAGCAAAAAGCAAAAAAAAACTTTTAAAAAAATTTCACCACCCACCACCTACCAGCCAAGGTTTTTCACCTTTTTTGACCTATTTTCGTAAATCAGCCATAACTTTTGCATACAGTGTCGAAATTGGGCAAATGAGATATTGTCACAAAGTTGGTTCCGAGTACTTTCTAGTGGTGCAAATCTCATTATCAAATTTTGCTTCTAGTTCCTACTATTCTCAGTCAAAGTCAGATCTTCATTTCGTGCTTTCGAGCTCATAACTTTTTGCCTGTATCTCCGATTTTTGCAATTCAAGCGGCGTTGGAAAGGTATTTTAGAACTCCTTAGATCGATTCATGCACTTTTCCAAAATCTGCCCTAGGTACATTTTTTATCAATTTTTTGTGTTTTCACAATTTTGTCAATTACTTGGACATCTTGGCACTTGGAAAGAATTTGTTTGCGTAGGATGACATCATTTAATCTGCTTTATCAGTACTGAGATTATTAGTCTCTAATTTTTTCATTTGAGTGAGTATCATGGGTTTTTTTGTTCATCCTTCTGTGATCAACTTGGATAAGGATAACTTTGAGTCTTGGCGAAATGGCATCCTAACACATCTCAAGTGGCTTCATATTTTTTATCAGGATGGGGCATCATCAGAGATCATATTGTAGGGGTTATATGTTCTAGTGTTGATCTTGACACTATGTGTGCTGTATCGAACATTGATTGTCCCCACACACTTTGGACTCGACTTTGGGAGATCCATGGAGACCCTCATATATCTCCATACCCAGAAGATCCTGTTGCAGATTGTCTCATCCCTCTTGCAGATGCAGATTCCATACCCTTTGATAACGATACTTTCGAAGAGCTTGAGTATATCACAGGTCTTGAATGTTCCAATGGTTTAGAGACTTGTCTTCATGTTCCCACTCTTCAGATCATGACTACATCATCATTTTTTGTTGTTCTTGATCAGTTTGACATCGCCACATCATTGGCCCCTATTGATTCAATACAGCAATACATACATCTTCTAGACAAAGCTACTTGGGATTTGTATCTAGCAAACATATCATGCTTGTTTGTGGAGTCCTATATTGCAGATCTGGAGAATTACTTCGAGGACATTCATCTCCTCTTTGTTGACAACCACACCAACCCAATCGGCCCACCATCTTCATCACCTTTGCAGCTTGTTCTATATCAGTCTTCACGGGATCTTGGATTGAAATCATCACTTTTCGACATGTGGATACGTAGCAATTTTCAAAGGCACACATCATTTGGATTTGGATTCTAGATTCACCCATTCTTATGGATTAGCTTCTCCAAGCACCAGTGGATATGTTTCTTCCTAAGGGGAGAAATGTTGTTTGTAGGCAATAGATCATATTTTGTCTTCAGGCGTGCCTCATTGGCATAGGAGCTACTTCTTTACAGGGGGGATTCATATCCTCATTTTCTCTCTCCTATCGAGGGAGCATCTATTGCACTTTCATGACAAAAGCAATCCTTGGGGGGTCACATTGAATCCTCCTCCTATCCTTCTTTCACTAGTGCATTCATTTATTTTTCTCTCTTTTGGAGAGGAGCTTTTCCCATGTGGTTTTCTTTTTCTCTAGTTATGAGTGATTCATTTATTTGTACATGGGTGCCTCATCAGAACTTGTATTCGAGACCCATCCATGCATCATCATTGCATTCTACATTAGGGTTTTATAGCTTCTCCCTAAGTTGATCTTAAGGGGGGGTGTTGGAGTAATTAGGATAATCACTTGATAATTAATTATTAATTATTTAATTATCAAGTCCCTTATTACTTTAGTTCACTTAAGCTAAAACTTAGGAGTGTTTTTTTATTATTAGATTGAGCTAATTATAGGTCTAGTTATCTCATTACATGAGATTAAGACACTTGTCACAATCTAATGCAATCCTCATCTAGGGTTTGTTTTATTTATGCTTTTGTAAGCATGCACATTCATTGTAATCAAAATTTAGAACCATTCAGGTTAATACATTGCACATATTAGTGCTCTTTTGGATTCAAACTTTTCTCTCTTGGTCGCATAGCAAATCAATAGCTTTGATCTTTCTTTTGTGACAGGTTAATTGCTTGCAGGTGATTTTTGGGTGTGGAGTAAAATAATCGACTTCAACAAATAGGTGGTAGGTGAAAATGACGGTAGGTAATATTAGGTGGATGGTATATATTATTAATATTAATAGGGAAAATTAATACCATCTTTTAATATTAATTATCATGGACATATTGGTCCATTAATATTAATATTAATATTAATAAGCATGGAAAAATTAATATTTCACTAAATAAAGTCACTTTTGTGGGATCCGAAAAAGTGAGAACAGTCCACTTAACACCTATAAGTGGCTATAGGGATATTGCTTTTTGATAGGTTTGACTCCTATTGTCAGATCTTAACGTGGTTGACATCACAGCATAGACAAGCAAATGTGCTTACTAAAATATAGTCTTTTAATCAAAAGGCATAAGTGGAAGTAAAACATCTAGAATAGGAGACCAAATTTCATTCCAATCATTTGAACATGGTCAGAACCTAAATATTATGCTTTGGAGTTCTTCTAGGTAAACCATATCCCATTCGAGTCTTCTCGCAAATCTTGTTATATGAGGTTAGGTTCTCCATCTTCTATAAATACTTATGGAAACCAATTTTGTTTCATGAGATAAATATGGTGCTGGTTGGGCCAAATGTTGGAGCATATTTTCAAATAATTCACCTATTAATCTTGGTTTATTTAATTCAAAGAATTATCTCATATCATTAGTAAACCTCAGAAAAAAAACATTTGCATATTCTTCAAATTCAAATTGAAAAAAGGTTATACTATTGAAGAACCCACATTTGCAAAGCTTCAAAAAAATCCTTTTAATAGTTATTGGCCAACATAAACTTGTAGAACTCATGATTTGGATATTCATTGGAAATCTATGCTGCTACTAGGGCATTTTTTAGGTCGAATGTTGTCAAGAAGTTTTCTAAAAATCCTTTTAATAGTTATTGGCCAACATAAACTTGTAAAACTCATGATTTGGATATTCATTGGAAATCTATGCTGCTACTAGGGCATTTTTTAGGTCAAATGTTGTCAAGAAGTTTTCTTCAGAATCAGTATCCAGAGGTCCTGACTCATAAGTACCTCTAATGAGATTTCTCGAATCTTGAAGCCACTTATCCAGGATATAACAATCTATTATCAAGTTCAACACTTGGTCTAGAAGCACAAGCAATTCTTTATTATCTTTATTCGAAGGAACCTTAACTGGATCTCCGAGGATGATGATTGTTGTTATTTCTCAAAGACATGTATGTCTTCTTTAAGATGAAAGGTTCATATTTCCTAAGAAACAAGTATCCAAGAAAAAAATCACTATTGATATCATTGAATTCGACAAAATTTATATTAAAGATTTTACCATTGATATTGAAGTGGAAATCTTGAGCATATATACCCATATTCAACCTCTCACCAGCAATAGAGTGTCCCTTGGGGAGCTCTAGTTTTGGTTTCCAATATTTTTCTAGAATAGCTTTAATTTTAGCAAACGATCTTGTTGATCCAGAATCAATGAATGCATCAAAGTTTAATGACTTATAATGAAGAAAAATAAGCCTTATTTTTATATACACACTATTATTTACAAGGTAAATAGCTGAAGCTTTTTCTTTTTCTTGCTCATTGTTAGAAGAAGATTTATCTGATGATTGCTTGTTTTCCTTAAACAAAATGTCTCTAATTTCTCCCACTGACTGATTTAACTGTTTTATTTGCTTTTGCTGCTCTAAAACACTTTTATTTATTCTAGTTGCATCCTCCATTATCAAATCTAGCTTATTGAATACCGTAATCATCTCGTCACAGGCTTCATCGCTACTAGAATTTTTATTATATCTTTTTTATTTTTCCATTTTCTTTTTATTGGAAGATTTGCTAGAAGAAGGTTCACTTCTTACCTACCAAGGTGCTATTTTGTAACTTGCATTCTTTCTTGTGTATTCTCAGAGTTCTTTCCGAATCTGCTCCTTTTCTTTCTGCAACTCCTAGTCTTTGAAGATGTCTCCTGCCTTGTGCCTTTCTTTATTCCCGGGTTGCTGTGTCCTTGTATATCTTTGTTTTGTTCCATTTCTAATTTCTTTGAAACTTTTTTCAAATTTTCTTTGAGAAGAGTTTCAATAAAATCTTCATCTTCTTCTATTGAAGATTCATCAGAAGATGAGTAATTATTTTTGTGTTTTTCTTTAACCATACTAAACGACTCAAGTACTTCTACGAGCTCATAATATTCAGTACTCAAGTCTTTATAGGCTTCTGACGAAGATAAAACATCCCTAAATTGTATAGCAATACTATCACAAAAAATTATATACTCCTACAGGAAATGTTTATTTTTACCAAGACAGTCTGTAGCATAATGCACACCTTGGCAAATATAGCATTTTACATGCTTGGGAACTTTTCTTGGACTAGATTTTTTATTTAGGAGATAAGGAGAAGGGATATTTCATATTACCTTTTCTTTTCGACTTATGTTTCTGTATAGAACAGATCCTATATTTCCTCTTGTTCCTAAAAAATCTTGTCTTTTGCAAAGACTTTACTTTTGGCTGGTTTATTGCACGAACAGCTTTTCCTAAACTGTTTCACCTCTGCAAATTTAGCAAATTCATCATTTGGTGATTGCTTGCAAAATTCTCTAAGATTACAGCTAGAATTGTAACCTGAAATGTTGTCATCAATAGCTTTCTTAAGACATTGAGTCTGTAGCTTATTTGCTATGAAAGCTTTTAATTATGCAAAACTGCAGCTTTCTACTATCACTTTTTTCTTTTTAAAGATATACTATTCTGCCCATCTTCCTAATTTGCAAGGAAGTGAATTTATGTAATACCGTTTAGCAGAACTGTCATTTTGGAGTCTTGAGACAAACAAATATCTTTCAAACGCTACGTTATACTGATGGAACAGAGCTAAATTCTTCAGCTTCAAACTATACAAAATTGAAGTTGCTTCTTAAATAGCATTTATTTTATTTACGGAAAATTGTTCTAAAAATAACACTTTAATTGAGCAAAACTTGCATCAGCAATATCTTCTCTACCCATGTTCTCATCCTCATCAATTCTCATTGCAGGACCACGATCAACTAGTCCTTCCCACCAATTATCATACCAGAGAATAATCTTGCAGCATAGTGAACCTTTTGGGAATTCGACCATGAAGGTTTATTTTCAAATAAGTTTCTCAGAGAATCATACCAAGTGCAAATAGTATACTAAGGATAAATCAATTTATCAATATTTATAATGTATCCACTAGTTGCATTTGGCCTCATTTGTTCAAGCTTTGTGTTTTCACTCAATGATTCTTTATTTTACCAAACCCTTCTATGTCTATTTTGGCATATTCCTCAATCAGTTCATCCTTTATGTTCAACTCTATACTTATTTTTTCTGATTCATTTCCAAACATGGACATATATTCTAATACTGAATCTTCTATTTCTATGTCTGTTATGGAATCAAATATTTTCTCCAGGCTCATTTTCAGCAAAAATAGGTTCTAGCATCTGATCAGTTACACTAATTTCTTCTAACTAGTCTTTCTTCTCTAAAACAGCCTTAAAATGTTCTCTAGATTTACTAGATCCTTCTTCTAGTTCAGGATCAATTAATCCTTTCCTTCTTTGCACAATGATCTTATTCTAAGTCACAAGATTCGAATTCGAGTTTGAGTTCAGCAACATTGAAATTCGGATGATGTTCGACAAGGAAAAAATTCGGAAAAAAAAATCGGCATTAAATACGCATTATATAATTTTTTTTTTATTTTTTTTGAAATATAATATATCCACAAAATATATTAGATTAATATTTTAACTCTAAAAAAGACCCATTAATGGGTCTTTGGGGGTTCATCCCTCTGCCCGTGCAAGGGCTTCAGTTCAGTGGTGTAAACTTGACCAAGGGTGGATAAAAATCAATTTTGATGGAGCATTGAAGGGTAATCCGGAACCTTCGAGGGCTGGGTGTGTTGCTCGAGATGATACCAGTAACATTTTAGCAATTGAGACTAAGAAGTTGGTGGAAATCACAAATAACGAGGCGGAGGTGCAAGCTGCACCCCTAGCAGTGGAGTTGGCAAACAAGCTACATGTAGAAAGATTGCATCCGAAAGGGGACTCGCAAGTGATTGTAAATGCAATTGCCAATGGCAAAGCGCAAGTTTGGAAACCTAACAAAATAGTCAACATAATCCAAACCAAGCTCAACAACTTGCGAAATTTTAAAATTTCTCACATCTGCCGTGAAGGCAACACCTTAGCAAATCAACTATCTGAAATGGCGGTGAGAGTAGCTGAGCATTTTGGTTCAAATATAGCGGAGATTTGGTAGGAGGGCTAAAAGGTGGCGGCCGATGTCAACCTCATTAATGAAGCGGCCGATTGAGGTGGAGTGGCATCATCACATTTTGCGAAGGTACAGGGGCTTTGAATGCTGGGATCGATTGAGGCATATTTACTCCTCCCCATTTTTGATGTTTTCATCCATTCTCTTTTTGTAGACTTTCGCTGGTGCACGCCAAAGGTTGGTGTCTGCAGGAGAATGGAAGCAAATTTCGCTCTCAACGCCTCGAAGCAATAGATGGCGTTTCAGGGACTTGTCACGGATGAAAGATTGAAGAATGTTTTCACCACAAGCAACCCGCTCTTCCTCAGTTTGGTCCAGGCTCTCTTGGGAATTGATTTTTTCGTTTCCAAATTTTGACATAGCACAAATACAGACATTTATTCCTTATTTTGTGCATGGGGCCTCCATTTCAGCTCATGGAAGGAGGTTCGAAGGGTGATGGAACAATGTGTCAAAACAAAATGGCGAGTTGGCTTGGAGGAGATTTTGGCTTGTGCAGTGCCAGGGCGAGGCTTTGTCGCCATTGATGGTGGCTAGATTGGCTTCCTGGGTGTACCTCACCAATGGCACCCTTTTCTTCTACACGGAGCCCTTGGTAATACACTAGAAAGGAAGGTGAAGGCCAAAAAATACTAGGCTTTCATTTTGGACTTCGTGCATGATTGGGAATTGGAGATTGCGGTTGGGATTCCCAAAGAACAAATGAATCATAACTATTTCGCTTCAAGCTGGCTAGCGCATGGTTGGACATGGAGGTGCAGAGGAGGGCTCTTGGCTGTGGTGGGAGGCGTGGGAGGGGTCGTGGTGAAGCACGTGGCAAAGGCAGGGCTTGTGGGCGTGGCTCCGATCAAGAACATGGTTGCAGGGTATGATGTGGGGTAGTTCAGTGCCCTTTTTTGTTTTCTTTGCTCTTCTTGTTGGTTCGGCTACTAGTTGTATGCAGTCATGAAATTGCTATCAATTTTGCAAATTTTGCTTTGTGGGTGTGTTGGGTAATGCAAGGGGTGAATTTTGTCTTGGATAGTGCGTTTATGCACTCGGTGGGCGACTATAAATTTCTAGGCTGCGGTTGTAATTTTGGTGTGTTTACAATTGAAGCAAGGCTGGGTTGGCTTTCAGCCACTCAAGAACAGACATTTCGTATTTTTTGTATTTCCACATTATAATATAATAATAAAATATATATTTTACCGACCAAAAATATATATATATTAACTATAAAAAACAAAATAACTCAATATATAGATATTCAAATATATTAATTTTAAAATAAAACAATATTATATTGAATGTATAAAATGATATATTTGTTACATTTAAATTAAATATGTTAAATTTTAACATTTTAGTTAAATTTAATTTAAATAGCTTAAAATCTAAATTCAATATTTTAAAATATGACATTTTAATTTATTAAATGATAATATTAAAAAATAAAAATTATAAAAATAAAATAATATTAAATTTAATTATAATAAATGTTTAATTTTTTAATAACTAAATAAAATAAAATTTGCTATTAACAATTTAATTTAATAAAATTTAATTAATAAGGTGATTATTTGATCAATATCACCTAGCCATCCATTACTAGTTCTATATTATTAAAAATTTAAGCATATATTAATAAATAATAAATATGACATTATTTTAATAAAATTTAATTTATAGAACTTATAAGTTATAACATATATTAATAAATATAAATTATAAACTATATGAAAATTTTATACATAATAAAAACCTTAAAAGAAACAAATAAAAACAAAAATGAAAAGCCAGACACGAGAAAACCGAAGAAGCGGAAAACAAAAGGATTGTGTGGCGATGGCTTACCTGGATGTTGCAGGAGTTAAAAGACAATGTGGCGGTGGCTTACCTAGATGTTGCAGGAATTCAAAGACAAGCAGCCTGCACAAGCACACCCTAAAAATATTTTTGGGAACCCTAAATTGTGTCGTGTTTTCCATATAAGCAACATTTTATAAAAAACATATTGTAAACCCTAAAATATTTTTGAAAACCCTGAAAATCACTTTTAAAAGATATGTTTTAATGAAAAAATTGTGACCTGTTTCTCGTACAAACAATAGGGCGAATTTTATATAAATATTTGAAATTCACCCAAATTTGAATTTCATGGTTGATGTTTGTCGAATCCTGTGACTTAGATCTTATATCTTAGAGCGGCTATGTCTTTCCCTTTTTCTTCTTCAAAGTTGTTGGAACACGTTTGTCGTTGCGCAAAAAGATCAACCTATTAATGCCCAATACAAATGCTAGAGATAAACGGATCCACGGGAGGTGGTTAGTCCATGTGACGAATCCAACGGGAGACACTAGCAATTAGTCTAACTATCCCCCTTCAACGTCACCCAAGGGGATTCAAACCTGCGACCACGGCTCTGATACCATTTGTTGGAACACGTTTGCCGTTGTGCCAAAAGATCAACCTATTAATGCCCAATACAAATGCCAAAGATAAACGGATCCATGGGAAGTGGTTAGTCCATGTCACGAATCCGAAGGGAGACGTTGGCAATTAGTCCAACAAAAGCTATATCTTTTAGTTTGAGAAACTTTGATCTTTTTTATATAAGATCTCACTTTATCAAGTTTTTTAGACACATTGTCTATTATAGCCTTATTGGCAAAAAGCTTCGTTTGCAATTTGTCATTGTTATCTTTTTGTTGATCATTTATATGGTCTATGGCTACTTCCATTCTAGTTTGGCTATTTTTGCATTTTGCTAAAACTAGTATCTACTATTCTACTATGGTGAGATACATTGGTAATTTCTATATAAGATTGATAAGTATTATTTTCAATCTTATTCATCTTCTGCTGAACATCTTGTCTTATAGATAAAATATTTGACATATCCACGGCCAAGTCATCTATGTTTTTCTAGGCAATGATCTGCCACTGGACCATCCAATTTATTAGTTAGAGGAAGGGGCCAAGTCCGTCATCATGACTGCTTATCACCATCCAAAAAGGTATAACGAAGAAATAGAGAAAGCCATCAGAGAGCTGCTTGATATGGGCCACATTAGACCCAAATCCAATCCTTTTCCTTCAAATTTTATACCTCTTTATATGCCATTTTGGCTCTAATTTTGAATATAACACTCCATATTTCAATCTCTCAAGCTCACTACACTGTTTTACAACCACTCAATGGGTTAAAGCTCTTGATGTGATTATAACCAACACTTTTACCATCACTTTGAGGGTTGTTTGAGCATATTGCATTCCAACATTCGTCTTATCATCTCTCTTCCATTATTTAGGACATCTTGCTTGTGGTATTTACAAGTTTTCATATCTACTTAAAGGTGACGTGATTGTGTTCAAAGCTTTCTCTTTATTTCTCATTTCCATATTGTATTTGTGAACACTTGTAGTGTTGTTGGAGCAGCCAAGATCTAAATGCAAAATCCAATGATAACTTTTATGAATGAATTATGAGCCCAACTTTCCATCTCATTTTCTCTAAAGATTAAAGTAGCCACAACATCATCACACACTAATTTCTTTGTAATGCTTCCCATGATCATCACTAGGTTGTCCCTAAAATCTAGCAAAGAAAACGAAAAGGTCACACGTGGATCCTCCCCTTCCAAATTCACTCCTACAAAGTGCTATTGGGTCACCATAATATTGAACATGTATAGATAACCAACCACATAATCACCAACACTCATTTCAAAGTCTACTTTTGCAAAATAATCTTATTAACTAGGGACTTAGTCTAGCAAAAATCAGGCATCTTTTGCCGAAGGGCTTGAGTGGTGACTTTCTCACCTTTCTATGAGTAAATCCTCTATCTTGAGCTTCCACAACTCAAAGTTAGTGTCGTTGACTCTCTCCACTTCCAATCTTAACATTCTTTCCATCTTCCTTAAAACGATATCTATATGCATACTCCCACTCAAACCAAGATTAGTCCAAAAAACCTTTTTCCTACCACCTAGGAACTAATTTGAAAAGGCTTTGATACCAAATGAAAGGAAGCTAAGGTTTGAAAATGCTTCCTGCATTTAACCTAAGAGAGGAGAATGTACATAAAATGTGATAAAAACAATTTCAAAAAAGAAATAACAGAAAGAAGCATATTAGCCATAACACAATGATGTGTGTAGAGAAAACCCTTTCGCAAGAAAAAGCCCCACACTCCAAAACATGATTAATGTATTATTTAGAAATAAATATTACAATACAATATCCAAGCACATTCCATTACAAGACCAACTCCAAATCTAGAGTAATTATGTTAGCATAATGGTACTTGCAAAACTCATTATAAAACCTCCATCTATAGCATCTAATATATAGGATATCCAATACATGAAACCACAAGTGATAAATCACAAACCATGGCCAACACCGTGACCCAATAATGGCACCCAAATTTAAGGCCCAAATTCCAACCCTCACTTCCATTATGAGTCGACATGCTAAACACAATAGATGATGTTGCATTGTCATAATCCTCGATAACTCCATCATTATCCACTCACAAAATTGGGAGCTCCATTGACTCCACAATCTCCCTCAAAAGATGCTATAGTATGTATAACATGCATCACATGACTGGACAAGATTCCTCGTCAATAATGTAACTCCCCTACAATTATTCTTTTACATTTCATAATATCTCTTACACCACTATCTTCATCATAGATGCTCTTACACATCCTTCGTCACAATATATTATCTTACAAAAATAAGTGAGACGCTATTTTTCAGGAGGATTCACAAATAATAAATAAACCAATCATTAGAATTGCAAGGTATTTTACACACCTATCCCAACTGTATATTCATAAATATATATGCCCAATGAATTTGGTTCTAGTGGTGGAGACCTAGGTTCAATTTTGATTTGCATGTTTTCATAATTCAAATTTTGTGCTGTATATACCATGGATTGCAAAACAAAATCTGCATGCTCAGCAAAGTTTTTTTTTAGCTATATTGTACTTGAGAAAATGTAATTATCTCGAATGATTTCCGCAGTAGATAGATAACTTTCATCTCTAATTGGTCACAATTGTTGAATTTTTTTATAAAGGCATTTTTACATATTTCGGTTTTGAGTGACTGTTCCGAATGTTCAATTGCATGAGAATAGTCTGGATTCAACTGTGTAGCTTTGTATTGTGCGATGGTTCGGGTCTCTGCAGGACCAATCATCAGGGAAAAGTTTGAAGCCAATGTTTAACCATAAAGGGTAACCCTAATAGTATTTTATAGAAAAAACAAATATTATTTCCTGTGCAAGGCGTCACAGCCTCCTTTACATTTCCTGAAAGCTAAAATAACTAGAACAGAAGTGGTATTTCGGATTTTCGTGAAAAAAGTAATCGTTCTTGTCCCCAATATTCATCAATTCGTAAACCCTTGTGGTTTGTCAACTGCATTTTGCAATAGAGGACAACACTACTTTGTCAAATTGATCATCAATATTTCATCAATTAGTAAATAATGTAGTTTTCCAGCCTTTTTTTTCGGTACAGGACAACACTAATACTTTCTCAAACTGACCATTAACATTACAGGGACTCTGTGATTTGAGAAAACCTAAACAAATTTTAAAACTTAAAAGTAATTACTTCGGCAAAGAAAGGCATTAAAGCGTAGGCAATTTTTGCTTTTAGGAAAATCTAATTCTCAGAGAGCCATGAAATAAGAGTTACCAAACATACGATCACGGTGGAAAACTTAAGTTCAAGCGTGAAAGCTTGAAAAATCTAAAAGCAAAGTATCAGACATTTAGGGGTCCATTTGGCATAGTTTGCAAATTAAGCTGGAAAAGACAGTAAAATAAATACCGCAGAGAGCAGGGTGCCGATGAACACAAGCAACTGTACAAGATTGACATCTGGAGACGCAGTGGCGGCAGGCGTAGGCC
Organism: Sequoia sempervirens; assembly: GCA_007258455.2. Classification (NCBI taxonomy): domain Eukaryota; kingdom Viridiplantae; phylum Streptophyta; class Pinopsida; order Cupressales; family Cupressaceae; genus Sequoia; species Sequoia sempervirens. Next base: position 39,772,608 of record VDFB02353493.1, read on the forward strand.
GTCTATCCATCGCTGCGATTTGAGTTCGTGACGTATTTGCTACCAGATTCTTTTATTTCGAAGTTGTGAAAGCAATTTCTGAAGGGACATTATATGTTTTGCCAGCGCAACACTTTTTAACCACTATAGCAAATGCGTATTTATTCATTAAAAAATCTTCCGTTTCTTATAATACAATATTCTTACAATTTTAATATTTTTATTGCAAAATATAATTAAAATTGTAAGAATATTGTATTATAAGAAAGGAAGATTTTTTAATGGATTGTTAAAAAATTAAAGGATTGTAATTATATTATAATAGTAAAAATATATTTCATATTTTTCTATTAATTTTTAAATTCATTTTGAGTGAGTTGTCCTGTATGTAATCATTGGTGCATAAGTGACATATATTTTATATAAAAGATGTGTTTTTTTAATTTATCTTGATTCTTCTTTCACACACCTTTAGTAATTGTTCTCAATCTTTAGTTTATTTAATTATTTATCTAGTCCAACAGAATTCAACCCTTGTCTTTTTGAAATTCAAAACTCAAATTGGTCTCATACCATCCCCTTCCAACTAGTCATTGTCTATCGGTTTGAATATAAAATTCTATAAATTATACTCTAGGGTGGTGTGTAAAAAAAAGTCAAGCCTAAATCAATTTATGTATCATTAGGAATTGAGAGCTCTCATTTAGTACTTGCATCATTATTCAAGAAGCACATATGAGCATCAAGAGTACATTAGCATTTGCATATTGCACAGTTGCTTGTTGTCTTTGTTATTGTTCATGAGTCATTGAATCAATTTGACTTAGGTTTTGACTGACTCACCTAGCAAGCCCCTCAAAGGCATTTATAAATAGTAATAGTTCCTTACTACAATTTCAAATATCCAAATATAAGGTAATCTGATTTCAAAATCGTAAGACTTTGTAATCCCATTTTGTGTAGCACAAGCTAATTTTACACATAAAGGTTAAATTTACAATGCAAAATTGAAAGAAATCATTTTTACATCATGTTTTTTTTCCATATCAAAACAAAGTTTAGTTTGATGTATGTTAAAGCATTAGAAAGCAAGATCTAATCAAATTATTACGTGTTAGTTTGTAATATTAAGTTATCAAGCTACACCTTGACCCAAGTAACCATAATCCATCTTTGTTAATTTAAAAAATATGCTTGTTTAATTTGAATTTATTGTCTCAACTCATAATTCTAGATTATCAATTGCCACATTTGATTTCATAGTCCTTCAATCATTTTAAAAAGAAATATTATAAATAGAAAGGAGGGGTGGGGTGAAGAGAGAGAGTTTTTCTTTCTTCAATAAAGTATATCTTAATTATGGCAATTTAGAAAGCCTACCTTGAAGTGGAACTTCTAATTAAAATATCTTAAGAAATGAGTCCAAGCATTTAAGGTCACTCACTCAAATCAAAAACTATATATAAAGAGCTTGTCTTTTGTGTAGTTATGTATAAAACTTTGTGGTAGATTAAAACAAAAAAATATTTCTCAAGATGCAAAGAGAATGTCAATATGAAATTATTAGAGATCTAACTTATTGGAAAAGAATCTTAAATGCAAAGGTGTTTCATGTCTGTCTATTTTTTTATTTATTTACAATAATTATAAGAATTTGATGATATTCTCATACTACATTATTTTTAAATTTACAATATAAATACATATTATTCATTTCTAGAAATTAAAAATGGTGAATAGTAGCGAGAAAAATTAGGGGCACCTAATATTACAAAGCTCCCAAGATTATTATAAAAAAGCTTCAATAAGGTATTGTATGGTAGGTTACTCAAAAATAAATCTATTGGATGAATACATAAAATTAGGTTCTCTTGAAATTATGAATACAATTTCTTCTAAAGGCTCTTGATATTTTTTTTAAAAGAAGGCATGAGTCAAAATCAATTTTATTGCAATCTATTTTTAGTATTATATTATAAATGCAAATTTTCTTACCACATACTAACAAGTAATTGAGGTCATTTAACTAGTTAAGAGTTAAAAAAGTAAACCAAGCCAAGTAATACAATGTTAAACATGTTCTCTCAAATACACCTAAATACATAGCAGGATAAATTCATTCTGATAGAGATCAATCTATATTACAATAATTTGTATATAGTGCTTACATTTTGTGTACATATATTGTCAAAAAAAACATATAGGTGATAGATGAGGACCTCAAAGATGGAGGAGTTCAGTTTATTACTCGCAATGTATGTGAGCAAGTGTTCCCCATGGTACTTTTCCAAGGAGCAATTTCTAAATTTTTTTCACTAGAAGATGACTTTATCTTTACTATTTTTTATTTTTTTGTATTTTTCCATTATTTCCAATTATTTGATATTCCTTATATCGGACATGAAAATGCTTGAGATGCAAAATGTTGATGGGATTGTTGAGTGATTCAACCTCAAAGATAGCTAACCAATACACTCCTAAACCATACTTGGTGATGATGACATAGGAGCCTAACCAAGTAGGCTCAGAGTTACCCATCTTATCTTTGTCTTGTATATTTTTTCTAGCTTTCCTTGAGCACAAGATCAGCAACCTTGAACTCATAAGCTCTTATTTTCTTATTATATTTGTAGAAAATGTGATTATGGTATGACTATAGATGGTTAAGGGCATTGATATGCCACTCATAAAGAAGCTATAACTCATACAAGCACACAACTTGATACTCCTCATCATCAATGAGATTGTGTAAGGAAATGCACAATGATGGAATTTCAATTTTGATAGGTAAGATGGCTTTAGAGCCAAAGACGGGTGAATAAGGAGTTGCACCTATTAGTGTATGGATGGTGATGTAATAGACCCAAAGGACAAGAATAAGTTGTAGGTGTTAGTCACAACCAACATCATTGTTTATCGTTTTGAGGATTTTTATTAGATGCTTGTGAATATAAAATTCCTTGAGATCCCTTTGGGTGGTTTTATTTTGCTAAGTACTAGCCTGCACCTCATATGTTTGAAGTGTCTTCCTTCGCTTCTCAATTGGGTCACTTTTTGCTAAACTCTATCGGTTGTTGCCATGTATCCACCGAGCACTCCTCGCAGCAAAATGCTTCCTTCACTCTTCTACTGGCTCCCGCCATGCTTCCACATGTTGTCACCGCGGGCTATTCATAATTGATCCCCTTCATTTTTTGTCGGGCCCCATCCACATGCCACGTAAATTTCATTCGCATGTACTTTTTGGTGGACCCTGCAATCAACGCCAGTAGTAAGGAATGTTGCCACATGTCTTCCCAGTGCAAGCTTTCATCGAAGAAGGGGAGGAATGAACCATAAGCTGCGACCTGCCACCATGCGTCCTTTCGACGGGAGTACTACTGAAGGGAAGGATAGAGTGAACAACAAGATGCGACATGTTGCCACGTATTCTAACTGCCTGAATGGATAAACAACACCTGTTTGCGCGGTATTTTTCTAGACCACTGCCATCATTCACAGGGGATGCATCTAGTTGGGGAGCGACTACGTGCTATGGGAAGAATCTTTTATGTTACAATGGCCAAGAGAAATCATTGTTGTTGCCATCATTGCTCAAGATACAAAATCTCTTCTGTTACTAGCCCACCAGGCAGTGGGATTGTTAGCTATATATACTGCTTCTTGCTTCAGAAAGAGAATTGGGAAGATGCAGAAAAATTAGAGAAAGACACTAGGCCATTTTTATGCTTTTAGATTATTGTATGAGACTTTCAGACTGTGCCATTGTTTAGACTTTTTGTTTTTCTTATGTTATTTGATAAAACATTGATACTATGTCATTGTTGTCCTGAATTATTCATTTGCAGAACTTCTATGATTTTAATACAAGTTTGTTGGTTTAGATCATGTCTTTGACTCCTCTCTTTAGTAAATGAGTTTGAAAAATATTTTTATCATTAGATGAATTGTTTAGATCTTTATCTTCGATTTTTGTTAATTTTGGAACATAGCAGATTACTGATCAAGCCCTTAAATTGAATCTGCAAAGATAGATTTACCATGCCTATATCTACCCCTTGGCGCATCACCTTAGTTAAATATTTATTTTTTATATCTGTTTCATTTTCCCATTCCAAAGCCCCACTTACAGAAGAAGTTGGCTTCTTTAAAAAATTGGAGATCACTCAGTTTAGCGCAATTGGTCCCCCCATTGACTGAGTTTCCCATAGAGGCTATTACCTTGCCAATTTTTGGCATCAACAGTTTCTTTTTTCTGGCACGCCCGGTGGGACTACTTAAATGAATCTAAATTCAAAGAGGGTGTATGAGTCATCGGCCTGTTACTAGTTCCCAAATAGCGAATAACCCTAGGTTGTTAGTGTCTCCATTACGGACAATACAAGATGTGACCCAATTAGTGAATGTTTAAATGCTTCCTCTGCCCCTTATGCTAGCCATGTTTCCCATTGCTAACATAAATTATGTGGCATGGGACACTAGAAATCCTCTTGTAGCACCAATAGCACCCACCAATTGGGTCCCTATCTCAATCTCTGCTCTAAAAGCTATACCTAAATTCACTGAAGATGGCTCAAGAACACCATCTGAACATCTACAAGATGTTGTGGACGTATGTCTGGTATATGGAATTATAGACCAAAATGTAGCGCTAAGGTTGCTCACTGCCTCTTTCAAAGGCAAGGCACTAGATTGGTACCCCATGCTGCAGGCTAATACTATCGGTACCTGGGATCAACTTGGAGACCCTTTCTATGAGAGATTCTCAAATTATGGAGATATGTCTTCGCAATATCATCAGTTGGAGATCATAAAGCGGGCCCCATATGAAGCCATGATTGACTTTAACGCTCGATTTCACATAACCTAGCAAAGAATTCAGGTTGCAATCTACTCGCCACCCGACTTGGCATTCATGTTCTACTTGAAGTCCATCAACGCTAACATTTCAATGATGATCCAGTCACTTGGTGAAACCACTCTACTAGATGCATATAGTGTCACAGTTAAAGCAGAGAACAATCTAATAGACATCAGAAAGTTGTCGCCATGGCCTGTAATGCCTATGTTTCCTAAGAAATCAGTTCATGCCTAGGTGATGTCATCTACCAGTGCAATCGCTTCTCCTCAATCCATGTATGCATACTTGGGTGCACCATAGGATGTTGCTTCCACATCCAGCTCTTCAAAGGATGTCAAGGAGATGTTGCAAGCTATGGCCAATGAGATAAATATGATCAAGCAAAACTAGGTCGCACATCTGAAGCCAACTTATCAAAATTATCAAGGCAGAAGATCTTCTTACCAACAAAACCAGTTCTAAGGAGGTGCTCGCACAAATCTGTAGGTGTAAACAACTAATCAAATAGTACCAGTGCCTTCTCTGTTGCAAAGTGTTAACCCAAGGTTGAGCAAAGAGTTGATAGCGGGGAAAAATAATTTAGTTGATGACACCAACCCCTGGTGTTTCCCTTACGATGACTCACATATGCCCTGAAACTGCCCACACAACAATCTACAACAAAAGGTGGCGGAGCAATGCAGTCAAGGCGCGACATCGAACCATGGAGGTTATTTATATGCCTCTTTGCAAATGGAAAATGCGGTGCTTACTACACAAATGCGGGGGATGTCCTTGGAGCAAGAAATGGATATTTCTCTTGATCACGCACTCTTCTCATGGATGGAAGAAGAAGAGGCTATGTTAGCAAAATGATGCATCCACATTAAAAACCCTACAAGTACAATCCAATTACAACACTCGCTCAAAGAGGAGATTCACGGGTGAATCAGTCATTTTGCAACTAGTTAGTTCGCAACCCAAAAGCGCTTCTAATCAGACACCTAGTACCTCCACAATGGCGCAACAATGTCTGTTGCGAAGGGAAATTGTTATAACAAGAGCTAAGGAGTAGAAGCCTCCAAATCTACCACCATTTAATGTGGTGGAACAATTGAAAAAGTCATCTAATAATGTGTCCCTGTGGAATATTTTATCCATTATGGAACATAAGACATTGCTACAGAAGGCTCTCTGGGAGGATCTGATCATTGAGCCATGAAATATTCCGAACCAATTTTTTTATTTTTTTCAATAACAGATACAATGCAACACACATCCATTAGGGTTAGCACTTAAACCAAAACGATGTGGAATTCAACTCTAACCAAGAATGCGCTAGATGACAACGAGCATATGGTCAGAGTATCTCAAAGCAATGCTGAATAAAGAACTCTAACCAAGAATGCGCCAGATGACGACGAGCATATGGTCAAAGGATCCCTATCTTATATTATGCTGAAAGTAAACTCAACACCCAGAATGTGTTTTCAAACCCAGAGTGGGAATGGAGCTACCATAGGGTGGAGATGTAAGATATTACAATGCAAATCAAAGTAAATAGGCGGCAAGCCAGCCTCTTCCACTTATCCAGTGAGTATTACAATGAAATAACAGAGGAGAAGTAAGATCAAGCTGACAGTACTACTGTTCAGCTTACAATAATTAGAGATTTTCCTGCCAAATACATAGAATAAGAAAGTCTAATCATGTTGCAGTATAGTATAATGTCTCCTCAATGATCACAAAGACTTTCAACCCAAACCCAACTCAAAAGATAGACTTTACGCAAGCTGATATGACAGAACAACAACTTAATATGCATAGCCAGCAACCCTAGAATCCACTAAAATGCTCACAACTCACTCAATACTTGCCTGAATGACATGAGACTTTATGCAAATGAAAGCTAGGATGGTGACAATGAAGACTAGACAAAGAAACAGCTGAAAAATTGAAGTATTTTTTTTCTAAACACTTGCCAGGCAAAACATAATGGAACAGCTTCAAGAAATGTTCTACCAACAAGATGAAATCCAAGACACCTCTAAAAAATCTGCAACTTGGCATAGAGGGGCACCCAAGGCTAGCAAATGCATGGGTAAACTACCCAGAACCAAAATAAATTCGCCCAAAGACTTATAAGTATAAACTTCAATCTGCAATACAAAATCAGCAACTCCAAATTTTGATTAAAATGCAAGAAACTGAACTACAAATGCAAAACAACTTCTACAATGCAAAATCTCACTACAAATCTCACTCAACTACAATCTAACTCTCCATTAGTTGCTGTCTTTCAAGCAAGAAGTCGAGCCAAGGCTAGGAGGCATTCATTCCTCGAAGCAATCCAAATACCATTCCGGCAACATAACTTTACTCAAGACATAAGATAATCCAAATGAGGACCCAAGACCTCCTTTTATAACTTGTGAAGACTCTTCAGAAGCTTCTAGAAACCCTAACTTTTCAAATTTGAAATAACTCCTTTCCCTCCAAAGATGGCGTCCCATTTTCTAAGCAATATTTGACTTTAATTTTAAATTAATTCCCTCCTCAAAGAAGTCGTCCAACTCAAGCATGAAATAGACATTTGAATAATAATAAATTTCCTTCAATGAAGTGCCCACCCTTGAAGAACACCTTTTAAGAACAACTTGAAGTGATGTAGCTAGGCCAAGGGGGGAGTCAACATTAAAATATAACATTAACATAACATTATTTAAATAAAATGAACTTATCTCTCCAAAATGCATCCCAAGGCCAAAATTGATCAAACCAACTGAGCTGACTAAAGATGAGAGCCATCCGTGCCGAGACCAATAGGACCACTGCCAGAAATATAATTTACTAAAAATAGTAAATTCCAGAAAGTTGCCCAAATCAAAGTGCATGCAATACCAATGCAAAGCTTTCTGAAAACCCATAAAGAATCCGCAATCCAAAATCCCAAACTCCAAGATGTAGCCGTCATAACTTACTAAAAATAGTAAGTCCGGAAAGGTTGCCTGACGCAATTGCAAGTCATACCTCTATGAAACTCTCTGAAAACCTAGAAGGAATTCAGAATCCAAACAACTAAACTCCAACAAGAAAAACCCTGAATCATCAAGAGAACCCACCAAGCAGCTGAAAACCCTAATTCTACCACTGACTAGCTGACAGCACATTGGGAATAGGCTACCAATCACTGAAAAGTGAAGTGCTAAAAACGGGGACATTACAATCCGCCCTTCCCAAAATTGCTTGTCCTCAAGCAATACCACCATAACTCCAGAAAAGTTAAGACTAATCCATACCAAAACAAGTATGATCCCAGGTTCCCAAATCCATCTCAGGAAGGACCCACCATGCCACTGCTGTACCACTCTAATCACATTAGTGAAAACATCATGCCAATGCAGCACTAACCTCCCTTGTAACTCCAAAGTATTACCATCCATGATACTAAAAGATCTTAAAGGACTGAGATCAATATCATGCAACGTCTCATGTCCAAGATGCCCAGAGTCAACAGTAACAACCATACCACTGTCAACTACAATTCTAGGCAAGAAGAAAGATAGGCTACTCAACTCAAAATCAATCTCCTCAGCATACCTCCACATGGTAACAAACGAAGCCCTGATGGCAAAAGTGACATCTTCAAATCTTCTTGCAAAGAGGAAAACAATCATTTGCAAGAGCTCAACAAACTCATACTCACGTCTCCTCATGGAGATACTATGCACCAACTAAATTATATTGATACCACCATGAGGACTACAGAAAACTCTCATAGTTCCAACCTCATGAGTCTCAGAATGATGAATCAAAACAAGTGGTAGTTCGTTGTTCTGAACCAACAACAAGAGAAAACTGTAAAAGTTAACATCACAAACCTCCATAAGATGAACTCTAAGAATAGGATAGGTGTGAAGGAACAAATAATCTTTGTTGTTCAAGGCTGAAGTTAGCGAAATGTAATCTAATTTTAGTACTTCACACAAGGAAAAACAGCAACACCAATGAAATTTCCAAGAGTGAGTGTATGAGATGAATATTGAGTTGCAAGATAAAACCTCAAAAATGGCAAGAAAACCCACTAGAACAATCTCCAACTGAAAACAACCACCACGTTGGCAAGTAGTGAAGGACAATCTCTTCCAAATGAGAGTAACTCCACAAGTAAAGTAGCTAGTATGCCTCCAACCAGCAAGCACGTGTCTCAAAATCTACCCTTGTCTTAGCTGAAAGTCACTCCCAAGAGCAACTGATCGTTCAACTCTCCAATCCATACTCAAAATTTCTCTCCAATCCATTTGTTGATGAACAAACAGAACCATCAAGTGGCTGGAAAAGAAGGGAACAACATCAACAAATCTAAAAATTTGATCCTTATTCCTCCAAAAGTCCTTTCCATATGTAATAAACTCTATCAATCCAAGTTGAGGATCCCAAGTATGGATACCCAACTAAAAATGATCTCCAACACACTGAAGAAAAAAACTCAATACATTCCCAAATGCTAGCCAAAACCAAGTGCATACTCAGGAAATTGATAGCTTCACTCATGAACCCCTGGAACCAGTTCCTGATAGCGTTCACATCTATGGAACATGAAACAATTATTGTCTTCAATCCAAACTCCAAAAATGGACTAGTTTGAGCCCAAGCATCATTACACCCAGAGGATGGTTTGTCAAGAGTACAAACACCAAGCTCCAGTTCATCATTCTTCCCTTCTTCATGAGTAACAAAACTAAAACCTTTACTCCTTGTTGTTGTAATAAAGTTACCAGCAGCTACCAAGTCTTTCTTTGTTAACACCTTGGTGTCGAAGATGTTGAAATCTCCTCGAACCAACACTCCCCATGTGGAGACTCCATCCTCAAACCCACTTGTGCATTCATTATCGAAAGGCCTTGGAAGATTACTAATCACAAAGGTGGCAACTCCTCGTGTAATGATATCAAAGCGCCCATTGACTGGGGTTCATACTCTTCCTCATGCTTGGTCGCTTCACCACATGACTCATTTGTCAAATCAAAGAGAGGATTGTCATAAGTTGCTTCAGCACCCACTTCAAAGAAAGGATTGTCAAAGACTTGGAAGTCCTTTTTTTCATCTTGCTGATCCAAATCTGCACACGCAACTTCTGATTTCCTTGTGAAACCTTCAAGATCAAACTCCTCTCGAAGACTATCAAGCTCATCAATTACTTGCTTGATTTCTTCAACTCTTTGCTCATTCTCTTGCTCCCTAAAAAGTTTGAAATCAACAAACCCGTCTTCAACCTCTGTTAGAGCCAACTGAGTTTCTTTCAACTTGTCCTTTATTGATTTAAGCTCCAGAGTGAGCTCATCAACCAAACTCTCATTTTCTTGGAAAACACCAATGGTCTTCTTTGCAACTCCAATGGTGTGATCACGATCTTCAATCAAGTGTAAGTACTCCGATTTCAATGTTTCCAAGGAGTCTTTGACGTGTTGCAAATTAGGGAGAGTAACTTCACCCTTAATCCCTTTCAGTCTCTCATCCGATTGAACCTTCCAGTAGAGATCTTCAACCAAGCTATGTGTGTGATCAAACATGGATAGAGCTTGCACTTCCTTGTCAATGGACACCTTGAATTGTCTCTCCCACTCATAAGAACGCAAAGATGGTGAACTGTTGATAGGCTGCAACTGAAAATCAGAACCTTGTCCCTTGTCTTTGTTGCCCTCAATGCTGCTCCAACATCCTTGTACTTTACCACCAACATACAGATAATGGTCAGTGCCATGGAGATGACCATTCTCCATGATTTCTACGATTCTATTTTTGCAATCAGCTTCTTGAATGGAAAAATTAGACTTGTGTTTGTAAACCTTTTTAACTCTTTCCTCTTCAAGAGCCATATGGTCTTCAAGCTCTCCTTCTTCATCACTGTCTTCTTGGTCAAACATTATGGCAGCATCCAGCTTGCTCAATGGATCATAATCGTCTGCTGTTCAGAAAGTTTCTGTAGAGACATACTCTTCTTTAGTGGTTGCAACCACTTCAAAGAGATCATTATGGAGCTTCGTTGAACACTCTTCTTCTTCAAGGACAACTTCCTCTTCAATGGCCACCTCAGAGTTTGCAATGCAGCTTGATTTTTGATCTTCATCTGGATCAAAGGGAAATTCATCCCACAAAGGTTCTTTATCATATCTTGGTGCCAACCAACTGGGATACCAAGCGGTAAAAGGCTGGTTGTTTTGATCAAAAGGAAAGTACTCTTCATGCTCCTCTTGGAGTGTTGAGTCTTTGAATAGGTCACCATGCAACTCACTTGAACTGATTTCTTCATAAGTCCTCTCCAAGGGCTTATCTTGATGATCAAACCCACATTCATCCTAGTCACCAATGTTATAGTGAAGCAAGGAATCTTCAATGTTAGCTGTTTTGAAAACTTCATCCCTTTTTCCTTCAATGTAACCACCATCTATAGGTATATTTCTGATCTCATCTTTAGTAGTCATATGCATACCAAAAAGATTTCCTTGATCACTTGTCATAATTTCTTCTTGTGAAAACTCTTGAGGAGTTTGGACAGCAACAAGAGGAAAACTATCCATCACCAAATCTTCAACATGAGGTGGTACAATCCTGTTGGAATCATTACCAACATTATCACTTTGGCAATAGTCATGGGCTGATTCAAAGGCACCAACAGTATTTCCTTCTACTTGCTCTTCTTCGGCAAACTCATCCCATACAACAGTACTACTGAAATCTTATGTGAAGCCCTTAGCTTCAAGACCTTCATAGGTTGAATCCTTATTAGGACTCAAGATTGTTATGTTCTTTTCACCGAGCTGATCGTCATCACTTCCTATTACATGCAAGTCAAGGGAAGTATTATGGGGCTCTACCCTTAACTCCTCATTTGCCAAGGTATCTTTATCAAGCTCACGACCATTCTGATGTGACATGTGCACCTTTCTATCCCAACTTTCAAACTTAGCATAAATCTTTCTGATTCCCCACCTTATGTCAGGATCCTTCATTAGCGTAAACAATTCCTGCATTAACTCAAGTAAAGACTTCTATGTAGTCATCTCTCTCTGTACATAGTGTCTGGTATCTCTGTCACTCATCTGACAATTAAATCATTGACTACTTTCACAGGATGGCAAGATCTTGGCTCTGATACCACTGAAATATTCCAAACCAATTTTTTTAATTTTTTCAATAACAGATACAATGTAACACACATCCATTAGGGTTAGCACTTAAACCAAAACGATGTGGAATTCAACTCTAACCAGGAATGTGCCAGATGATGACGATCATATGGTCAGAGGATCTCAAAGCAATGCTGAATAAAGAACTCCAACCAAGAATGCGTCGGATGACGATGAGCATATGGTCAAAGGATCCCTATCTTCTATTATGTTGAAAGTAAACTCAACACCCAGAATGTGCTTTCAAACCCGGAGTGGGAATGGAGCTACCATAGGGCAGAGATGTAAGATATTACAATGCAAATCAAAGTAAATAGGCGGAAAGCCAACCTCTTCCACTTATCCAGCAAGTATTACACTGAAATAATAGAGGAGAAGTAAGATTGCAAGTCAAGGGAAGTATTATGGGGCTCTACCCTTAACTCCTAATTTTCCAAGGTATCTTTATCAAGCTCACAATCATTCTGATGTGACATGTGCACCTTTCTATCCTGACTTTCAGACTAAGCATAAATTTTTCTAATTCCCCACCTTATGTCAGGATCCTTCATTAGCGTAAATAGTTCCTACATTAACTCAAGTAAAGACTTCTCTGTAGTCATCTCTCTCTGTACACAGTGTCTAGTATCTTTGTCACTCATCTGACAATTAAATCATTGACTACTTTCATAGGATGGCAGGATCTTGGCTCTGATACCACTAAAATATTCTGAACCAATTTTTTCAATTTTTGCCAAGAACACAACAATGCAGAAAGCACCCGTTAGGGTTAGATAAATCAAACTGGTAGTTACAATATAACTCTTTGCCAAGAATGCGCACTCAATCTCAACAAGAGAGAGGCTGTCATATGGCAAGAGGATCATCAGTACAATAAATCAGAACTGCAACTGAATATGCATAACCAGCAACCCTAGAATCCACTAAAATGCTCACAACTCACTCAATACTTGCCAGAATGACATGAGACTTGATGAAAATGAAAGCTAGGATGATGACAATGAAGACTAGACAAAGAAACAGCTGACAAATTGAAGTATTTTTTTTTTCCTAAACACTTGCCAGGAAAAATAGAATGGAACAACTTCAAGAAATGTTCTACCAACAAGATGAAATCCAAGACACCTCTAAAAAATCTACAACTTGGCATAGAGGGGTGCCCAAGGCTAGCAAATGCATGGGTAAACTACCCAGAACCAAAATAAATTCGCTTAAAGACTTATGAGTATAAACTTCAATCTGCAATACAAAATCAACAACTCCAAATTTTGATTAAAATGCAAGAAACTGAACTACAAATGCAAAACAACTTCTACAATGCAAAATCTCACTACAAATCTCACTCAACTACAATCTAACTCTCCACTAGTTGTTGTCTTTCAAGCAAGAAGTCAAGCCAAGGCTAGGAGGCATTCATTCCTCAAAGCAATCCAAATACCATTCCGGCAGCATAACTTTACTCAAGACATAAGATAATCCAAATGAGGACCCAAGACCTTCTTTTATAACTTTGTGAAGACTCTCCAAAAGCTTCTAGAAACCCTAACTTTTCAAATTTAAAATAACTCCTTTCCCTCCAAATATGGCGTCCCATTTTCCAAGCAATATTTGACTTTAATTTTAAATTAATTCCCTCCTCAAAGAAGGCGTCCAACTCAAGCATGAAATAGACATTTGAATAATAATAAATTTCCTTCAATGAAGCGCCCACCCTTAAAGAACACCTTTTAAGAACAACTTGAAGTGATGTAGCTAGGACAAGGGGGGAGTCAACATTAAAATATAACATTAACATAACATTATTTAAATAAAATGAACTTATCTCTCCAAAATGCATCCCAAGGCCAAAATTGATCAAACCAACTAAGCTGACTGAAGATGAGAGCCATCCGTGCCAAGACCAACAGGACCACTGCCAAAAATAGAATTTACTAAAAATAGTAAATTCCAAAAAGTTGCCCAGATCAAAGTGCATACGATACCAATGCAAAGCTTTCTGAAAACCTAGAAAGAATTCGCAATCCAAAATCCCAAACTCCAGGATGTAGCCGTCGTAACTTACTAAAAATAGTAAGTCCGAAAAGGTTGCCCAACGCAGTTGCAAGTCATACCTCTACGAAACTCTCTGAAAACCCAAAAGGAATTCAGAATCTAAACAACCAAACTCCAACAAGCAAAACCCTGAATCATCAAGAGAACCCACCAAGCAGCCGAAAACCCTAATTCCGCCACTGACTAGCTGACAGCACACTGGGAATAGGCTACCAATCACTGAAAAGTGAAGTGCTAAAAACAAGGACATTACAAGCCAATAGAGCAACTTCTCAAAGGAAAGGTTGTTGATCAATCACCTCTTGTCAAAGTTCTCACGAATAGCACATAGGAAGCCCCTATCGAGGTTAAAGATAAGTTGAAACCAAAACCCTTCTTCCTAACCCTCATTAAGGGAGAGAAATTATTGCACAATGCCATGATTGACTCTGACACTAGCACTAAAATCATGCCCAAGCAGATAGTTGTAGCCCTAGGACTTGGATTTGAGCCTTTAAAGCAGGGGGTTATGCAACTTGATGGGAACAAAGTCAAAACTATAGGTTTCATCAAAGACCTCCCCTTGACTCTGTTCTCCTACCCTAGTGTCACAGTTTCACAAGATACTGTGATCATAGATGTCCCCCCTATGTTTGGCTTCTGCATATCTTGATAATTCACTTCAAAGATAGGAGGGTATCTTTCTCTAGACTAGTCACACTTGATCCTAAGGACCAAGCACGAAGCTAAAATGAAAATAGTGTCTAAAGCTCTACATTTGGAACATGTTGTCGATGAAGCTATGATCAACTTTGAAGCTGCCCATACCTCTTTCACTAAGGAAGAGACATATTTCACTAAGTTTCTAGAAGATGAAAAAGTGACCAGAGATTAGACCGATAAAGAGGAAGTTCTCTTAAGTGAATATATAGATGTTGACCCTTTCGACAACTATCATGCTACTAGGTTGGGCACTTATATCATATATGATGAAGATCAAGTGCTTCTGAAGGTTGTGAAGGAACCTAAGGGTGACCAAACTTCAGAGCTATGGACGTTGCACTTTGACAAAGCAAGATGCAAAGTGAGTGCAAGAGCTAGGATATGTTTGATAGTCCCACACAATGAAAAGACACTTCAGTCTTTCCACTTCTAGTTTGCTTGTTCGAACAATGAAGTTGAGTATTAAGGCCTAGTGCAAGGTTTGAGCCTTGTCGAGTGGATGGGAATTAAGCAATTAATGGTGTTCGAAGATTCTGAAAGTGGTCTACCAAGTCTGAGGGGTTTCTGCAACTAAGAATGTCTGCATGAGATCCTACAAACACAGAGTTTGGGATCTGATAGAAGGTTTTGAAGCCTTCAACATTTAGACAGTGCCCCAAGAACAAAATATTTATGTGGATCACATGGCCGCAATCGGATCTCAATTTGAACCTTCCTCTGACCTAATGCATAACAAACACTTTGTACAAGTGATAGTATGACCGATGATTCCATACAATGATTAGAGCTTATAGGTATTTGACAGTGATGAACACATCGCCTCATTCATCCAACACTCGGGAGAATTCACTAACCAACTACAACCAAAGATTATTGGAGCCTACGATAGACAAATCATTTAGCTAAGGTCTAATAAGCTTTCAAAGGGACTTGTCACTCTCAAAAACCTATTTTATTGTGATGATGCAAGAAACAACAAAAGGAAGTTTGTAGTAGACAAAAGTGACTATGCGGACCTTCAGGTCAGAGATGGAAGAAAGCTCAAAGTCAGGAAAGATGTTTTGCATCATGATAAATAAAGGCTCATCAATTTCTATGAGAAGTATGAAGGAGTGTTGGCCTGGTCATATGATGACCTTAAGGGATATGATCCTGAAATCATCCAGCATACAATAGAGCTGATGAAAGGTGCAAAACCGGTCTACCAAAAATAAAGGCTAGTGAACTTGAAGATCGAATCCATGATGGCGCAAGAGTTAACAAAGCTAATTCAGTCTCAAATTGTCTTCTTGATCAAGCACAACACATGGGTATCCAACCTAGTGCTAGTTTGAAAGAAGAATGGAGACATCCACCTATGTGTTGACGTTCAGGACTTGAACAGAGCATCCCTAAAGGACCATTATCTGTTGCCTTCTATGGAGACAATCTTGCAAATAGTGGCAGGTTCAAAAATGTTTTCTCTGCTAGATGGTTTCTCTGGTTGCAATCAAATTCAGGTTAAATAACAAGATCGACACAAGAAAATGTCCACTACCAAGTGGGGAACATTCACATATGCTAAAATGTCTTTCAGCCTTTCAAATGCAGGAGCTACTTTCCAGCGGGCAATGGATATCACTTTTAGTGAATTGATTAAGAAGATTATCCTGATTTATTTGGATGATTTGATTATTTTCTCCAAACATAAGGATGATCATTTTAATCACCTTGAGATAGTTTTAAAAAAAATTAGGAGTTCAAGGTATCCCTGAACCCAAAAAAAGTGTCTTTGGAGTGCCACAAGGCAAGCTATTAGGACACATAGTGTCCAAAGAAGGAATTGCAATTGATCCCAAGTGGGTGAAAACAATCAACGAACTTCCCCTACTCGTCAATAAAAAAGGAGTCCAATCTTTCCTAGGGAAGGTAAACTTTGTGAGCAAATTCATTTCATATTTTGCAGGGATAATCAAACCGATCACCCTGATGTTGAAAAAGGATCAATTATTCAAATGGACTAAAGAAGCTAGAGAAGCCTTCGAGAAGGTTAAGGATGCTATTTCTTTAGCTCTTATGTTGTTCAATCCAAACCTATCGAAGGACTTCATAATGTATGTATTTAGTAGCAAGTCAAGCATTGCTACTATCTTAACTCAAAAGGACGATGAAGGCAAGGGAGAACATCCCATAGCATTTCACTCTTAGACCCTGAAGGAATATGAGATGAACTACAACTTCGTCAAAAGGAAAGCCTTTGCAATTGTTAAGGGACTCAAGAAGTTTTGACACCTAATATCTTGCAATAAGGTGATTGTTTATGTTGTTCATTCCAACGTGTGTGAATACATCATGGAAGGAGAAACCACTGGAAAGAGGGCTAATTGGATCACTAAGATCTTTGAATATGACATTGAGGTCAAGCCTATAAAAATCATTCGAGGAAGAGGACTATGCAAATATTTGGCGCACAATGAGGAAATGACAGCCAAAGAAGAGCAACCGGAGTTGGTTCTAACAAATGAGTCTGATCCTGAAGGCTATTGGCTCATGGACAAAGTGAGATTCACGCACACAATAAAATATTCGCTTGACCTTCCTTCTCAAAAGAGAAAATTCTACCGATTGTAAAACAACAGATATGCGCTTATCGAAGGGGTCCTTTTCAAGAGGAACTTCAACGACAATATATTGCGGTGTCTCACCATAGAGCAAGTGAAGCAACACTTTCCATAGTAGTCTCGCGGGTGGGCATTTCTCTGCAAAGACCACCGCCATCAAAATCATGTGCGTTAGGTACTTTTGGCCTACACTTTTTAACGACTCATATTCCTTGGTAAAAGCTTACAAAGAATGCCAATTCTTCATAGGGAGAAGAAAAAACTCTATAATGCCTCTCAATTCGATAGTGGTTGATGAGCCTTTTGCATAATGGGGCCTTGATTTTATCAGAATGATCAATTTCACCTCCAATGTCAGACACAAATGGATCCTAACAGCCACATACTACTTTACTAGGTGGACAAAATCAATGCCCTTGAAGAATGCAATGAAGGCAAAGATAGTGGATTTCCTTGAGGAACTGGTGACAAGATTCGACCCGACCAAAACCATCATCTCCGACAATGCCAAGGCTTTCCTAGGCTCTAAGATATGTCAATTCACACTCACGCATGGCATATTCTTGAAGACATCATCAAACTACTATTTGCAGGGGAATGGCCTAGTGGAGTTGACTAACAAGAATTTAGTCTAACTCATCAAAAGAATCAATTCAGAGCACTAGCAAGAATGGTATAAAAACCTTCAGGCGATGCTCTTGGCAGACTACATAACTCCTAAGCAAGTCCTCAAGACTTCGTCATACAAGCTAGTGTATGGAATAGAAGTGTTATTTCCTATTTCCATGGAGATTTTGGCACTAAAATTGCTCAAATCTCTCGAGGTAAAGCAAAACAGTGCCATGGAGGTTTTTTTGGCCAAGTTGTTGGAAGTGCAGGAAAAAAGAGAAAAGGCCCTAATAGCCATGTCTAACCGCTAGCAAGTGGTTAAAATATGGTTCAAGAAGAAGGCTTTGGACCAAGGTCTAAAATGTGAGGACCTAGTGCTAAAATTTAATGAAAGGGCTGCAAAGTTGGGTCAACACGAAAAGTTCAATAACCTCTGGGAAGGCCCTTTCAAAATAATTCAATACAAAAAACATAATGCATTTGAATTAGAAACCATGGAGCAAGACGCATTGGGGAATCTTGTTAATGGAATCCACTTAAAATTATTCAACTAAGCTTCAAAATTATTCCACCAATGTAAATATGTGAGTAATGTAATTATCTTTCTTTCTTGTTTTTTTTGGTCGGTCAGTCTTTCAATAATTAATTCTATGGTGCGAAGAAGTAGAAATAATGGAACCCATTATTGCAAAGTGCGAAGAGATAAAAGTAACCCATGAAGTAGAGGAATGACACCCATATGAAGAATTAAAGTGAACACACATATGCAAGAAAAGAAAAGCAAACCCACATTGCAAAACCACAGGAAAAAAGGAGACATACATTTTAACATAAGCTATATCTTCATTATATTTATATACCTTGATAGGTACATCGTCAAAATGGCTCAGAGGGCACACTTTTAGAGCATATTTTTATATATTTTTTGTATCTTCTTTATATAGCTACTATAAAGCCTTTTCCAGACATAAGTACAAAAAATGGACTAACAGGTATTAGTTCTTACAAGCATAAAAGGAAATTTTCAATCATGGGCATGAGCAGCAGTAATGGAGGCATCAATGGTAGCATCTGGAATCACTTCGTCAACATGGGCATCATCAGAACCAACAACATTTGTAAGAGCAATGGCAAGTGGCAGAGGGAACACTAGGGTCCTAACATTGATGTACGAGTTGATGTCATAAAAGGGCACCACATTTTATAGGCGAAACAGAAAGTGGCATGCACAGGTCACCCTTTGGCGATGTTCTTCTTGCTATTGGATGTGGAAACTGCTCAAGAATGGTACCCATGGTACAACTACATCTTCTTCAACGTACTTTCATAGGTTGCTTGCCATTGGCAAGCCTATACCGAATGCAGCATTCACCACCACCACTCCAAGGCTACCCAGATATTTCTTCAGAAATATCTCAAGCACCAGACGAAGAATCAATGGCTGGGAACCGCAATGTTGAGCATGGATGCCACAAAGTGAGAGCACACATCAGTAAATTAACTCTATACTTGTCCTTATAGTCAATGCAGTCCCTCCCATAACTCACTTTATTGCTATAATGGCCAAAGAATGCTTATTCTTGGTCATTCATTTGAGGTGCCTAGTTGAAATTTCACCTAGAAAAGTCAACTGATATTTCTTGCATACTAGCCTAATTGGGGTATTCATGGCGACAAGCTCTATTCAATTATCTAATACTAGCTCTAAACGCAAACTACCTAAGTCTAAGCTCTATGCAAATTCTACGCAATTGCTAATGCCAAATGTTGAGCCAATTGCCTATTACTAATTCTGCTAAGATTGCTAAGTGTGATTTCACTATTTCCTAAGTGCCTATTTATAGAAATGATCAAGATAAGCATGGTAACTTTCATACCATAAGCATGATGTTAATCAAGTACGATCTTGAAAATTGCACCAAGGCTCGCTTGAATTCCCCACCTAGTGGCGTTTGCTAGGTATGATTTGTTGTGTGCTAGGATTAATAGGAGCTAATTAATTAGCATAAGTTGGTGGTAGTCTTTGGGAATAGTTCATATGGTCAAATGTTGAGGTGTCATGTTGCAGGCATTTTTGGAACTCCAAGGCAGAACCCATATCTCTTCAAGTACTTATTGCATATTTGGCTTAATCATTCCATTTGGGATATTAATTTCCATGACATACGAATGCCTAAGCTTCCTTCAAATTGTTGGCTCAAGTTCCAAGAAAATCACATTGGAGTACATCATTACCAAAGGTCATTATGAATTCTTATCATTTCAAAATAGCAAGTAATTCATTTCACACGAGCAAATAATTAGCGGTACATGTCGAATTTAATGCCAAGAGGTGAGTGTTGTTGACCGCCCAAAGAAGGAAATAACTAATTATCACAAGCAAAAGGATAGCATTGTGAAATATTTTCAAACACGCTACCTAGAGAAAAAGAAGTTTTGAGTGCAACCAAAGCTGAGGTAAATTGCAAAAAAATTGAGCTAAGCAAAAGTCTATAGTAGAAAGAAAATGGCAGAAAGTTCGCAAGTGGAGGCACAAGTGGAGGCACAAGTAGAGGCACAAGTAGAGGCGTAGGGAGAGGCAACGCAGAGCTTGTTTGATGCTATGCATGCAATGTCAGTCATTTATTTCTTTGAAGACATTTCTTATGCTTCACCTAGTATATCGGATAAGCCAGAATGGGTAAATACACGGGTCCTAGATAGGCCCAAAAGTTATAGAAACTAGAGCCTAATTAAGGAGGACTAGGATAATATTCATGATCCCATTCTCACAAAAAATCCTAAGTCTTTAAGGGAGGCATCCTATGAAAGGATGAAGAAATTCAACAACCTGGAGACTTTGGCACAAAAGTTATGGTTTAGCGGGCTCCCACAATATATGGTCCCGTTTGTGCACTATTGCCTGGAACTAGTCGATGCGGCCATCAAGCATTTCAACCTGAGCACTAACACCATCGAGCATTGGGAGTTAAAGGTCAATATATGCTCAGGACCTATTTGGAATATGTTGTACATCCCTGACCAAAGCTCCAAAGTGGAAGAAATAGAGCCATTCACTCCAAAAAAGGGGGAAGAAATATGGAGAACCAGATAAAAGGCTATGGAATTTTATAGCAAAGAAACCCAAAGAACTAAGGAAAATCATAAGAAACCACCAAAGATCTCGGCGTCACACAATTCCTTCCCAACGGACATGTAGGAGGCCTTCTCAATGTTGGCATTTGTTTGTGCCCTAGACACTAACAAGGATGTGCATGAGTTTCAGTTGGGTCCAGGGCTTCAGTTCCGTAGGCAACATTCCTATTTTTGGTATGAATTTGCACAATTCCTCATTGATGAGATGATAAGACAAATTAGGGACTACCAAACGCAATGGAGGTTTAGATTTCCTTCCTTCCTTGCCCATATGATTTTGCATCAGAACCCTGATTTATTCAAGAAGCATGTGAAGTTGGCTATTTTTGATGGATCTAATAAAAGGAGGCCAATTTCTGTATGGACTCCTCTCCTCTCCTCTACTTACAATTATTATGCATTTTTAAATTATTTCTTGACTCTGATTTTGCAAGATTTAAAGAGAGATGATGGTATCGATCGACTCACCAAGAAGGAGATAGGGTATATGTAGAACTTCACTCCCAAATGTGACTAATTTCTTAGAGTGGTTTTCACATTCATTTGAATGCACGGTTTCACTGAGGAACAATTTTGCCTTTTGACATGTGTCACAAATCGAGTGCTAGCCCTTGAAATGTTCTGAAAAGTATCCATCATCGACTACACCTTTTATGAGGGAAAGGCCAAGAAAAAGGGGTTTTTCATTTGCCCACTAAGTTTTAAAATGGTGGTCATGAACAAGAAACAAACATACAAGTTGTTGGAAGATAAGCTGGCTCACCTGGGGTTGGTGATGATTTGCAATAAATGGAATTACAACCTCAAAAATGACTTTCTAAATAAATATGTAAAGGTAACGCATAGTCCCCGACCTTATTGGGAAAAGAGGCGAACCCAATGAAATATTGGATGATCTTTTTTTGGACTCGATTCACATTCCTACAAAGGACAGTAGGCCGCCATGGCATAAGTTCTACTTTGTCACGACAAAGTATGATGAGAAGCCCAAAATAGGAGCTGACCTTCGAAATAAATTATCAAAAACAAAAGGATGGAAAGAGGAAAAAATTAGAGATTTTTGGGTGTATCGCCAAGAAATCAAGCAACTCGAGGCCCCTTATGGGAGCGTGGCATTGGATGATGAATTTGATAGGTTGTGGAATGAGGTACACACAAATTCTGACGTGAGCACTGATAAGGATGATGACTCTGGTGAGGAGTCTAAAGAGCATGTAGGGAAAGAAAAGGAATCAAAAGTGTTGTCGACCTCCGCTTAGCAAAAGAGGAAGGTAACGGAGTGGCCTAGCAAGAATACTTCAAATGTGTGGATAAATGTATCGAGAGCTTCACAAACACTCACCTAGACCACAACAAGGACAAGAACAACTCCACAATAGTCATAAACTATAGAGGTGGAGGACTCGCCACCCACCAAACTATAGTGCACAGAAGCAATTGTTGGAGAAGGTTTGAAAGCACCTGCAACAAGCTAGGAGGCCGTGGTGAGCCAAGAACAACAATCATCCATTCAATAGGTAACATTTTCTCCTTCTTCTCTTCACAATCTCTAGTGTCCCCTATTGTCTCTGCGATGCCCATCACTACAAGTGTCGACCCTTCCTTTTCTACCTTTGCCACAATGGTCATGGTAGGTTGAACTCCTAGTTCTCCCATATGAGGCCATTTATCTTGACACCTCCACAGACCCTTACACCATCCATCACTACCTAATCTGCTCTCGCCTCTCTCTCTACGAGCATGGCCGCTATTGACACCCCTCTTGCTACTACTATATAAGGCCCAACCTAGTCTGCTCAGCAAATGGAGTTTGTCATGACTCCACTTTTACCACAACACTCAATGAGTCCTCTCACGAGGTCGCAAATCAAGATTTGGCATGTCCCTCATTTCTCACTATAGATAGTCAATCTCCCAAAAAAGAGAATGCCCAAAACTACTACCCTCACATTCCCTTTTGTTGTACCTCTTGGTGCACTTTTCATGGGCGAGCTAGTTTAGTCACTAGCCCAATTTATGGCACACGACACTGTTACAAAGGAAGCATGGACTCTCATAATCTAGAAGTGAAAGGCCAAGGATAACAAGAAGTTGGTGAAGCCAAAGGTGTATACTATTTACAATGAAGCTCAGAAATTGATCCATTTGCAACTATGTATTTGAACGTCATCAAACCGCAAGGGGAGATGCATCCCGATGTTTACAACATGTACGCCATGGGACTTGATCTAAGCATAGCCCAACCATAGGACAAAGTTGAGCTCATGGAAGAAACACAACTGGTGGTGACCACTGACTTCCTCAAGTCTAGTTGCCAACTAAAGAAGAAAGAAGAGGAGCTAAAACTTGTGAAGGATAGGGTTAGGTTCCTGCAAACAAAGGAAAAGGTGATGAAAGAAAAAATTAAGTGCTTAACGGAGAAAGCGTAGGCAACAAAAGTAGAGCAAAACAAACTCCAAGAGGAATTGGAAAAGTTCCAATCCATTGACCCTACACTGGTCGATGCATTGCGGCGGAGAAATCAAGACTATAAAAACAAGTTAGCTCTAGTGGAACAGGTGGTGTGCCAAAAAAGTGAGGATTTGAACGACAACACGCTCAATTCAAGCAAAAAATGCAAAAATTGGGAACCAAAAGGACCAATGGGAAAAGGAGCTCCAAGAAACAAAACTTTCCCTTGACGCAGAATTAGCGAACAAAGGCCCGACTGAGGAAAACTGGACCAAAGAATTCATGAACATCCAAGGACAGCCCCCGACCACAAAAAGAAGGGTTGTGGAACTGACACAAAGTATTGACTCGAAAGATGCAAAAATTTCCCTTCTATGGAGTGCTCCCCAGGCCCCCGCTGCCTAGGCAAACCTCATTCCAGTGGCTCAACAACTATATGTTTCATACTGGGAAAATTTTGAGGCCTTCTGCCTGACACTACAGTCGACACTCCAATTTATGTCATAGTTGACAAGCTTGAGTAGGGAGGTTCGTGGAGCAATTGAGCAGTTCCTGCAGTTTATCGCATAAATGGTTCCTAAGGCAAAAAGTTTGTTAAGTAAGTTTTACATGGTCTCAGATGAAGACTTAGCAAAGGTAGGGATCAAGGATCGAAAGGCTGCCACCAAGATGGCTAACAAATTCATCCACTGCCACTCAACTATCCTTCATGCTAATGCATGCACAACCACCTTGAGCCAGACTATGGATAGCATGCGAGAGAAATTTTCCTGGCTAACTCAGATAGACCTGCCCTCCACGTTCTTTGCAGATGAGTCGGTGGCCATAGAAGAGCAAATTGTAGTGAAGATTGAAGAGAAGTAGTAGGACACATCCACTTTCCAGAACTTCATCCAACCCCTTACCACAACAGATATTGAAGGTGTCACTCATTTGATTGCACGACTACTCTTCCAATTTGAGTCTGGGGCTGGTTTACTTGTGGTGGTGCCTTATAAAGAGATGCTCGACTTGAGTGGAGCACAAGAGAATCTGCGCAATATATTGAGACCATCTGAGGCCGACTATCTGCCCCTACAGGTAGCTCTTTCCAAGCTCTGACTCTATCGCCCTATAGATGGGGCTCTAGTCTGCAAGCTAGAGAAAATTTTGGGTTCCTTGTTCTGCAGGTGAAACACCCCTAGTAGTCGTCAAAATCTATGAATATAAAATTCCTCGAGCTCCCTTCAGGTGGTTTTATTTTGCTAAGTATCAGCCTGCACTTCATATGTTTGAAGTGTTGTCCTTTGCTTCTAAATCAAGTTGCTTTTTGCTAAACTCTGTCGGGTTTCCACCACATGTCTACCGAGTTCTCCTTGCAACAAAATGCTTCCTTCGCTCTTCTACTGGCTCCTGCCATGCTTCCACGTTTCGTCACTACGGGCTATTCATAGTTGCTCCCCTTCATTTTTTTATCAGTTCCCATTTGCATGCCACATAGATTTCATTCACATGTACTTTTTGGCGGACCTCACAGTCAATGCCAATAGTAAGGAATGTTGCCACATGTCTTCCCAATGCAAGCTTTCATCAAAGAAGGGGAGGAATGCACCACGGGCTATGACTTGCCACCACACACCCTTTCAGTGGGAGTACTATCGAAGGGAAGGATAGAGTGAACAAGAAGTTGCGATGTGCTGCCACGTATTCTAACTACCTGAATGGATAAGCGACACTTGTTTGCACGGTATTTTTCTAGATCACTACCATCATTCACAAGGAATGCATTTGGATGGGTAGCGACTAAGTGTCATGGCCAAAATATTTTATGTTACAACAACCAAGGGAAATCATTACTACTGCCATCATTGCTCAAGCTATAAAATCTCTTATGTTACTAGCCCGCCAGGTGGTGGGATTGTTAGCTATATATACTATTTCTTACTTCAAAAAGTGAGTTGGGAAGATGCAAAAAAATTAGAGAAAGACACTAGGACTTTTTTATGCTTTTAGATTATTGCATAAGACTTTCAGACTATGCCATTGTTTGACCTTTCTATTTTTCTTATGTTATTTGATAAAACATTGATACTGTGCCATTATTGTCCAAAATTGTTCATTTGCAGAACTTCTATGATTTTAATACAAGTTTGTTGGTTTAGATAATGTCTTTGACTCCTCTTTTTAGTAAATGAGTTTGAAAATTATTTTATATCATTAGATGAATTGTTTGAATCTTTATCTTTGATTTATGTTAATTCTAGAACATAGCAGATTACTGATCAGGCCCTTAAATAAAATCCCCAAAGATAGATTTACCATAGGTCTATATCTACCCCTTGGCACATCGCCTTAGTTAGATCTTTATTTTTTTATATATGCTTCATTTTCCCATTCCAAAGCCCCAATTACAAAAGAAGTCAGCTTCTTTAAAAAATCGGAGGTCACCCAGTTTAGCGCAATTGGTCCCCCCATTAACCAAGTTTCCCAGTTGTTACCTTGCCAATTTTTGGCATCAACAATGCCTATGCTTGACCATTAAATTATGGGTAATATGGGATGGACCAACAATATTGGATGTGAAAGTGCTCACAAAGAGTGAATAATTCATTATTTTTAAATGACTTGTTGTAGCATCATAAATGTTCACCCTTGATACTTTCACGCTAGGTTTTCTCCCCCCTATGTGTTTGGACCTTATTGTGCTCCTAATTAGGATTTCCTAATTATATGTGTAATTGCCTATTTAAAACATTTATCAAAAAATCAAAAATGGGAAATCAAAGTAGGCATTTAATATTTTCCCCCCGACACTTTGGACCCTTCAAAAGCGAGAATCCAATCTAGGACGCAAGGTAACCTAGGCCGCCTAAGTTGGCTCCAAATTTAAATATGTTGGTGTTGATAATTTATTATTTAAAATTCAAATTTCAATTGTCAACTATTCTGATTTAATTTTAAGGAAATTGGAATTATTGCATATAAATACAAAGTGTTTTCATCATTTTGATCCTAACAAGAAAAAATGAGCAAGGGAAGACTTCAATTGAGCAACTCAAGTGTCCTAAAAGTAGTCAAGAAAAAAAAAAAAGATTTATTGCAACATTTTGTCATTCAAGCATTATGTCAAGTTTTATGTGAGTTTTGTTCATTTTTTGCATGCATTTTGTTTTAGAGTACTAACATTTGTAGGTATTCAAATCAAATCAAGTGAAGAAACAATTGATCCTTGAAGGTAATGAATGTGACTTCAGTCCATCAAGAAGATCATATATGAGTGGTGAGTTGTAGCAAAGTGTCAATTCATTATTTGTTATCATTTAGCCTCTATCCCTCAAAAGGATAAGCTCTTTTTTATCATCAATTTTGTCATTGTGGAGGTAGAATTACCAACATGAGATTTGAATGAGGCAAGGCCCTATATGGAACAACCCTTCCTCTCCTTTATGTGTGAAAGTTATAGATCTAAAGTGAATCAAAGGAAGATTGAAGAAAATTGTCTCATTGATGCATCAAGACCCTACAAGTTGACAACTCTCATAATCTACATTTTATCACTAACAGACAAAGATCTGAAATCCAAACCTAGAAGGAAGAGCTATAGAGCAAGGACCTCATTCTTGTGAAAGTAGTTTCCAGATCAGGTCTTCATTCTAGGGTGTCCTTACACCCTAAACCACCCAAATCCTGCTCAAGTTCAAATCTCAAGTGCATCTGTATCTACCTTCTGCATTTCTAGATTTTGATTTTATCTGTATGTTTCCAGATTTTTATAATTCATAGTTTGTATAGTTACATCATTGCATCAATTTTCTAATCCATCTAACACATCAACACACACAAAAAGTAACATAGATGCAGGGTTGATTGATTCACCTTTTAGGTTGTAAGTTAATCTCATATCCTTGTTGGTCTAGATTCACCCACATGTTCTTGGAAAAAGTTGTTTTTAGTGATTTATCCACTAGACCTGGGATCTCCTTTTGCAACGAAACACTTGTTATTGTCATTGATAACGGGATAAGATATTTCATAGCAATAGATGATATAGTGAAAGATAAACTTGAAGAGTCATTGGTTAGTAGTGTATATCAAGGGAATAACTTTAACCCATTTGGTGAAGTACTCAATAGTAGTATTTGAAAAACTTATGACCATTGGAGGAAGATGGGTGAATCTTACCAACAATATTGATGCCACATTGTGAAAAGGGCCAAGGAGTAGTGATGGGTTGCAACACTTGTGATTGTGCATGAATTAGATCTTCATTTTGTTGGTAGGCTAAGCATTTTTTTACTTATTAATAAGCATCTTATTCCATAGTGAGCCAATAATAGCATTTTCTCAAGAGATATTTGGCTAAGACCATGTAATTAATGTGTGCACCACAAATACCATCATAAACCTCATTAATTGTGAAAGAAGCTTCTTCCAATTTAAGGCACCAAAGATGGTGAAATGGGAGGATCATTGGATAAATATTTTACACTATGTTGGGTAGCCTTGGTGGAAGGATGTCATCATGGAGATGAGTATATATATCATGATACCAATGATTGGTTGGACCAAAAAAAATTGAATCAAGGACATCATACACAAGGACCAACAAGTTGTCAACTAGGAATTCATAATGAGGACTATTTTGTGGCATATATAAGAGAGGTCTGATGGTGGCCATGGCATCTACTTCTTTTTTGTTAAGTTTAAGTGACTTCTCAAATTAGATGGAAGTGAATTATTCCTTAAAACTATGACCATATTTTTTTAAGGGATTAGCTTCTCATCTTTTGTCTAATATTCATTATCAACTTGTCTTGTGATTAGTTGTGAATCCCCATAAAACGATAAATGTTGGGCATTATACTAGATTGTTATTTTGATACCATTGATGAGGGCCTCATATTCTAAGATGTTATTTGTGCATGAGAAATCCAATCTAAAATCTTTAGGAATGAAATCACCTTGAGGAATGATGAAAACTATTCATGTACCTAATCCTTTGTGGGTATATGAGCAATCAAAATATAATTTCTAGGACTTTGCATCACCTATAGTGAAGATAGACTCACGAGTAAATCCCACAATGAGAGGATAATTATTTGTAAGAGGTGCATCCACAAGTTGATCTACAATATCCTATATTTTGATTTTTTTTTATCAATGAATCCTATTTCAAATTCACTAAGCAACATGAACCATTTTGCCATATGACTTACATGAGAGATATTTTTTAAAGAAGATATTTTAAAGGATCAATTTGAGAAATGAGCTAGATCCTATGGCTTAGAATATTATGTCATAATTTTGTAGAACTAAAAAATGATAGCTAAACATGCATGTACCATGGGTGTATAATTTTAAGCTCATATCCCACTAATGTCATGTTGATATAATAGGCAACCTTTTCACAACCCTCATAATCATGTTGTGCTAAGAGAGCCCCCAAGGTGACTGATGTTTTAAATATGTGAAGTAGTAATGGTTTTCTTAGGGTTGGTGGCATGAGCATTGGTTGTCATGCAAGATACTCTTTGATTTTAATGAATGCCTATTTATAAGATTCATCCCATTGAAAGGCATTATTTTCTTTAGAATATGAGAAAATCACTAACAATTGTCTACAAACAATGTAATGAATCTTCTGATTTCCTGATGTTTTCTGTTAACACTACACATTTTTTTGAGAGTTTGCAAAGGTGGAATATCTAAGATATTAGTGACTTTGTCAGGGTAAACTTTTATGCCTCTTCAAGAAATAATGAAGCATAGATTTTTTCCAAATGTGACACCAAAGACACACTTCTTAGGATTGAGGTTAAGATTATATTCTCCTAGATTTTAAAATATACTCTCAAGATCCTATGGATGATATTCTCATGTTTTTACTTAGATAATATATTTTCTACATAGTCTTCGATGATGTGATGTACCATATCATGAAAGATGACTAACATTACTCTTTAATAAATAGCCCCTACATTTTAAAACCCAAACAACATGACCTAATAATAGAAGGTGCCTCAAAGGATGGTAAATATTATTTTGTGTTGATCTTTAGGGGAAATCCAAATCTAATTATCCTTTAAATCCTTCCATAAGGGATAACATATCATGTCTATATTTGTAAGTGAAAAATCATCTTTTAGACATGTTTTCTTGAGATCTTGAAAGTCTATGCAAACTCTAATTCCTTTTGGGTTCTTTTTAATAGGGACAATCTTGGAGATCCATTCTAGACAATCAATTGGTATGATAAATCCAACCTCCAACAAATTTCCAAAGTTATTCTTTGACTATTAGTGCAACTTGAGGGTGAATCTTATAAATATTTTGTTTCATTGGTTTGACATTTAGATGAACAACTAAATGGTGTACAACAAGTGAAGAATCTAAACTTGGCATGTCTACATATGACCAATAAAAAATATTTGTATATTTGTTGAGGATAGTTGTGGTGGTTTTGTGATCTTCTTTTTGATATACTTGTTGCAAGGTATGTGAAATTTAAATCAATGTCAGTACTCAAGTTGACCTCTTATGATTCTTCTACCAATACTAATGATAATTCACATCACTATGAATATGTCAAGGGAAGGTGAAGTTCCTTCATTGATTTCTTAGATACGTTTCTTCATTATTAAACACATCATTTGTTATTTATTTCTCTTTTGTATGTGATAACACCTCAAAGAGACCTTTTAACTAGGGGATTATAAATTCTTTTTCTTTTCTTTTTGGTATTTTTGAGACTAAGGAACTCATCTTGTCCCCTAAAATAAGTTGTTGCATCAAATATCTATGTGAAAACCCTTTTATGGTTAATGGGGATATCATCACAGAGTCTCATGAACTCAACTAAAGCTTCATCATGTTTTAACACATCTAAAGACAAAGCTCTTGTTGGTCCTAGGAAATGAATTATGGATGGATGAAGGGGAGGTTAATGGATAATTAAGTGATGTAGTGATGGGGGTGGTATTGTAAGTGTGAGGTTCAATGATGAAAGTGATAGTAAAAAGTTTCATGTCATGGAAAAGGGTAGAAAATTTAGCAAATGAGTCTTTGAATTCTTATCCTTTGACATGCTTAGCAATGGGACAAAATCCTACAATGTTAAAGGTAAATTATTGGTATCATAAGATTCCTTAATTAATTACATGTATCCTAAGACAAATATGCTATAGTTAATATTTATGGTAAGTGGCTTAATGATTCCTTATTCATGGTATCTTAGTCATTTTCCTTTTATCCCATTTTCTTATATATTCAAAATGTTTTTTGATAATTTGATCAACAAAATATGGTGTATATTCATCATCTTTGTATAACCAAGAGCTTACATCATCATCATCAATCTCATCATTAAGGAAACCATTTGAATGAATTAGTTGAACCACATTGGATGGACTTCTAGGATCTTTCTTGACATGATTTTGGGGTTTCCCATAGGGTTGTGAAAAAAGAGGGAGTTAACCCACATAGAATGTGTTATGTAGCTCATACTCTTCACACCCTTTGTTTGCAATCTTGACCTTGATCTGGGAAGAAAAATTGGTGGAAGGTGTTCATGCCAAATTTCTAGGATCAATATAGGATGAGGGTGGTAATGACTTAGGAGTTAAATTTTTTGCATTGGGCTAATGATGGGATTTATTACAAGGGCCTTCCCACATTTTATAATATTGAAAGGGGTTAGGATTGGAAAGAACTGTGACTTCTACACCTTTATGTGTGAAGGAAAAAATTTCATGGTGTGAATACATGGGCAACTAAGGAGAAGATTATTGGGATTTCAAGTTCAAGAACATGAAATAAGGTTTGTTGTAAAACAAGACCCACCTAAATTAGAAGCTAAATGGTACCTTCAAATCTCTTTATACATCATCATGAAATATTCAATAATGATATTTTTATGAGGTTCCATGCCATCTGATGAGCCCTGGAATTGTCCTATTTTCCTTGTTTTAGTTTCATACTTCATAATATTTTTTCCAATTTTAAAGACATTCCTAGACCTTTCCACTTATTTAAAGCATTGAGGATGATATGTTATATTGATAAATGATTATGTGAATATTTGGATGTTTATGGAATTAATAGATTTTTATATTAATTATGGTGATTAATGATGAAAACATGACCTTGAGATAAACTAACCTCTACAGTGAAGGATTTGTCAACTTGTAGCAAAGGGATTGTCAACTTGTAGCAAAGGATGTTTGTCTGCCACAACAGAAGAGGATGATCACCTACAACAAATGCAGTTTTCCGCAACTGATTTCGATAAGGTTAGATATTTAAACATAATTTATTTATGGATCTCTTTATCATTTTACTTTATACTATCATTAGGTCATGGAGGAAAGCAAATACTTGTAATAACAATGGTTATGGCCTTCAATAAGTTTTTCCTTGTTAGGCACGTCTTCAATTATAACCGGTTTCTTTAAAGACGTAGAGTCTTAATATGATTCTAACATTATTATCTCCACTAGATTTTTATTATTGTTTAAAACAAGACCTAGTCCTCTTCCTATATTTTTGGGAGAGTCGACAACTGGTTACAGTTTGTTTTTAGTCCATGAATAGTTGAACTCTCAAAGATCTTGTATATATGATTGATCTTGAGAGAGGTTGAGCTAGATAGATATTGTATATTAAGTAGATTTGAATATAAGAACTCTTCTAGTTGATCAAATACATTGTTCTCAGTTTTGTATGTTCAAATTGTAATAAAGAAGGATATAAGGGCCACTTGAGGTACTCCAATACTCCTTGTAGTTTAGCTTATTAATTATAGTAGGATGAATTGCTAAATTATACTTCCTGGTTTATAGTTAGTTTGAGTTGATTGAATAATGATTGATTGATATTATAGTAATTTGTAGCATAGTGGACTCATTAAGTTGCTATCTTCACAAGAATAGTTACTTGCAACAATTATTATAGTTACCTACAACAATTGTTATTTATTTGAATTTGTTTCCAAATAGTGTTTTCAATTATAATTATTTTTTGTTACTTTTCTATACACAATTGATTAGTACGATTTAAGATTCTTAGTTACATGTATAGTGCTAACATCATCTAAAGATTACAAATATTTGATTGATAAATTAAATGAAACACCTCTAAGACAATGAATTGCTTAATAAGGTATTCATTGGTCCATTAAATTGTATGTATACATTATTTGCATGAATTAATTGAGCATATATGGAGTTGTACATCATCTTCATAATATCCCAATTTCTTGAGAAATTTATATGTACTAAGGTTTAGACCAAATATGTCATTTATGAGGACTAGTTTAACCTTTTTTTACTAACTATAACTTCAATGTAGAGTGCTTAGGTATGTGATGAATCAATAGAATGCATATTCTATAGACTAATCATAAGTTGGTAAAAGGAAGATAAAATGACCCACCATAGCTTGAAATTGGTTTGGATTAGTATCACTAGGTGCTTGTGATTTATTTCAAGCATAGTCTAATATGTCCTTATGAACAAGTGATCATTGAAGATCCAAGATAGATATATGTGTGGGATTCTTCCTAACATTATCTAGGAATTCATATTGGGTGACCTTTTGGGAGGATGAAGAAGCCCCTCAGATGGTAACCCGACGATGCATAGTGGTGATGACAGCTGATATTTTTAATTGGGATGGTGTTAACTTGTGGATAAACTTCCTCAAAATGACCAACTTTTGAACTATATAAGATAAATTAATTATTGGTGTTGGCATTATTTGAATAATTATTTTTGGATGATCATTTGTTTGACATAGAGGATTGGTTTTGATCATGCTTAGGTAGAGGATCTTGATAGATGCTTAATTGTTCATTAGGAGAGGAGGGTGCATGGCCTTCCACTTCAATATCATAGTGATCAATGAGATATTGGATATAATTTTTTGAATTTCATATATTTTAACATGGTATATTGATGCCATGGTACTCATAATATTTATTTTCTTTATATCATTCTAATTTGATTGTATTACAATAAAAAAACTGAGTGTGTGGGAATTTTATTAAGTTGACTTGAACTAATTTTTAAAATAGGATCTCAATAGATTCTCCCAAGGAAGTGTACTTACATTTTGGATGATTAGGTTTTTTTATTATCCTTGTGGTATAGAAACATGGCTTTCTTGGAAATTTTGAACATATGATTTGTTGATTCATCTATTTTTCGTGTGGCCTATATGAGTTTGGAGTCAATTAACCATCGCTAATAATATTTTTATTCTTATCCCAAAAGTGTGGTTTGTTATTGGTTAACATATTGTTATCTTTGCCTCTGTTATAGATTTTTACTAGACCTTTGGAAATGATGTATTTTTGAATGGTGATCCCCTTGTCAATAATTCATCAAGAGTGAAGACACAATGAACTTGTAAATGAAATGCCATTTTAGGATTAATATTTGTGACAAAAATATGGGTAGGTTATTTTTTATGATGTTAGCCAAAGAAAGTGACTAGTGCAACTCATCCATTGTTGAAGGAAGGAAGCAAAAAAATTCACATTTCATTGTTTGGCATCATAGAGATCATGCATGGTTAACTCATGTTCAACATTGTATGAGAAATGGGTTACACATTTCTCAACGAACTTGACTAAAAATTGAATGGATCCTTGCAGTAGGTGTAAAAATAACTCAAGTGTTTGTCCTCCTAAATTGCAAGGATTGAGTCTCATAAGGTATATATTGTTATAGGAAACTTATTGGCATTGCCATGAAAAATTCTTTGACATGATCTCGAGGGTCTCCCTTTCCCTTGTATTTATCAAACTTTGGTATATCAAATTCTTAGGGAAGAGTATCTTGATATTGATCAATTGAATAGGTATGGACATAATTCAATAATTAATTTATTCACTTTTGATGTGCAGTCCCCATTTGTATCCCATTGAGAGTGTCTTTCATTTCTTAGCACTCATGGGAAAATGAATTTGAAGGAGTTATATTTGGAGGTTGAGATAGATTATAATTGTTATATGATACTTGTGGATGGATGGATTAATATGCATTTATTTATGAAGCGTATTGGTGTTGATATGACAATGGTTGTTGATAAGTGGTTTTAAGTGCATGCATTGGTGGAATATATTGCTTGTGGTACAATGGTTGTTGATATATGGATTGAAAGGTGTTGGTAGATTATATGTGTTGTTGGTGAGATGGTGGCTATTGATAAGTAGAGTAAAGTGTGTTGGTAGGTAGGGTGTATTATGGATGACATGGTAGTTGTTGATAAGTGGATGGAAGTGCCTTGATATCTGGGTTGTATTATTAGTGGGGTAATGTTTGTTCATAAGAAGACATTTTGGGTGGCTAAATTGGAATAAATTTTTAAGTGAATGGGGTTAGGTGCAATTTCAATATGATTAGAATGGTGTGCAATAGGTGAGTTGGAAAATTATCACAATTTTTTTGGTATGAATGTGATTGGATTTTAGGTGTATCTATAGTACCAGGGTGAGATGATGGAGTAAGAGGAAAGGTGGAAAATACCCTATCAGGTGTAGTGTAGTTTTTGGATGTATTGTGGGTTATATGTTAAGATTGACTAACTAATGTAGGTTCATGTTGGGGAAGGTTATTAAGCTCAGACCTATTAAATCTAGGTGGTAATTTGGATCCTTCAATTAATTGTCCCAAGAAGTGATCTCTATCAAGGTTGATGAGATGATCTAAGTATTTTTTGTGCCATCATTGTTGACAAATTTCATGAACTTAGGAGAATACTCACACTGGCTTACAAGGTGTTCTTCCTCATTTATGGTCTCATGATGCATTTGGGGTCTCGAGCTCCCACTTTTCATACATAATGACTATCACTAGGCACTAAAGGACTATCTTTGTGTTGTTCCATATTTAGTTTTTCTTGTAACCTAGTAATGGGTGACATGAAAAGAAAGTCTAATTTTTGGTTAAGTTTTTGATGACTTTTATGATTTTATAATTTTTGGGGGATTTGTGAACCTTTTTTTTTTGGATTTCTTGAATTTTTAGATTTTAGGGTTTTTTGATTTGGGATTTTTTTTAATTTTGGATTTTGGTTTCTATGGATAAAGGTGAAAATGGAAAGATGGATTATGTTTGACTAAAGTTGATGATGTGTATGGTTGTGATGATTAGTTTGGAGAAGACTAATTAAATATGGGTTACGATGAAACAATCATTAATCTTGAAGGTATATGATGAGGTTTTCTAGATCAAAGATAACTTCTAAATCAAGATGTAGGATAGGTGGTTTGATATTTTTTACTTGAGATAAGTAGGTTATCAAGCAAGATTAAAAAAAGAATTATTGGACTAATTAACTTAGGATATGCCAAGTTCCTAAGTTAATTTATTCCAAGATGATAGGATGATTTGAATTTGTCATTTAACTTGCTAGTTAAGATAGGAAGACTTCTTAAGCACAAAAGAATTGAGGATAAGGTAGGATATTGAGTCTTTATTTTTAAAGGAAAAAAA
This sequence comes from Sequoia sempervirens, assembly GCA_007258455.2. NCBI lineage: Eukaryota > Viridiplantae > Streptophyta > Pinopsida > Cupressales > Cupressaceae > Sequoia > Sequoia sempervirens. Next base: position 39,808,639 of record VDFB02353493.1, read on the forward strand.
TGACTTATATTTGAAATGGATGATAATATGAGTTTGATTTGATATGTGTGTTGGATAAAATGGGTGAGGTTGTTTGAAATCTATGTTTGAATGATCAAGGTTTGATGTGGAAGGAATGTTTTGTGGTGTTATGTTAGGATAGCAATGTAAATGACGGTGTTATACCTAAGATTGAATGGTCAATATTTGATGTGGAAGGAAAGTTTTGTGGGGTATGATGATGTTAATATATATATGTAAATGATGGTGTTAGACCTAAGATTTGGGTAGGATGAATTTGATGTTGGATTTGAAGGAAATATGATGTTAGAATAGGGATGATTTTGATGTATGATTTGAAAGGAAAGATCATGTTAGGATAGGGATGTTAATTAATTTTTTCTCACTTCTACTCCATTTCCTTTCTTTTTCTTTCATTCATCTTCATTTTCCTCAATTATCAATTTTTTTCATCATTTTCTTCTTTTAAGAGCTTAACTATCTATTTTTTCCTAAATGAACTCTCAAGGGAGCATCAAATTTTCATTATATCTCTTATTTTTTCTAAATAACTAGGGCATCCTACCACTATTTTTCATTTGACAGAGCTATATATATTTTTTGAAATAACATTATTTTAATTCGATTTTAAAGAGTGACAAAATGTAGACACCTAAAATTGAAACATCGTCATTTTAGCTCATCATTCATTATTTAATCTATAATTAATCATTTATATTTGATTAATTATCCAATTTTCCTTTCAAAATTAATTAAATAATATTTTACTGTTAATCAAGTCACTATTCATTTGGTTTTATTCCTAGCATTCAATCCATTAAATCCCCTTCTATTTATTTACCTAAGACCATCTCACCCCATTACCAAAATTAAATAAATATCAATATTTATTTAATTTCCCTATTCAATACACCTTTTATTAACCAAGACAAAATAATTAAGGACCCTAATCATTTGCACATGCCTAACACTCATTAATCAAGGCTTTTAAGTGCTCAAGTCTCGAAGTGGGTACTCGAGGCCTAGGGTAGATCTTCACATCCCTCCAAAATGTTACTTTTTGGATCCCCACCATTCACTTTATCTAAGGCACTCTCACCCTTGATTCTCATTGAATCTCAGAGACCCCTTTGACCTCTATTTCTAGCATGATGTTTTTTTTCTCCTCATGCCTCCAATCCTCTCAAGCTATGAGATCCCTTGATGTCACCAATCCATGTTGGTCCTCCATTCCCTTATCCAAAAATATATAAATTAGATGCAACTCAATCCATTACATAGATAACTCTTGGACATATTATTATCCTATCATTGTGAATACTTAACATTTTACTCTATCTAATCTAAATCCTTGGACATATCTACCATAACTTGATGCGTCAAGGAGACGTGGCTGAGAATATATTTGTATGTTTTCATTATGTTTGTTTCCTTTTGTCTTATCTGAGTGATGCATGGCTGTGTGAGTTAAATTGATTAACTTGGTTTAATTAGTTTATGTATGGCCATATTTTTATGTATGCAACTAGTGTTGCTACATCCATAGCTTAAAATGATTTGGTAAAATAATAAATTTATCATATTCCATATACAACTACTTGAGATGAGTATTTGATAGACAATGTAGGTTTATTTTGTGAGTTCTAGCTTGTAGAATTGGAGGCCCAATTAAGGATATTCTTCTCCTCTTTGAAATTATCTCTTTATGGAGTTTGCATCCTCTTCTTTAGATGTTGTAAGGGCACCTCCAACCCCTCTTATTATTTCTTCACTTGACCATTTATCATAATTTTGAATTGGTTTGGAGATATTTGAGTAGCAGTTGGAGGAGTCTTCATCTTCATATTTGGAATATGTTCTACATATATTTCCACAAGGTTTTAGATTGTCACCTTCATCAGTGTGGCCTATGAATTGTCACCTTTATCAGTGTGGCCTAGAACACTTTGCTTGATAGTGGCACCTTTTGACACTAACATGGAAACACCCAAAAAAAGTCCAAATACATCACATATATTGATCTTTCTTCCCTCATATTCCTTTCAAGAATGAGAAGACATCCCACATACATCCTTGGCTTTCTTTCTTCCTAAGGGGAGGAATGTTATTTCATAGTTTTGAATCATCTTGAACATTAATTTTCAAGCATCTACCATCACTACAAGAGATTGCACTTTGAGGGGGACTTGCATGATATCTCCTCTTCTCTCTTATAAGGGAAATTTTTCCTCACATAGGGTCTTCTCCTTCTCATACTATTTCCAGAGATCATATTATGTTTATCTCTTTGGCGAGGGGTTTTTGCCTATAGACACCCCAAATATAACCTTGCCACATAATTAATTAAATTAAAATTTTAATTAATTGACCATAAACCATTATTCCCTAAATTTATTTAATTTTTTAAATAATTTATTATTTAATCAATTATCTACTATTCCTCTAATCAATTAAATTTTTTGTTTTTATTTTTGATACGTAAGTTTTGATTTATATATTAAATAAGGAAGATTACAATCATCTGTGAATGTAGGTAAAGATTCTGCCATCAAACACCAACAAATCCTGACCCAACCACTTGCACCAAAAACCACCCCAGGGACAAGCCAAAACAAGAAACCCAGCCTACCAAAACTAGCCACCCAACCACCAAAGCCAACAACAAACACTAAAGTCCATGAGGGCTCGGCCCCAACCATAAACAGACAGAACCCCGTACACCCAAAAATTCTCAAAATGGCCATTAACAGGCCGAATTTACAAATCCTGCATAGAGAGAATGCCAATGAACTTGAGAAAAGAAACCCATCTAACTACCAACACCACCAACCACAGGAAAGAAACTCACAAAAAAATGTTTATAACAAAAAATTCTTCAAAGAATTTTACCCACTTGACGCCACCCATCGCCAACAGACCAAAGAATTTCTTCAAGAAATCAATAGCCACCGCCGCCACCATTCTGTGCTTGCTCAACGCCGAGCCACTTAAGTCAAGAAGGAACATGAATAAATTCATAGCCTTGTCCAAGTCCCGAATAATGTCGAAGTCACCCGGCCTTGGAACATCTCTTCCCTCCACTACAAAGCCCAACACCTCATCTAAATCACCCACCAAGTCCTTTCAAAACATCTTTACCAATAATTGTTTGGCCTCAGCCTTAGACACACCATTATCCACAAGAGAAGCTAGGAACAAAGAAGATATGTGAAGGTTGTGTCTTCTGAATTCCTTGTTGGCCACATGACCAACTACCAGGATCATTTTTGTCACAACCAAGACCAGAGGATCCTTGTTTGTGAGAATTTGCTTTAGACGCTGGTCTTTGATTCCTTTGAAGGAGGCTTGTCTAGCTGTCAATTTCAGAGAGATTGGCATGTCCACCCCAAAATTTTCCACTCCATCCATAGAGACCTCAATGACAAGGCGAGAGCGCTTCACCATGAGCGCCACCACTAGTACAAACAAAATCCACAACAAAAACCACCTCAAACCAAAACAAGCACCACAGATGAAATAAAAGAAAACACATTAAAATGCCAACTTAAACACTACAACTCAATTACTGCCAAGTACCAATCTGTCACCACCGTTGTAAATGACAACCATACAAATGTGCCTAGTTTGATCCATATTAAACAGCCTCCAGTTAATAATGCCTATGGCATCCTCAAATCGAAGAAAGGAAAATGTCACCTAAGCCATGTGAACAACATCCTAGTCACACCCTTCACCGTCCCCCTTAGCCCTTCCACTCTGCCATCGTGATACCTAACTAGTCCTCCTATCACACCAATGCAAAGAAGAGAGGGGGGGAGCCCGCCCAACCTCCCACAAAGCTTAATTCGTTACTACACTGAGTTCTTTTAGATTTAGACCAGTTACTCCCATATTTGATAGACTGTCAACTTAAACATTACCTTCCCTCAGCGTATGATTGAACATCACTTGTTCAAAACATTTTAGTTGCTCTAATGTTGTTTCCAAAAATTCCCCCAACCTCCAGTTGTGAATCTGGTGAGACCTGAGGGAATTTATTACAAGAGTGGAGTCCCCTTCCACTACAAGATTTTTAACACCGATTTCCTTGCATAGAATTAGACCAAGAAGGAGGTCTTGGAATTCTGTAGCATTATTAGTGCCATCTGGGAGGGAAATTTCTGGCCCCTGATGGCCCTGGATTCCCTTTTGAGGCACCGTCAAAATTTAATTTGACCCAACCCTACTCTAGAGGAAGCCACACTACTTTGTTCCTCATATTCATTGACGTCGCATTCCCTACACATCCAAAAGGCATAGATTTGATCCCAAACCATTGTTTCAGTATCCAAGCATCCCATTTTGCAAAAAATATTTTTCCTAGGTTTTTGTCCTCCAATCTTGCATTGAAAATTTCTACAATACACGCCTTTATTTTACACTGTAGCCTTCACTAGTAGAATTTGGCAAATAAATGACTACATGATTAAAAATTGTAGTCATGTGACTAAAAATTTTAGTCACGTGACTAACACTAGTAAAATATTGCAAATAAATGAATAATTTGGTCATTTATAAGTGACTAATTTGGTCATCAGGTAAAATCACAACTAAATAACTAAATAAATGACTAATATCAGACAAATAAAAATGACTAAATAAATGACTTACTCCTCTATTCATTTTTCTTTCGAATTTGATCATAATCCATAAAGCTTAAGCCCCCCTTGTGGGACCCCCACCTAAGCAGGCTATTTGGCCACCTAGGTTGCTTGGTGCACCAAAAATACCTATTGCATGGAAGACATTGCCTCTCGGTGCAGTCTTAAGGCCTTCACATATTTTATAAAAAAAATTAACATTTCGCTACTAAATGGTAATCATTCCTACATCCATGTGTCACTACTATACAAAGGGAGGATTTAAAACATTAATTTAAGACAAATATTAATTTTGTCTTAAATATATATTTTATGTCGAAGGTGTATCCTACTTCAACAAGACAAAGCTAAAAATTACAATCAAATGGTTGTTATCATCTATCGACCATTGAAATTCTTTCAACCATTGCTTGAAACCATCCTCGATAATGAAAAAATATTGAAATACATACACTGCCAATTGCATAACGGTCATGGTTTTATTGCTCTTTATTTGAGAAGATGCAGAGCTGTATCCCTCACATTACATCACTAAAGTAATCACAACATGATGTCTCTGCAGTTTTTGTACAACATGTTCAATGAATCATGTGTTTAAACCAACTTGGAAGAAGGAAATATTTATTATGGCTTTAGGAAAATTTTGAGTAATAGCTGTTTATTCTTTTTGGTAGGAAATTTCTGATTGATGTGACTCTGGAGGGGCTTTGAATGCTGCATTGTTGCTTTCCCCACCGCTTTCCCACCGCTCCTCCAAACTCTTCCTCGTTGGTATTGAGCTTTCACTTCTCCAATTTGGCGAGCTACAGCTTGAAAATAAGGCTTTGACGAGGGTTTTAGAGTATGTCTATTAAAATGAAAATTACCAGCAGATCCTAATATTGAACGCATTTAGGTTTTAACATTACGACATTCTGTTTTTTTTTTTAATTTTAAAATAATTATTTTTTATTTGAAAAAATTAATTTATATTTTATTTAATATAATATTTGATTTATAATTTGTTTAAGGTAAAATTTAATTTATATATATATATATATAATTTTAATATAAAATTTTATTTATAAGTTTATTATATGAAATGTGGATTATATTTTAATAATAAAAAATAAACTATAAATAATTTAATTATACTTATTATTATATATTATATTTAAAAATAAAACTATTAATTACATAAAATGATTAAAATTTATAATTAATAATTATTATAGTTCTATATAGTAAAAAAAAGATTAGAATATATCCTAATTGACTTTCCACACTTCTTCCGTACCCATTGCACACTAGGTGCGGTTGCTAATTTATATTTCTAATTTTTTAATTGTCCTAAATTAAGACAATAAAAAAAATATTTTCTCTAAAATAATTTTTATGTCAAAGGCTTCCCATGCTTAGTATTTGCGAGGTCTTTTTTTGTCTGACGGTGTAGATACCTTGACAGGTAATCGCCTACAATCAAATGCATCCGAGTGGCTCAATGAGTTTTCCCCATGTGGTTATTACAGAGGATGAAAAATGAAAAAATATTTGCAAGCAATTATTACAGAAAATGAAAATATCGGGAGTTGGCATCCTTGATAGCACGACAAATTGAAGCAAAAAAATATCAGTATCCTTGACAGCTCAACAATTATATTCATGCTTAAAAACCCTATTGAAATCTTATTTTTGGGTTGCATCTCGCCAAATTAGAGAAGTGAAAGGTCAATGCCAACAACTTCACCTGCAAACTTTGCACATTTTCTCATCTGCATCATTGAGAGAAAGACATTAATTTGTGCGGAAAGTTGAGGTATGCCATTGTTGCTCTGATTTTAGCGGCATACCCTAGGTTTATATGATTTTCTAAATACTTTCTTTTTAAATTTGCAAACCCTAGATTCGTATAGTATTGTGCCCCCAATGAAACCCCATTTTTGCGCTTCCTGCCTTCTCAGGATTTATCTCATCCATCATCCAAAAGCGGTGTTTCCACTATTTTATTTTGCCCTAGAGCTCCTACTTGTTTGAGGTCTGTGTGGCTGCCGCTTCAGGGGATGAGGTATCCTTTTAGTTTGGGCATATTTGGAAGCTCATCCACAAACATTTCGAGAGAAGATGCTATTTGATCATGGCTCTCTTCCCACACATAAGCACTTTTGGTTAGAAAGCAGAAGCACAACAACAACACAAAATGCAACTTGGCGTCGTATTTATTCCTAGAAAAACAAAAAATATAGACAACTAGCTTTGTTCCATGGTCAATAACCAACAGAAAAATGACTAGCCCTTGTAATGAATTAAGGCTTCTCTAATAACAATCAGACACCTTGAAATTCAGGTTATTTTCATTATTCTTAAGGAATGTCATATCTGCACAAGCCTCAGAGAGAATCGGCAACCTCAAAACCTGCCCAAAATTCACTCAAAATCGATGCCAATAAAAGGGCATAAATTTAATGTTGCATCAACTAAATATCTATATTGTTAGATATAAATTTTGTAACGGTGAAATCCACATATCCATGACATTTTTTGTCAAGTTATGTGTCCTTCGTGGTGGGAATGATCCTCCACACTTTTGCTTTTCAAGTTGTTGTCTTTTGGGGATATTATCCACTTTATCTCTACTAATTGCAAACTGTCTTTGGTCTTTTCTCTACATGGTTTTTTCTACTATGTAACCTCATCATGACCATAAGTTGCTGCTCTTATAACTATGACTTCTTTCAACTACTTTTTTCTCATGACTGTCAATACATATCCTTCAACTATGTCATACCTCTGATTTCACAATGTTGTCTGCAGTCTGGTATGTAGTTCCAGGACTATTGAGCAAATCTCAGGTGTCATTAGTTCTCCAAATATGCTCATACCTCATCCCCTGCAACAACAACAGCACAGACCTCATATTATTGAATGATGAAAACTGAATACTTGCGCCTATGAAGATCAAAACTTCATCGCATAGCAAAACATCCCTGTATGATAAGTTGTTTAGTTTGAAATGCTTCAGGAAAGCTTATCAATTCAGCTTTAAAGAAACTAAAAAATGACTCTAATAATGAAGCAAAAGCATCAACACACAATTTAGTTCAAATTCTTTCTCTACTTCTCACTTGATGCAAAGGTTGCATCTAAAATTTGAGCTAAGCATTATATAGTTGCAACCCTTTTTTCCTAATAGTCTAATAACTTTTCTCAACAAAAATACAGTGTTATGGACTTTACAAACACAATAATAGATGTTCTAAGTAGAAGCTTAAAACTAGGAAGAAAGAGAGCCGAATGCAATAGTACTGGATGGGACGGTAAGAACACCAAATGGTTCCCTGCCATGTTGAAATATGGTGTTCAATAGTTCCTAGCAGCAGAATACCAAAGGTCATAATCTATCACACCTGGAAAAAAATGGGGTAGAAAGTAAACTGAAAACTTTACAGACCTTAGGAAGTTCCATTGAGTCATTCCACTACTCGTTGCATCATTAGTTCATGAGTCATTCCTTAGGCACAAAGAATGCAGAAAGGAAAGAGAACCTAGGATCACATGGGATCATCCATGCCAGCATAAGGCAACATCATAAACTGCATAAGTAATCAAATTGTGAGTGGACTAAAAAATAGAGTTGATTGCTACAAAACCCAAAAATTGTCCATGAAGAACTAAAAAACTTATATTGAATTTTGGTGCTTGGTTGGTATGACATTATTATCTTAATGTAATAGATAGACATGGAAAATGCTCAAAATTGAGCAATTGCTTGAGGATTGAGTTTATATGGGAGTTGAGTTGAAACGCCAATTGTGATTTTTCAAGGATCACTTACCAAGGATAATCTGGTTCTGTTACTGTTAGAATAAAGCATGGATATAATATATCCGTGATTTCATTCAATATAAGCTCATGAATCATATTGATATGCATATTCACCTAGCGTAGCTCTTGTCTTCCAAACATACCTTTAGCCAAGAAGACATACTAGTTAATTTTGTGTTGAATTGGTTTATTATTAAATGGGAAAAGCTCCTGGGAGCCATAAACTACAAATTGTCCATTAGGGTAGTGTGGCAGTGATTATAACCTAAAAATTTTAGAGCCATTGTTGGACAATATTCTTGATTTGCTGGATGAAGAACCTTTGATATAATAGTCACATGAGTACATAAAATTAACGTAGATGAGACAATGCAGAAAATGCCAAGAATCAACAAGAGATCATCAAAATCAATATTATGAAATACTGGTATATAATGCAAACCCGTGAAGTCTTACACAATTGCTAGTAATAGAACCAAAACATTCTCATAAGGCATCCACTCCATTTTTTAATCAAACAATTTTAAGCAGCAACAATTTCTTTTTGCTTCTTTGGCACCCTATATCCTCCTACAACACAAGCATGATCTCTTTCAAAAGGTTCTAGTGTCCTCTGCTTGGATGGTTTGAACTGCTCCTTTTACAACTTCTTGAGCAAAAACTACATATGCTGGAACAGTTATGTAAATGCAATTTTCCTTCAAAATCATGTAAGCAATAAACTGACAACAGAAAACATCCTCTAAATTCTCTTTGATACATTAAAGAAACTCAAAATATGGGAGTAAATCATACCTTGATAGATATTACAATATGCCCTCCATTTTCCAAGAAATGTTGTGCATTCAATGCAACAATACGTGCCTAAATCAACAAGGTAAATTAAATCAGTGCACTAGCCTTCATTCCAATAGACTACATAGCTTTGTAATCCTAATATTCCAAAACAAAATGAAATAACAATAGTGGGACAATATACCAACATCATCAACAAACCCACTAATCTAACTGTTGTTTGCTATGGCCTTACAAACACAGTTACTCTTATGGAAAGGTTGTAAGTAACAAGGACATAGTAAATCCTACAAATACATTCAATATACAACATTTATCCAAAGAACCAAACACTTTATTCATCAAAATCAATATAACTTGTTGTCTTTGCAATTTGTACTTTAGATAAAATTAGAAATGAATGTCAAAGATTATAAAACATAATGATGCACTAAAAAGAAAAGAAAAGTTAAATCAGTTTAAGAATATATCTTGTGTACCATTATACAAAGTCTTATGTTTCTTGTAAATAAATTTAGCTGGAAAAAAAGGTTTTTAGCAGATAGAGAGAGAATCAATTGCAACTGTTGAAACTGGCTAATTTCCTTTTTAGATGACCAATATTTTGTAATTCCAATTCTGTAAAAGCTACTACATAAGCCAAATTTTACATGAAAAAGCTACTACATAATCTAGATTTTACATTTAACATAGAGCAGTAGTCGCTAACCAACGACAAAGTGCATTTGATAATTCATTTGAATGTCACCCTGGAGATTCTAACAAAGATCTTGTTAGAGATTTTAGCATAAACAAGCAAGTTCCACAAAGAGTAGCTAAACACTACAAAATAGAAGCTAAACATCTAATATCTATTACATATTCTTGACATGTATTTTCAACATATTGTCAATTTTAATTTGAACTACTAACTGATGACCAAATTCATAGTATGAACTATGCATATTCACAATCATTTGACAGCAGTAAAACAACCATCCTTCCTCATGCCATAAGTAACCTAGAATTTGCAAACCTAGAATTTCTTTGAAGCACTCTCCAAATATTCAAGCAAGGCCAATTCCATCACTATGTTGCTGCCTACTGTCATGGCTTACGCAGTATTTCTAGGCATTGCAACGAGTTGAGTTAGGGTGGATCATGCTACCACCCATAAATTTAGTCCATCTCCATATTGGCCTCCTTAATAGTGTAACTTTCAAACAAGGATTGAGTAATCATGTTCACCTAAACAATCTCTAATGGTCCTTTTCAAATGACATGGGGTAAAAAAATCGATCCAAATGCTTCAAACCTAGAACCCATAATCTCAATCTATGTCATAGGGCTCAAAACAATTGATCTAAAGGCTTCAAACCTAGAACTCATAATCTCAAAAAATAAAAATAAAAACATTTTAGTTTGCCCTAGAATTCATACATGCTTGAAATTCCAAATCCATGATTGAGCATTTGGCAGGATGGATTTTCATGTTTTTGGTATTTTAAAACTCTACATTCTTTGACATTGTGTGGGCCATAGAATGGAAGATTAAAAATGTGAAATGAATCACCACTTCTAGCGCATCAGATCTCATTAGAGGGGCTCGATACATCTTTTATGGGCGACCATTCAAATTTTTGCTGCAGCAAAACATTCTCAAAAGCCCAACACATGATAATCATGGAGGGAAGACCATTCGCTAGAATTAGAAGAAGACAAAAATAAGATAAAATGCAAGATAGGAAGGGGCACATGGAAAAAGCAAAATAGAATTCATACAATGGAAACTAGAAAATGAATAGCTGCACCATCTGTGGGAAGTTAAATATTTTAAAATACAAAGCAGTCGTGTGAATTAGAAGACGGAGGGCTACGTTGGAAAACAAAGAGGGCTGCAACTTGGAGTAATGGAGGGAGCTGCAAGTTAGTGAAAATTTTGATGAAATAAGTAAAGTTCGGGTTGAAAACTTGGACAGGCCATACCATAGCAGCAGTTGGTTTTAAGTTGAATAAAGACAAATATAAGAAAGAGCTGGATAGCAAAGAGAAATGGAGTTATGTGCATATAGAGGTAGATGTGTGGGAAAGGAAGGATTTGTGTAGAAGAATAAATTCATACAAGCAGTCTGTAAATTATGTAAATTGAAATTATTGGTAAATTGAAATTAATTCCTTGAGTTATTTTAAATTTGAGATCAATTAGAACCGTATGTCTGTAGTAAATTGAGAAATGAATTTGATTGATTATAATTGACAAAAGCAATTGTCAATAAAATTGTGAATGGTGGTGAAAATTGTAGAATTGTAAATTTGGAATCAAGTGTGTTTGTGACAGCATAAAGTGTTGAAGTTTCTTGACTTGCATCAACATATATAAACACTCTTATAACCTAGGCATTATTCTAACTTTAAGAGTTGTTATTCAAAACAACACAAGTTTGTCAAGACACATTTCATTGTTTTTTGCTGAAATATAAAATTGTACTCATCTAAAGAATGGGTTTATATGAAAAAATCAAGCCCAGGGATCTGCAGTCCCGTACATCTGGTATACAGTTTTGATATTGAAGAGCCACAATACATTTTCCACTAATTAGAGCAGAGAAAAAAATTCCATATACTACTAGACTACGTTGCTGAAAACAAAACAGCTGGAACACCACATAAACAAAGCTTCAAAATAATAAAAGCTAACCAACAACCTTCCAAGGTCAGCCTAAATTTTTTCACATTCCCTTCTGTGCAACTAGAGACAACAAAAAGCAAAAGGTCTCAAAATGACACAGTGAAGGAATGCAACTACAACTAATGAAAGCCCTTGCAAACCCTCAAATTCACCAAACCCCACCTTCTCTACTTGACAAAAAATCCCTTTCCTTTATGGCTTCTCAATCTCAGTATTTAGAACATTAGGTTAGGAACCTTAGGTAAAGATAAAGATTATGTAGCTATATTGACAGAAAAATTTGAAGATATCTTGTCTTATTGAATGCAACAAGTAAATATTTAAGATTATGTTTATTAAATAATAATTGAACAGGATACAAATTAAAATTGCAAAAACTACAAACTCCAAATATTGGAAGTATTGAAAAGTACAAAGATTGGACGAAGTGTACAATATTCATTTCTTTTTGACTATTCAACTGCAAGTTCATTTCGTCTTCTTGTTCTAATTTTTAGAATGTTTTTTTTGTTGTTGGACCTGCAACTTTTTTTTCTTTTGTCTAATTTCTTTCTATTGTGCTTCTTTGGTCAAATTTCCTATTTTGACCCAAATGGCATGTAACATATTAATACAAGAAAAAAAAAACAAGAAAAATTGTGTACTTTTTGATTTATTTGTAGACATTGTTTTGATTTATTTGTAGACATTGACAATGAATATCACAGATATGGCACTACCTTGCATAGTATGAATTAGTTTCAAATTTATCGAACAAGTACCTATATTTGCAATCTGTGTACTCTCTGTTTCCAGGTAGCTTTAAAAGCCCTTCCACTATCTGCAACTTGATAATAAAAGCATATGTAAACTCTTCATAGATGCTCAGTCAGACAAAATAACTGGCTACTGTCTCTACAACAAGTTAACAAGATTGATCAAAGTTTAGACTAAAAGCAATCTCATTTTTTTTCATTTCACTCAAAAGAAATGTTTATGAATTTACCATTTTCCATTAGAAAATCTAAAGAAGCATCAAATCAAATATTTTGAAATCAACGGTTTCAATAAATGGGTCTGCTAAAAGATTTGCATAAATCCTGTGCTTATTACAGATTAGCATTATATGACAAGATTCCAAGCATGAATTTGAATTGAAAAACAATAACTCTAGTTTTATGCATTTTAATCCACAGCCAAAAGAGGGCTATTCAGAAAGAGTCATTCCCTAATTCATGGGTGCCTTATCTTTCTCCTGCCAAAGAGCACTCTTGGTTTATATTTTACCCACAGTCCTTGCCAAGAGCACCTTTGGTTTGTATTTTAGTTACAGTCCTTGCCAAGTAAGCCTTCACAGCTAAGTCTACCAATGGTGGTTTCACTGGGGGCACAATACTATACAAATCTAGGGTTTGCAAATTTGAAAGAAAGTATTTAGAAAACCATATAAACCTAGGGTTTGTCATTAAAATCAAGGCAAGTGACACACCTCAAGTTTTTGCACAAATTGTTTTCTTCTTGTTATATGTAATCATGTTTGAATGATCAATGATTCATGAGAATATATATTTGTTCTATAAACATAGTTGCATTTTAATTATCAATGTAAACTATCTCCACTACTAACATAGTTGCATTTTAATGTTCAATGTAATCTATCTCCACTATGATCAATGTAAACTATCTACATGGTTGCATTGTAATGATCAATTTAAACTAGTTGCTTGATGAACTTTGTCTTTTGAGGGACACACTCCTTCCTACAAAATGTGTTGCTCCTAACGAACTTCTCTCTACATGCATTGTTGTGATTCAACTATAACTCATTGCAGCATAGTTAAATAAATCAATATATTATTGTCTTTCTTGAACATTGTTTTCTTCATTACCTTCACATTAAAATTGCACGTCTATTCATATACAAAAAAATAACCAAATTCAGATTCATCTTTTCATTTTTCTTATTTTTGCACACAAAATATGTTCAAGATAGTCAAATACCAATTCATAGAATGTAATCTTTTTTTCAACATATATACTTTCAAGTTTTCTAAACAGAAAAATAAAATAAAAATTAATATGGTTTTTTCTCTTTTCCTTATTCTTAAAGCTATTTTTATAAAAGTTTTCTGACAAAATTATTTGCTATTTGTGGTTCTCAGCTTGCTTTTCTAGACTCATAAATACATGACACAGCCTCTGCTTGTTGTAATGTTTCCTCTTCCCTATCACCTTTCTGCTCTATCTTGGATTGTTTTTGCAAATTTGATGGTACTTCAAAAGGATCTATTTGTACTACAAGTGAATAGACAATGTCATTTAAACTTAAACAATACAATGTTAATGTTAATGTTGCTGAAACAGTTAAGTTCATCAAAAATTGACTCTACTGTGACATTGAGATAATTATTTAGTTTCAAATTCAATAAGGTAGATAAATTCTCACTTTCTAGATCAGATGTTGTTGCCAAGAGTTAGCTCCATCAGTTCTGCAAACCAGAAGTGATAATGGATCAAATATGAGCGAGAAAAGCAACAACAGAAAAAACTTGACTAGAGAGAGCATTCAGGGGTTGGCTCACTTTTTATACAAGGAAAGCAACACAAGAATTATGAGTGTGCCCTCCACGCTTGTCCATGAGATGGCCATTGAGTAGTTGGAAGAGCAGCAAAGTGACTGGGTTTATTCTCATCCTTTTTTCATGCTTGACATTTTTTGTATCTTGCATTTATCATCATTATCATGGTGCTGATTTTAAATTTAGATGAAAATCCTAACATGCCTATTATACTGTGAGCGGTAGCATCTACACTACAGTGCATGTTGCACATGATCATGCTACTAAGTTGAATGTTACTTTGTTAAGATTGAATAAATCAGTCAATATTGATTTTTAGCTCCCAATATATCGATAAATGTACTCTTTCAGCTACTATGGATATAATTCAAGAGTCAAACTCTGCAAATTTAATCCCAAGAGGGGTTTGACAGTGCTTAATGCAAAGCAAGATAAGGCACTAGCAAAGACCATGAAGAGAGGACATCAAAGTATAGTCCATCTTGCAACAAGGAGGTTTGTATGAAAATCAAACAAAAGAACTGTGGCAGAGTTTAGAGATAACATAACAGTGCCATGCATCATCACAACATCATTTGAAGGTAGATTTCAATAGATGGGAGCTGCATCTCTACTGTGACTAGGTTTGTTCATCTGTTGTATGCGAAGTTTAGTATAAACCTAGATGTAACTCTGAGACTTATATTTTTAGCTCCAAATATATCAATAAATGTACTCTTTCAGCTACTATGTATATATGAAATAGAATAGGGGTTTTTATATTGTGTTTCCAATTTGGAATTGTGGCTTATTCCAAGTGTTTATTCTTTGTCCATATCAATGACTTTAGATTTTATTTTGTTCACACGCATTTTCATAGAGTGTTTTACTGCTAACTATTGGATTTTGATATTTTAATGTTTATAGTTTGTACATACTTAGGTGGCTGTGGATAGGAACTTAGATTGTTTGTAAGGTTTTGTGTGGCGAATTTACTGCAGTTTGAACCTGCAGACTTCAAGGGGAAAGAGTTATCAAGTAAATTTCCTGAAGCAGATGGCTTGATGGGATATTTGGTAAATTCTCATGGTAAGTTGTTATTCTCAATAGGAGATTAAAAACTACTTAGGAGACTACAATCCAAAGCTTCCTTGCTAGTAGAAGAGGTTCCTCCAACAAAATTACATCGAATGTTATTAATGTTGGTTGTGGAATGGACTATTCATGGTTGAAATACCCTTCAAAAGGCTGGTCAAATACCTCCCTAGAAATCTGAAGTAATAATGTATGCCAAAAAATAAAATTACATGATTTAGTAAAAAAAAATCCTTATCTTGGACAAGGAAAAGCTGA
The DNA here is from genome assembly GCA_007258455.2 of Sequoia sempervirens. Taxonomy (NCBI): domain Eukaryota; kingdom Viridiplantae; phylum Streptophyta; class Pinopsida; order Cupressales; family Cupressaceae; genus Sequoia; species Sequoia sempervirens. The sequence goes on from VDFB02353493.1 coordinate 39,824,433, forward strand.
TCTGGACAAAATCTATTTATTAATAGATGGGAAGGGTTATGTTACTATCTTGATTTGATTTATTTATGATTGTTAAAACTTATTTTTGTTAGCAGCTGCCATGTTGTTATCTTATTAATTTGTATTTCGGAACAACAATTCTACACCACTCCCTCTTTTTGTCACCTGTTGACTGTGGATTACCTTAGCAACAATTTTTCTTTCACCAAATTCAGTATCTAAACATGATAGTCAAATTTAAATGTTATTAATTTTTTCTTTAGACCTTCGCTTAAGTTTTCACCCACCATATAGTGGATCTTACTGTCATACATAACATACTATGCTTTCCTATCATCTTATTAGCAAATATTGGATTGTGTTTGTCTAACAGTGAATCATGAACAAGAGTTCTCATGCAAACCTTCCTATGAGATTTGCTTCTAGTGATTCTCCCTATGGTTTTATCAGCAATGTTGTTATTTGAAGAAAGCCCAACATCTTTGTCAATAATTTTTCAACTTGCTAAAAAAAATCTTAATTATTTCATTTGTGCTATCATTTGTTTCTTCTATAGAAGACACTACACTACTGGATTGTAATGGTATATCAATGGTGGAAATTTTTGGATTGTTAATGCATCTGACCCTTAAGAATTGTTTAAATCTAAAAGATCAATTATTCCATCTACAGAGGGAACAAAAATTTCTGCCTTATGAGAAGAAATTTGGCTGGATATATGGGCAATGATTGTAGTACTTCATTTAATGTAATATTAAAACACATTTAAATTTTACCTTTAATTTCCTATTGGCTTATCCTTGAACCTCCTATGGGTGCAAGTGCTAGTTTTAAATATTTCTATTTGTTCTCATAAAGACTAATTTTTTGTTTTTCCTGACACAACTTCAGCGTAGAATGAAAATTATTGAACTTAATCAACTATGCTCTAGGCTAGATGTTGAGGTATATGGTGGCTTGTTTCTCTTCTTATGGTATACGGGAAAATGTTGTATGCAATTTTTAGTTGCATCTTATATATTGTCAGATTATTAACTGTTGTTTTTGTTTAAATGTCAAGGATAAAGAGAATTGTATTCTAGTTATTTGTCACTCACATTGTCTTTTTATATAGTAGGAAACTTGTGTGTTTTAGTATCTTGCTTTTAATATCAAATAAGACATGGTTTCTTTATAAAGTAATTTTTGTTGGGCTTGGGGGATCAAGTAATGCTCTAATTGGACATCATCTTTATATATAATAGGAAACTTGTGTGCTTTAGTACGATGCTTCTACTATCAGATAAGATATGATTTCTTTATAAACTAATTTTGGTTTCCCTTGGGAGATAAGGTAATGATCTAATTGATCATTGCTCACCTTTTTAGTGGCATATTTTTGGATTAATCAATATTGTTGCTCTTTGTTGGGTGTTTTACTGCCTCTTTTTCACTTTTTCTTCCATGTTGGGTTCTTGTAATTGAAATTGCTATTGATTCTTGCACTCACACTTGCAGGTATCGGATGCAACAGCAAGAGATCCAAAGTTGCTTGTGTATTTGAAATCTTATTGTAACATTATTCCTATTCCCATAAATTGGTGTTAGAAACAAAAATTCTTACAGGTTTGTGCCTTTCTAGCCTTGGTAGATGTGATGTGCATGACTACATGAGGGTTGCATGATGAAAAAAGATGGGAAGGGTGAGTAAGGTGGATTAGGTGTCACCCCTCTTCTTTTGTATATGTGGTTCTTATAGGGGGCGGTTCACCCACAATTATAACAATCATGGAGTACTGGTATGTAGGTGGATGCAAAAGGAGATTTTTGACATGGGTTCTGATTGATAAATAGATAGATTAAGGGGGATGAGACTATTTGAATAATATTGATTTCATAGTCTATGCTTATGCATTTCTGGATCAATAGCTAGCATGACTAGAGAATTGATTTTAGGTCACACTATCTTTTTCTTGTTTCTATCAAAAATAGTTTGCTATACTTATTACCCTGACTGAAGCTATTGGTTTTGACAATGTAGAGCTCATTAGCTATTTCAGATCCTCTCTTCGATTTTTTTCTAGCTTTTTTTTGGTTTCAAATTTCCATCGGGATTTTCGTCAGCCCAACCGTGAATAGAATTTCTCAGCGCTGGAAATTATTTATAGTCGACGACCGGTAGTGAGTTTCCCAGGATTGTTTATGATGACATGCAGTGAACTCCTATCTGTTGATTGTTGCATTCCTGTGTATGCGACTGCTATTGTATACATAGCAGGAGGCGTTTTTGTGGCCGGTTGGATTGGTAAGTTGCTTCCTTTTTACAATATAGATTACATGTTCATTTATTTTGATTGGGGTCCAGTAAAACATGATTTTTTTTGCCTGGGTTGTTTCAACTATATTGAAACTCAATCCTGTCCTTTATTTTTTGTTTTCTTTTAATATGCATGTGGTTTGGGTAGTAGGGTGCATTTAACTTTTTGTTCCATGTTATTACTGATATGACTTCTGTGAAATATTCTTCATAGAGGTTTCATGTTGGATTCTTACTGGAGAGAGACAAGCGATAGTTATTAGGTCCAAATATGTTCAAGTATTGTTGAACTAGGACATGAGTTTTTTTGACACATGGAAATAATGGAGATATTGTGAGTTAAGTGTTAAGTGATGTGCTACTTATTCAATATGCTTTGAGTGAGAAAGTATGTTCCCATAACTCTTATATTCTTGCAAAGAAAAAGGTCTTTAATACATAATTTATTATCTTTATTTTTATTGAGGAACCAATGAGTCTGTTTCCTGGGTAAAAATTATATTGTATGTCACTTGAGGTCAGCTGGATAAGAGGTCAAAATATTGACAAATTGAAGTGTTGATGAACCAGGTGGGAAATTATGTCCATAACATGGCAACATGTTTTTGAGGGCTTGTTGTGGGATTCATAAATAGTTGGCTAGTTTCCCTCGTAACTCTAGCTATTGGTCTCTTATATCTGATGTTAGAGATCCCATCTGTTATTAAAACTAACTATTCTTCACTTTTTGTCTCTTATTTGTTTTCTATCAAAGTACTCTCTTTCTAATCTAGTAATAGAATATTTCTAAATTTATGCTTGTGAATGTACTTCGGGAAGTGTTCTTGTTTCGTATTTACTTTTGTTGTTGTCAGCATATAAAGTTTTTTGTCCTTTATGATTATGTGGGGATTCTAACTTGGTTCACATGCTTTTTGTTTTGGACTAGGTGGACCGAGTTGAGGCTGTATAGAAAATGCAGGTGCTAACTATAGCTGAATGTCTTCAACATCCTTTCTTCCAGGTTCATTTTTTAATTTTTTTTGGTACTATGCAGTTCTATATTTTTCTTGTTTCTATTTTATGACTACATGGTAAATAGAAGTCTCTGGGACATCCTACATGCTGAGAAAATGATGTTATGTAGAAACATGATAGATTTATGAAATATGAGTCTAATCATTATTTCTACCATTTGATCAAAATAGATTGAGGAGAACCTAACAAACATTTTAAATTTTTGTGTAGGAACATCAAAGAATATTAAATTAGACCGAGATAATCATCTAAAGATAGCCTATGGTGCTACAAAAGGATTAACATATCTTCATTGTGGCTGTAACCCATGCGTTGTTCATAGGGATGTAAAGATATCTAACATTCTTTTAGATGACAACTTCGAAGCACATTTGTCAGAATTTGGCATTGCCAAGTGCATTTCCTTGGCCAAAACTCACACCTCCACCAAATCAAATATTAAAATAAATAAATATGCAGTTCATTAATAAAATAAATATTAAACTACCAAATGATGCAATTAAAAATGCACTAAATATACTACCAAATCAATGACTAAATATATGACTAAAGTTATGACTAAATTAATGACTAAATATATGACTAAAGTAATGACTAAATAAATGACTACCATGACTAAATAAATGACCAGTTTACAACAATCAATGACTAAATTAATGACTAAATATACGACTAAATTAATGACTAAATATATCACTACTATGACTAAATAAATGACCAGTTAACAACAATCAATAACTAAATTAACGACTAAATTAATAACTAAATCAATGACCAAATCAATGACCAAATCAATGACTAGATAAATGACTAAAATAGTTTAGTCATAAATTTGGTCACGTTATAAATGACCGGCAATAAACTACTAATGGTCACGTGACCAAAATTAGTCATTTATATGCAATTTTTAGTAGTTTATTAAGTCATATATTGTTGTTTTTGTACTAGTGCTTGGAATCAACATCTCTTTATTCTGAAAAAGACACCGGTTCCTCTCCTTCCATACTTCCCATAAAACCATTGAAGGGATCATCACCCATAAGTCCCCAAAGAGAGAATTCTAAAAAAAATTAGGCCAGGCAATAAGAAACTCTAACAACGTACTGAGTAAAGTTGTAGACCAATACAACTTTGCACACAACCAACTCTAGATCTGATATGTAAACTTGCAATTAAAAAACAAATGATTTGTTGTTTCCTCTGCCTCATGACATAATGGGCATCTAGATGGTCCATGATAACCCATTTAAATAAATCTATCCCTAGTAAGAACTCTGCCTTGTGTCACTACCTAGGTGAAAATGCCTACCTTTGGGAGACATGCTTTGTTCTTGCATAATCTCATTGGGACCACCAAATTTCCTGCCTCTACTAAAGAAATGATAGCATATCCAATTTTAGCTGAGTAAACACCACTAGGAGACGCATCCCATCTCAAACAGTCCCTTCCCTGCCTGCGCCAAATTCTTCTTTTTGCCAATACTTGCTCAAACACTTCCAATTCCTGAACTTCAAGATTTAGACTCCTTATCGATTTCCACACATATGGACCCTTTGAAGAAGGATAATGAGAAGTCAATGTAATCACAAACTTTCGAACCCCAAACTTGCTCTATTCTTTCCCTTATTCAAGCTCAGGATTTTCGGCCAAGGCTAGATGCTCTTCCCACGAATCCTCCAAGAAAATAGCCTCTTTCCCATCCTTGATTTCCCATGTGAGATAATCAGTAATGAGATCCTTGGAATTCTTGATAAAATTCCATATGCAAGACCTCGTTGGTAAAGATTTTGCCACTAAGAAGCAATAGGGATCTTCTTCCAAATATTATGCTCTACTCTCACTATCTTTACCCATTTCAGATCAGGACGAGAGTGAACATCCCAATCTAACTTTTCCCCCAACGCCTTGTTTTACAATAGAAGATTCCTCATATCAACACCATCTCTCTCACGTTTTTCATAGACCTTTTGCCATTTTGTGAGGGGAAATTTCTTTTGATTGGAGTTGCCCTTCCAAAAGAAGTCCTTCATTACACGATTCAAGATCTTGCTCATTCCCACTGATAACTGTAGGCAAGACATCATATATAGAGGAAGAGCAGAAGTGATAGATTTCAACAATGTTAATCTACCTGCCCAAGAGAGCCATCTATTCTTCCATGATGAAACCCGATCCTTGCAGCGTTCCACCAAAGAATTCCATAAATTTCCACTTTGAGTGCCTTTGGCCAGTGGGAGTCCCAAATATTTACAAGGCAATTGACCCTTCTTGAATCCTAAACTCCTTAAGATTTGAATTTCACAAGGGCAACTAATATTAAAGAAAAAAATCTTAGATTTGGCCTTACTCACCTCCTGCCCTGAAGCCCTTAAATACTCCCTTAAGATACCTTTAAACCTTTACGCTTCCCTAACCGATGCAACACCAAATAGCATTGTGTCATCCACAAACTATTGGTGGGTAATATTAGGCAAACTGCTAGTAACTTGTAGACCCTCTATCCATTCATTCCTTCTTGCTCTTTCTATTGTCCTCCCGAAGGATTTTTCCATTATGATAAACAAGAATGGGGATAAGGGGTCACCTTGCCTCAAGCCTCTAGAGGTAGTGAAGAAACCCCCAAGAGAGTCGTTGACCAACACAAAAAATCACGAACAAGCCACCCATTTAAACATCCAGTTTAGCCAATCCTTTTGAAAGCCGAAGGCTTTCATTACCTTAAACAAGAATCTCCAATTCACTATGTCATAAGTTTTCTTGATGTCCAACTTCAAAAGCATCATCAGTTTTTTTTAATTTTTGAACCGAGTGGATGACTTCCTGAGCAATAATTACCCCATCCAAGATTGATCGACTGGGAAAAAAGCTTGTTTGTTCCTTTGAAATAATTGAAGGGAGAATCTTCTTTAGCTTGTTAGCTACCACTTTGGCTAAAATTTTGTAAAGTGTGTTACAAAGAGAGATTGGGTGGAAGTCTTCCCAAGAATCCGGTTTCTCCTTCTTTGGAATGAGATCAATTAAGGTGTTGTTTACTTCCTTAAGAACACTTTTAGTGCTTCTTGAGTCCTCTAATGCCTCCCAAACGTCCCTTCCCACAAACCCCCAACATTTCTAAAAAAACACCACCGGAAACCTGTCCAACCCAAGGGCTTTCTTTGGCTACATCTCAAAGACTGCCTCTTTCAATTCTGCTTCAATGAACTTAGAATTTAAAGCCTCCAATTGAGCTTGGGAGAAAATTTTTTGGATGGATTTCAGTGAGGCACTTTGAGCCTCTAAGTTTGATCCATCCCAATCAGTAAGAAAATTATGAAAGTATTAGACTGTTGAGGCTCTAATCTCCACAATGTCCTCCACCAAACTACCATCCATAGCTTTAATAAGGGAAATTTTATTTAGCTCCCTCCTTGCCTTTGTAGAATTGTGGAAGAATCTTGAGTTTTGGTCTCCTGCTTTTACCCATACTTCCCTAGATTTCTGTCGCCAAAAATCTCCTCTTTTGCCAGAATCTCGTTTAGTTGTTTAGATAGCTCTTTCTCTTTCTTATAACAAACATCATCCATCCCATTAGTCATGATTTTTTCTGCAAGGTGAGCAAGCTCACTTTCTGTTTGTATTTTTTCAGCAAAAATGTTCTTAAAACATTCCCCGTTCCATTGTCTGAGTTGTTGTTTCATATATTTTAGTTTTGTAAGCACGTTGAACATACAAGACCCCCTCGGGGAGCATTCCTTCCACCACTTTTCCATATTTTCCATAACTTGAGGGTCCTTAAACCACATCATTTCAAACTTGAATGGACATCGCACTAGACCCTTCTCCCCTTTGATCTGGAGCTGCACTGGGAAGTGATAGGAACCAACCCCCAAGTTAATTTTACTTTGAAAGGTAAAGAGAAAGAGCCTCAAATATCCTTTAAAGAAGAATCTATCCAACTTTTCCATGATGTTACCAAACCATTTCCTTCGATTTGTCCATGTGAAATAACCATTTCCTGTTGGGATTTCCAATAGCGAGTTCCTTTCCACAAAACTTTGGAATTCATAATGAGATTGCAACATTTTCCCTGAGCTTCCTTTTTTATCCTCTTGCCTAAGAATGGAATTGAAGTCATCCCCAGGAATGCAGAAATCCTAGGCCAATCCACTAAGGACCTTGTCTAATTCTAGCCATGCCTGCCTTTTTTGAATGCATAAGGAATGGCCATAAACATTGATCAAACAAAATTGAAGGTTTGAAATCAAACTCCTTACCCTACAAACCAACCAATGTCGATTCAAGTTTAAGCACTCCACTAACACCGATTGAGGCTTCCAAATGATTATTAGACCTCCCGAAGCACCCTCTACTTCCACACCAACCCATTTCCACACCTTCAGCTTCTTGCCAAAATTAACCAAATCTGAACCTTCTAGTTTTGTTTCTTGAAGAAGAAAAATGTCTGCTTGAATGAATTCCAAATGATGCTTGATAAGGCTTCATTTGTTAGGGTATTTAAGCCCCTAACATTCCAAGTTAAGAGCCTCATTGTTGTTCAGGAAGGGCATCACCCTTCCCTACTTTAATCATTAAATTTATCTTCTTTTGGCTGCAAGCATCCCCATCCAATTTCCTCTTCTCTTGATTAGGAATTCTGACTCTCTTTTTTTGTTCACCATAGTCCGGTCATGATTTAAAAATGTCTCTCTGATGAATACCTAACTTAGTTTTAGCCGCAACCAAACCATCAAAAAGTTTCCTTTTCTTGCTAGAATGTGGAATAAGTAGTTCCATGTTCCCTGCCCTATCTTCCACCACCTTCTTCTCCAAGCCTTTTGAGTCGTAACCTTCTTCCAACACCCTAGATTTTTCCTTAGCTGCCACTGCTAATTCCACCAGCTCCTTCCCCACTTCAGTTAGTGAGTCAAATACCACATTTTGGCAATCTCCTCCCAAGAGCTCCAATGCTTCTGAGATCTTCTCTTCTAGGGCCATATTATGCTCCTCCTGATCCTTCTACAACTCCTAAAACTCCTCCAACCCAATGAATTTTGAACCTAAAATTGGGCTTGTCTCATCTCGCCTAAAAGCCGCAGTAGAAGATGTTGGAGAGTTCCTAAGCGCATTGTGTTGTTGCTTCGAAACCCTTTCCTTTGGAGTTGTGGTGAAGGCTACCTCAACCCCTGATGCCCTAACCTTTAGTCTAGGAGAATCTTCCATAGCCGCCAGGGAGCTAGATTTCCCCACTTCAACTTTTGAGCACCTACACCCCAATGAATGAACCAAATTATTTCAAGTGAAAGTATCACATTCTAGCTTCTGAGCCCAGCTCCCATAATTTGTTAAGAGTTCAATCTCTCCCCAAATGTGTTGAGCTGGTGTGTTCTCCACACATATTTGCACATAAGTTTGGTTTTTCCTTTCCATCTTCCTTTCCTCTGCACATACAAATGTACCTAGCTGGTTCCCTATTTCCTCCAATATGCTGGGAGCCCAATATTCTTAAGGGAGATTAGGCAAAGAATACCAATCTTGTAGGGTTTTGATCTCATGATTGGTCAGATCAAAACTAACCCTCCATTGTCTAAAATAGAAACCACACCCATCCAAAACCCAAATGCTGTTAATAATTTTCTGAAACCCAGATGCTGTTAATAATTTCATCTCTTATGCTTCTAGAGGGGCACGCTACCAAGAAATAGCCATTTTGAAGCATTTTGAATTGCAAATATGACCCCTAGCACTCTTTCCACCACTTGACCAAATAATCCCAATTAAAGTCCGCTCCATACCATTTCCCTATTAGACCTAGGTTTTCTAGGCACATAACCTCTGCATGAAGCTTAGTAGAGCTAATTACCACTTTGGATCTTTCACCTTTTGCCTCATTGCTCGATTGAGAGACGTTTTGTCTCTGAACCCCAATTGAGACTTCTTCCCTTTCTTCCTCCCATTCCTTAGTGGGAGACTTTTTTTCCACACCAAACCTCCATTATCATTTCTGTGATTAGGGTTTCTTCTAGGCTCCTATCTTCCCATCCATAGAAGACCACCTTGGCCTCTTTTTCCACCATCTTGCTATCGCGGCTGATGAAAAGCATCATTTCTATAGCTACCACCCTTTTGGAGGCCTCTAGACTCATGCCCCCTATTATTTAAATGCTAAGAGCCTTGGCTTTGACCATCCAGAAAAATGACTATTCTGAACATTATTCTGAGGGTGCACCCATCTCTCTTCCTTCCAAATATTCTCAATGTTCCCTTTCTGATTGCCCCTAGTTCCCTCCTGGCCTCTTCCCCCACAGCTAGGATCATCAGACCATTGCAGGCTACCATGACCGTTGTAGAGCTCCTTCATCATGTCTCTTTTCTGTTCCTTTAATTAAATTTTTATTTAATTAATCTTACATTATCCATTTTTCTAAAGGTTAATTAATTTAATATATTTAACCCTAGCCCTCATTCCTAGATTCTTCTAATCCCATTAATTAATTAATTAATCACTTCTTAAAGCCCCACTAGTCTTTTTCCTAATTTAATATTTTTTCAACTCTAAAACTTGCCATCATCTTCCATGTGCCATTCCCCTTCACATGTGAAATCTTGCACATTTATCCAATAGTTTTCTACCTCACTTCCCATAAATCCACTAAGGACAAATGTCACCTTTTAGTTTGACTTTTCATGAGGCCATCTCCCTCTTCTCAATAAAATTCATTTTTAAATTTCCACCTCCCTCAAAATAGAAAAAAAATTAAATATCTTGCCTCTCTTGAGAATCCTATCACAATCTCTTATTTTTTTGTCCAATCTCCATCATTTATCCTTCACCTCCAATTAACCCCATGTGACACTTGTATATTTCCTCTTGCTTGAGAAAACCTCCTAATCTAATCCCTTGATATTTGGAAAAATCTTGGCCCTCCATCTCTTTCACCATGAATCTATAAATTGAAGCCTTCACCCTTCATTTTTATCATGTATTTTGCAACTAAGTACATGTCATTTTTCTATCACAATATCCTCTTCATACCAAGGTGATGTTGGTTTTTTCATTCACCAATCCACATCCTAGTATATTATAGTCAATATCACATCAAGTCGAGCTAGGGTGCATACTTCTTCAAGCTCAATCAAGGATAAAGAAGGTGATTTGAGGTAAAATATAGGGTTATTGCATTATCTTTGTATTTTATCACTTTAGTAATTTTTCTTCTCTTTATTTTGGCATGCATAGTGGGACACATGCCCATATTTTTTTAGATAAAAGTGGTTGAGCCACTGTAAGAATTTTATATTCATTCATGAAAAGATTTACAAAATGCACATGGAGAATTCAAGGAATTCCCACAAGATTGTAAATGTAGCTGGAGAGAGTACAATAGAAAAAAACCAGTAGTACATTTACAATAGGGAACCTCTTTGAGGGCCTGTGAAGGAAAAAAACCTTGAAAAAAATGGAGAACAGTTGAACACCAAAACAAAAAACCATAGGTGGTAGAACCCAAGACATAAGAAACATCACAAGATAGAGCATTTATGTTCAGAAAGCAGAGTGCCATGTAGTTGAATCAAAAAACAAATACCATCCACATTCACACTAAAGAAAGAAATGTCCCTCAAATCCCACTCTTAATAGAGGAGGCCATATCCACTAGTGGAGCAAAATATGGCTCGTAAAATGGGTCATTTAGGGCATGTATGAAGAGGAGTCAAACTGCTTGGAACAAAATCTTCAAGCTATTCACCAGACAACAACCCAAGACTAGCCTGAGGGCTCGAAGGTGAGACCAAAATGAGGAAGAGTGAGTAGTAACCAAGTCATGGACCATCACACAGAGAAGATAATGTAAAGCATGAGAAGATAACAGATGCACCCTACAAATAATACCACCCAAAATATTTGACCCTAATGTCATAAGATTCCATGGCCGAATCCAAAATGTACATTTGGTGGACATGAGGAAGCAAAAAACTCCTAGCAATGAACCTTGTTGTTTCATTGCACCATAATACATCCATTAAATTTGACACAAAAAGGGAGGCTAGTTCATGAGGTAGAGCCATAGGGTGCATGTTAAGCCACTCATGACCCAAACCATTTATAATTGCTATTTCCACCCATGGACAGTGAATTACAAAGGTAGTTCAAAGCAATTCTTCTAGAGAATTAAAATGAACCCGCACCTCATGATATCTGGGCATGATGAGAACTTCAAAAAGGCTATCCATGTGAAGCCCATGTGTTGTAGGAGAAACCAAAACATAATTGTATACACGTAAAATATATTGATTGATCTTATACACCTGATCCTGATTTACTAACACATTTTCATCTTGAATCATCTCCTTTACTAACCATTTAATCAAATAACCTTTATTTGATTAAATTCATCACATTTCATCTATTAATCAAATTAATTAATTTATCTGATTAGATCATTCTCTTCTATTAATTAAATAAATCATTTTGTTTAATTAATCCTATAGTCCTCCTTTTAATTAAATAATTCATTTCATTTAATTAGGTTATAAAGTCATCTCCTTTAAAATAAATAAACTAACCTTTATTTGATTTAAGTCTAACATCATCCCCTTTTAATTAAATAATATCAAAATTTTATTTAATTAAGTCTAATATTCATATTCCTCTCATTTTTATTTAAATAAATCCAAAAATCTAAGTCAAAATGTCAAATCAGCTAATTATCATTTAAGTTAATCAAATCATGATTAATCCTAACTCTAATCCCTCAAATCCTCTAGATTTTGCAACTTGTGCAAGTAAATCAATTTAATTAATTTATAAATCTCCTATTTTCATTCAAAAAGGCATCAAAGATGGAATATTCCTCAAATTTGAAAATCTCCTCCCAGAAGGACTTGTCCATCCAACAAGGCATTAAAGGCCTTTTACATGTCCTTTTCTTGAGCCAAGTGGCATTTAATTCATCTTTCATCTCCCTCCAACATCCCATATCTCCAAATTTGAATTTCCACCTAATAGCATTAATGTGCACATTCATCAAAATGTGCTCCACCTTTGTCCACTCACATGTTGATAAGTGGCATTGTTCTATTGGTTGGTGTTTGATCCCACATTCATCCATTTTGCCCCATCCTCCATCATTCTCTTCTATAAATAGAAGGATCTCTTATTGATTTTGGATCCACAATCTTAGGCATTTTCATCCACAACTTGTGCAAAGTTATCATCTTCATTTTTTGAATCAAATTCATCCATTTTCATAATTTCATAGCTAGGTTATGGAGAAATTTCATCAAGGAGCATCAAATCTTCACCATTGATCATCAAGCTTGCAAGGAATTGGGAGAGGGCCATTTTCCACATCAAAATGGCACCAATTCCCACATGGGATTGAGAATTTGGACAATAAAATAGGATTTAATAGCTCTTTTACTTGTGTTCTTCACTTATTTCTTGTTTTCATGTTTCAAATGAATTTCATGGGGAATGTTGTTTCTAACTTTCATATTGGACTAATAATGTGTTTGTTCCTCATGTTTGTGCAGGTCTAGGATCACCATTCACATTTCAACACTAGAAGGAAGGCATAAATCTCAAAATTAACACATGTTTTTGGCCATTTCCATCATTTTTTTTATCTTTCCAGGTCAAACAGTGCCACTAGAGGAAATAGTGATGCATATGTGGTCTTTGTTTTTCCAAACAATGCCACTAGTTTCACCAGAGTGCTACTCAAATCCTCAAACAACGACGCTGCCTCTGTGTTTCAAATGGCATTGCCTTTGCTTTCTTTCTTTTTTACTCAATCTTAAAATGGTTGTATCTTGGTCATATTTTTGAGCTTTGTTTTTTGAAATGGGGTAGAATTTCATAAGCTATCCAATGGTGTAGGTGTTTCTCAACTTTGATAGAGTTAAAATTTTCAAATTTTCACCTAATGTTAAATCATAATGAAACTTGGTCTAAATTTTAAGGTTTTTATGCTTAATCATTTATCTAACCATCATATCTTCTTGTTTCTTAATTTCATCTAACATTTGGAGCTTGGATTCAAGGTTTTAAAGAATCATGGAACATGGAAGTGAAAGAAAAAGCATTATCACATGATTGTAACAAGTGTTTTTAAACACTTTGGGAGCAAGGCTTTGTTATCTTCAAGTTTTAGGACTCAAATACATTTATTTTGGGTTTTAAAAAGAACAATCAAAGGGGTTAAAAAGAACATTAGAAACTCACTAGATTTGGTTTTGGGTTTTTAAGAATTGAACAAAACAACTTCACACTTCATCTTGGTGCTATAAAAAGAATCCATTATTGCTTTTGAAGTTAAAATGAACATATACTTATCTTGTTTTGTAATCTTTTCTACAAACTAATATCATTTAAAGGCATATGAATTTCTCTCACGCTTCATGGCGATCTTGAGAATCAAAAGTATTTTTGTGATATTAGGTTGTCTAAAAGATTGCCACCACACTTCAATTTGGATTCTTAAAATTGAACAAAATCTTGCGAGTGTGAGTAAGTATATTGCGTGTGTTCTCTCTTTGTTCATGCAAACAAAGATTGATCGAATTACGAATGTACTTAATCACTTTTTTTCACCTTTAGAGGGCCTACCTTGGTGGGAAAAAGTACTCACCCCAAGGGAACAACCCAAGCGGTAATGAGCATAAGCCAGGCTCTTCCGAACCGCTATACAAATTTATGGTTGCAAGGAAAGTTTGCAATCAACTTAGTGATGCATGATATTTATCCTCTAGTATCTTTATGATGAGTAAAGCCCTTGTTCTAAGGGTTGGGAGACCTCTTGAGGGATTTTATCATGTCCTATGAACCAAATTCCTTTATTACGAACCATTGTGTAGTAACCAAAAATCCCAATATTTGTTGGCATCAAGAGGCGAACCATCCCACAGACTTGCGAGTCTTTGTAGAGATGAGAATTTCATCATGGGAGATTCATGAGAACTAAAGCTTGGATGATTTAAAAAGTGTGTGTCATGGAGGGGAGCCAATGTGGTCAAGATTCTAGTCATCCACTCTGAATAAGCGCAACTGGATTTATCCAAGTGGGAAATTCAACAAATATTTTCTCTTCCATCCTAGGATTGTGTAATTTTGAGTTAGTTAAACACATTGATTGGATCCAAAATATTGAAAACAAACATTCAACAAGGACATCAAATTTAAAACCCTTTAGTAGAAGCAAATGCCTTTGAAAGAATCCAAGTGCTACTACTTGTCCCTTAGGATTTCATCCTTAGAGGCTTCTAAGTATTTGGGCCCATTTCTCAGGTTTCTCTCTAAAGTAAACATTAAAAAAATATTGCTTTGATTCTCTTGCTTTCCACATAATAGACCTTGTGGGATGAAAAGGAAATTGAGACATAGACATTCAGTTTGAAAAACTAAGCAAGAAGTGTGGATGTGGTAAGAAGCAAGTCATTAACCAAGATTAAATCAATTGAACCCCACACATGTGCTTGATATCTTTTGTCTTATGGTCTTCCAAGCAAGACATTGGTCTTTTGGTTTGAACTACTCATAGGGTAAAGCATGTTATTCACTATCTTGGTCTTGTAAACAAAGTCCCTCTTAGGTTCATCTAGGGTCACAAAACACTTCATCCATCTCAACCATCAATCAAATCCTATCTCACAAATTTTTTTTGAACCATTGGAAAAATCATTCATACTAGACTTTTGGAAAATCCTTTAAATCAAATCAAAATCATCTTGTTTGACTAGGTGTGTGTAGATGAATCCTTCTCTATACACTTAGTTAAATTATCACTTTATGGAAAAGTTTATTCCAAGACAACATCTAACCTCTTGGAGTTTATGATTTCATTATCAAATCCAAATCAAATCCAAATCAAATCCAAATCAAATCAAAAAATAAAAAATACAAAAGTCCTAAAGTCTAGTATTTCCTCCAAGGTTCCTAAAAGTTCAACACCCATATCATTCAACCCTTTCATTCTTCATCTCATCATTCGTCCTAAATCCCTTAGAGGTCAACAAGGTCAAAACACAAGAAAAATATGGAATATAAACTTGATTCATACATCATGAGTGGTCTAAATCAACCAAACTATCAAAGCAATTCCAATTGATTATCAAAACTCACATTTATGCAATCCATACATGGCATCATTATATCCTACAAACCTCAATGGTACAACAAATGTGAGTATGACAAAAATAAATTTTGGAACACCTTTCCCTATGGTAGATTTAAATCAAATTCCAAACCTACAAATCTATCAATCAAACACTCAATGCACGAGTCTTCAACAAAAAAACATCATCCCACCAAATCCATACATGCTAAATGTGAATATACCTAGTACAAGTTTACCAAACATGAACATTTAAAATCCACACTTGGTAAACTTTGGGATATATATGTTTGTGAATCATACCAATGTTGTTCAAAGTCCAAACAATATGTTAACAAATCCATGTATTGATCCAAGTCGAGGTAACACCATACAAAATCAGAGTTACCTAAATCAAGGCAATGTGATTCCAAACCACAATAATGTTCAAATTCAACCTATAATTCCAAATCTAAGCATCATCCCAAATTGGAACATTGTCCAAAATTAATTTGTCCACGATCCCATACAAAAATCACAAGTATACCTTTGAAATCTACTTGAACAAAAACCAAATCAACTATAACAAGGGTGTCAATATCAAAATCAAGATCAAATTTTGCAAGATCAAATTGCTTCACTTGTCAAAATAATTGACTCATTGCGCCAAGAGACATATCCACCCCAAAATCAATACACTCTTCCATTGGATAAACCATGCCATCAAAGCATTGAGTTGTGTCCACAACCACATAAGAACAATATCTCCAATGTCAAAAGGTTGGATTTCAAGATCAACAACATCTACAACAAACCCAATCACCACATCTCAAAGATCAATCACCACATCTCCAAAATCAATCACCACAAGGTAAATTTAAAGTACAAATCTCACAAGGTAACAAATGAAAATACACACCACTTGCAGGACCAATCGAATCCGTCATGCAACAATTGGTACAAGAAAATATCATCAAAATCCTCGTTTATGAAAATGATCAAGAGCCTCAAGCTCAACCACCAGTGTATAACGAGAAGCACCTTTGTGATTTTCACAAAATAAAGGGGCACACAACATCAAATTATATTTGACTCAAAAATCTCATCCAAGACCTTATTGATAAAAAATAATAACTATTGGGTACAATGATCCGGATTCAACCACTAGCAATAGCATTGACAATCTCTCCACCACAATTGTTGAAAACAATGATCAAGATCTATGCATCAATGAGGACCTTGAGTATGTTTCTACCTCATCTGAAGATCAACTCAACATACATCAAGAGTCACTTTTTGATCATGATAAAAACTCCTCAACAATTTTCGACAATGATCTATTTCAAGGAGTGTTAACATTATTTGATCCTATAATCAACAATCCTTCCACTAATTATCATTTTGGAAATACCTCTACCTCATCCAATGCATTCGAGGACATATCTCAAGAATTCATTCCAAAGCATGATCAACATCTTTCACCAAAGTCTAGCAATGGTCCTTTCCAAGACATTGACATCCTTCGACCTCATGGTTGCAGATATTGAAGGAATCTTCAACTCAACATTTGATCCAAATCCACTCAAAGATCAAGAGCATATTGAGCCACTTCCTATGCCTAATGAAGACATCCAAGAACCCTTTATAAGAAATCCATCCTTTGAAATTGACCCATGTCAAGAACTTGATCCAAAGCATGTCAAAAGCAATTCCAAAATTAATCAAGAACAAGAATTCGTATCTCCAAGATACTACAATGATCTAATGGACACTCTCTTATCTATATAAGATGTCACAAATGATGATCATATCCATATAGCACATATTCCTCCATCTACCCATGAGATGCTTACTCCTAATTGACATGTAGATGATCTTCATTCAAAACAAGAGTCTCATACTCTTGATATTATTACCAAGGAACAAGAGTCTCCTAATCTTAACAAATGTTTCACATGATCAAGATATATAAAATTCTAGAGACATATCAAAAATGGGTCACAAAGAAGGCTTCTACAAAATTTGTGAGTTAGAAACATCCTATGAAGGCATGCCAAAAATGAGTCATGAGGAAGACTTCTATGTGGATAGTGAATCATCAACACCTCTTGAAGAAGCATTAAAATATGATACTTCACAAGATCAATCCAAAGATATGAATTAGGAAGTTATCCCACTTATGGAGGATCCTATCACTTATAAACTTGGATCACTTACCTTTTTTAGGGAAAGCTATCTTATCAATGAAGAAGCTATCACCTTTGAAGATCCACAACAGAGCAATGAAGGATTAGCACCTTGTTTCCAAGGTAAATCATACCCTATTGCAAATAAAATGTTTCAACAGATGAATTATTAGGGCAGAGGATTAGGCCTACATGAACAGGGTATCCTAGGACCAGTGTAGATTATTGGAAATCCTAAGCATCGAGGTCTTGGTTATTTAGTACTGGGGGAAAATTCATCTCAAGAAAATGTCAACATAGGAAGCACGAAGAATCATTATGATGAAATCGATGCCAATACTACAACTAGTCACGTCATGAATCTTCATCCACCCATCACCCCATCCACAAATTAGGACCAAGATTAGAAGAAGGATTTGAATCAAAGTACAAAGAACATTATCAAATAAAAAGAAGTTGGGAAGCATAATGGATAAATCAAATACAAGTGGATACCAAAGAAAGATTATCCCTATCAAACTCCATTAGTCAAAGAAACTATGGGGAAAAATAAAAAAGGGAAAAGTATCCATCAAAGATGTCCACAATAGAAAAAGAAGGAATTTCAAGCAACATACAAATTATATCAAGCAGTTGGTCCTAATTCCATCCACACTTCCGTATCCACCCATTATTGATCATCTTCCCAAGTTTGGAGAGTCAAAGTTTCCAAAATATCAACCAATGCATCTCCTATTCCTAAACACACAACTCCATCCATGCCTCCACGCATGATATCCAATTCTCACATTGACCATGTATTGGAAACGACCCTTCATCATAAGGATTTAGAAGGCACTCTATCATGATATACACACAAAGATAAAGTTAACTCCGGTATGAACAAAGCAGACTAGGAATCTCAAAAGTTGCATTAAAGTGCACATATCTTGGAAAAACAGCTTCTTCAAGTAGGATATCAATGGTACATCATGAAAAAATCATCTACATCGACACTACCAGGTGGTTTAGCATAAGCATAAAATTTTAACAAAAATCCAAAACAAAAAAAATATAAAAAAATAAAAAAATATGAAAATCCAAAAAAGGATTGAAAATAGTAAAGAAAAAAATCGTCCTCTAGTGAAAACCACTACGGTGGCACTTTGGGCAGGTACCATGATAACAACCTAGAAAACAAGTGTCATGTGTAGAATCGAGCATCTACGTGCGCTAGTTTAGGTGGAAGTATCTCATCCCATCCATAATAAATCCAACATTCCATCCATCTTATCCATAATAAAGCCATTCATTCAAAACCATTTATCCAATCCATCTACATCCATCTTCCACATTATCTTGATCTTGACAAAATTTTGGTGCACTTTACACTTGATTATGGTAAACATCTTGACATGAGTCATTTTCATTGATCCTATCCTACCCAACATTATCTAAGCCATGAAGCACTATCCAAATGATCATCCTCTATTTGAACACCTTATCTTATCGCAAGAGAATCCAAATCACTTCATACACACACCTATCCAAGAATCCACCCACATGGCATTCCATACATTGCTAGACACTAGGGGCAGATATATACATCTTGCTTTGAGAATAAATCTTGTTCTATATCCTCCAACTTACATGGTGATCCAAAAATTGACAAACATAAAATCAAATTGGTCAAAGCATTTGTGAGCCAAAATCCAAATCACTAGCCCATGGCACATTTTGATGAGAAGATGTTCCTTATCAAGTTTTATCTTTAATCAAACATTAATCCAAACAATCATTAATATTAGATACATCTAATTTTCATGTCAACATCACATCAAATCATTCAATTTTTTTTTTGTTCCAAACCAAGCTTCAAAATCTTGATCAATCAAATCCAATCAATCCACCATCTTGGGATGTCCTTCCCAATCCTTGTGTTGCTTAACACTATCCTTGCATTGTTGTGTATCCTCAACAATGTTATCATCATCAATCCCTCATCATCTTGGGATATCCATCCTAATCCTCATATTACTTAACACTATCCTTGCATTGTTGTGTATCCTCAACAATGTTATCATCATCAATCCATCAATCCGATCAATCAACCTTAGCTTGGTTTTCACCAAAATCCCAAAATAGAGCGCTGATATCATCACACATATCCATATCTAAATTGTCAAAATCATGCAAAAAATCCAAAAACATTCAAAAAGTCAAGAAAATCCAAAAACATCCAAAACAGGTCAAAAAATTTAAAAAAAAGGTCAAAAACATGGTATCTGAACTATGTCATCTCTGAGCTTAAATGTAGGCAAGGCTAATATTTGATCAGCTCCTAAGACACAAAAACACAAAAATATTCAAAAAACACAAAATCCAAAAACATTCATAAAATCTCATAAAACACAAAAACATTGAAAAATCCAAAAATCAAAACATTTTTAAAACATCTTGAAAATGCCAAAAACAACCTCAAAACATTTCAAAAACTTCAAAAACTTCAAAAACATCCAAATATTTGAAAAATCCATCCATCACATCTCGTAATCACTCGCAATAAACATCACTCATAATAAACAATCATCAACCTCAACCTTTGGTGAAACAATCGAAAATGAGTCTAGCAAGTTAAAAATGAAAACTAAAGCGTCAAGGTCTCAAGTCTAAGTTAGTAAGTAAACAAGTTGGTCAACTCTTGGTATTAATAGCCTATCATCCAGTCAATCCCAAAATCATCTGATAACATCATGTCCTAGGATGCATCCTTCCTACAATGGACATCAACATCATGCATCACCGTAGTTTAGTCTTGGGTAGAGGTATGAAGAACATTAACTTGTTTTTTTGCTTGATCTTTATCTTTTGACTTATCTTATTGCGCTCATTCCAATGACCTCTCAATGATGTCCAAACAAAGGGATTTAGAGAGAAAGGAATGGGGCAACGATCATTATCTTTTTATCTATTGTGCTTGTTGGATGTTCTTGTAATATAACCTTGGTCATACGTGATTTGTTTGGTTTGTAGGGAGGATGTTTTAGGTATCTTGTTGACCACATAGGAAGGATTTCCTTTCTATGTTTTGGTATGATATGTTTGGAATATTTGAAGTGCATTCTAAATAGGGTTCCGTATGTCAGGTTTGAACATGAATACTCCTATCTAATTGTCGAGTCAAATTCCATCACACTAGGTACAATGCCATCCTAGTTCTTTATACCTTGATGCATCGTGCCTACATGTATTATCAAACATAAGGTAAGTAAGACCTTTTAAAATACCAATTCCTGATAAGCAAAGCATCATCATTTATCATCCTCATCTCTAATAAAGTCTCATAGATCATAGAATTGTTGGATACTCTTGTCTTCATCTCATTTCTTCTTTATTCTCTCCACGCTAACATGATACCATGACAATTAATAAAAAACATCACTAATGAATCCATCCTGCATCCACAAAACATCAACATGCTGCATATCATCCATGTCATATCATATAGGGAACACTAATCATCTCACAAGCATTGCATTTCATTATCATAATATAGATTGGTTATTCTAAGCATCTCATAAACCATCTCATTTGTGTCATCATCATAACCATCCATACGTCCATCTTGAACCTCTTTGTCACAAGATCGACCCTTAAATCAAACTTTTTGCTCGATCTCTTGAGGGGGAAGTGTACCAATATACTTCTTTTTGTTGGGGCATCTGAAACATTAGATTTTTTTTTGAATTTTGATCTCAACAAGGTTATTCTTTGAACCAATGCAATAGGTACATTGCTTCAAAGAGGGGAAAAATGTAGACAGGTAAAATATACTAGTTGATCCTATACGCCTAATCCTGATTTACTAACACCGTTTCGTCCTGAATCATCTCCTTTAATAAGCATTTAATCAAATAACTTTTATTTGATTAATTTCATCACATTTCATCTATTAATCAAATAAATTAATTTTATCTGATTAGATCATTCTCTTCTATTAATTAAATAAATCATTTCATTTAATTAGGTTCTAAAGTCATCTCCTTTAAATTAAATAAACTAACCTTTATTTGATTTAAGTCTAACATCATCCCCTTTTAATTAAATAATATCAAACTTTTATTTAATTAAGTCTAATATTCATATTCCTCTCATTTTGATTTAAATAAATCCAAAAATCTAAGTCAAAATGTCAAATCAGCTAATTATCATCTAAGTTAATCAAATCATGATTAATCCTAACTCTAATCCCTCAAATCCTCTAGATTTTGCAATTTGTGCAAGTAAATCAATTTAATTAATTTATAAATCTCCTATTTTCATTCAAAAAGGCATCAAAGATGGAATATTCCTCAAATTTGAAAATCTCCTCCCAGAAGGACTTGTCCATCCAACAAGGCATTAAAGGCCTTTTACATGTCCTTTTCTTGAGCCAAGTGGCATTTAATTCATCTTTCATCTCCCTCCAACATGTCATTTCTCCAAATTTGAATTTCCACCTAATAGCATTAATGTGCACATTCATCAAAATGTGCTCCACCTTTGTCCACTCACATGTTGACAAGTGGCATTATGCTATTGGTTGGTGTTTAAACCCACATTCATCCATTTTTCCTCATCCTCCATCATTCTCTTCTATAAATAGAAGACTCTCTTATTGATTTTGGATCCACAATCTTAGGCATTTTCATCCACAACTTGTGCAAAGTTATCATCTTCATGTTTTGAAGCAAGTTCATCCATTTTCATAATTTTATAGCTAGGTTATGGAGAAATTTCATCAAGGAGCATCAAATCTTCACCATTGATCATCAAGCTTGAAAGGAATTGGGAAAGGGACATTTTCCACATCAAAATGGTACCAATTCCCCCATGGGATTGAGAGTTTGGACATTAAAATAGGATTTAATAACTTTTTTACTTGTGTTCTTCACTTATTTCTTGTTTTCATGGGGAATGTTGTTTCTAACTTTTATATTGGACTAATAATGTGTTTGTTCCTCATTTTTGTGAGGTCTAGGATCACCATTCACAATAACCAATTGCATAATAGAGTAGAGGCAAGAATAGTTTGGCTTTAAAGAGATCCGCAATAAAACCAGAATGTGTGAGAAATTAAAACCTATACCAAAATGAAAAAAGTTGACATGAAAATCACCATAAACAATGGTGGCAACTAAAAATACAAGTGGATCTTGGAACAACTGTTGGCCAATGGTAAAGCCACCTCAATAACCATATCTTTGAAAGGACTTCCAAATTAGGCACATGACTAATATGTCTCTGCCAAATAATGCCGCATTTATTTTGATGTGATACCCAAGGCATTTTGAAATGTGTGAAACACAGAGTGATATCATCCAACCACATGAACAAAGTACTCTCTATGTGTACCAATGAAAGCACATTAAAGAACTGCCAAGCTAATTGACGTCATGAAGACCGTCAAAAAGAAAAAAACAACATGAGAGCCATTTAAAAATGATTGAAGACAAAGCGATCATGCCATGATGTTGTAGAGACCATTGTACAACAAAAAGTTTCTAATTGGACCCCAAGGGGATCATCCCAAAAGGTGTGTGGAGGCCACCTCATATGATTCAAATAGTGTCACAATAGAAATCAAGAAGATCGTCAATAGCTCAAAACTATCAATTGAAATCATAGATTTTGTCACAAGAAAGAACAAAATATATGCCAACCAAAGAAGTGCCAAGGGGGCCACCTCAATAGTTAGAGTAGTGCCAAATAAAGTGTCAGGGAAGTGTCATGGGGGACACTTCAAATAGCCAGCAAGGTGCCACATATATTGAAGTGCAAAACAAGAAACTCCAATACCCAAGCAATAAATCACAACACTTTGCCCTAATTGACGTCAAGGGGACTATTGAGCATCAAGGCTAAATAGCCCAAAACAAAATATCCTAGAGAATTTCTTACAGAGAGTGAAACTGAACTACCATATGTCCCTATTACTAATAGTTTTTGTTTGAGTTTTTCTCAAGTTTCATAAAAGTTTCTAGAATGACACCTCTAATTATGGTTTATTGCATGCATTGCAAATCAACGCTTCCATTGTAAAGCAACACTTATGCCACAAGGTAGAATCTATGATCTTGATTTGGCACTTGTTTTTATTTGTATTTTATTTTAGGGATTTTAGCTTGCTACATCTTGCTTGTAGGGTTTTCATCCGTTGCTAAGATTTCTTTTTTAGTTTTAACCCATTATATTGTAAGAAATTTAATCTTTCTCCTTGCAAGTATTAGTATTTATATCCAAAACCACACATATGCTTCTATCATCACACTTGTGATTTTGTCATTACACCTACACTTCTATTATTGCACCTATATTCTTTTGTTGATGTGCCTATTTTTCTATCATTGTGCTTGCGCTTTTGTTTGTTGCACCTGTATTTTTTTTGTTGCACTTATGTTGTAAGGTAAAAAATTATTTTCTAATTTCTGTTAAAAATCATTTCTATGGTTGTCGCTTTGTAAATTTACACTTGCATGTTTCAATGCCTATGCTATGTGTATCTACACTTCTACTATTTTAAGGTTTTGAGTTTGGATTTTATTTTTTATACTAAATTATTTGTCTAATCTTGGAACAAAAGTGGTGCAACTTGTTTTTATTGATCAAAGATAAAAATAAAGGAAATTACTAATAGTTTTCTTGCATATTCTTTAGTATGAGATTTTTTTTTTATTCTCACAAATTTAGGAACTAAAGTTAGTTTAGAAGGTGAATGAACTGTGTTTTATGTTTGTCATTTTTTTAAACATATGCTCTCTCCTTGTGCTTAGTGTAACCTTGGGAATAAAAAAATATCACAATTCAATTTTGTGTTTTTTAGATTAGATCTTAAGGCATACTATTGTTGTGTATATTCTCTCCCCTTGCACATTGTGTGAGCTTAGGGATGACAAAAACCTAGCACTAACATTTCCCTTTAGGAGGCCTTCTTATGGATTTTATCACCCCAAGGTACAACCTCAACCAATATTATAATGGGGTATAGAAAGGGGGAGAATAAAATTTGTACCGCAATCTAGTCATTTTGTGTCTAGTGCAACCTTGGGACCTTTGGTGATTTAGGAAACAAGGTGAAGAGTTGGTTTGAGATTTAGTCTAACTTCCAAATCAATCTTGTAGATAGCCTATTGTTAAAGGTTTGGGCCTCACTTTCCCTCATGGTGTTTTGAGGACTCCCCTAAAGAGCTTGTAAGCCTAGATAAGACCTTTCAACCATTAATTAGTGTGGTGCAAGGGATGTATATTGTAACCCAAAGTTACTCATGATGTACTTCCATGTAATGAGATAAAACTATGGTAAAGCATTTTTGCCACCATTGGTAAGAGATCTTTCACCCTTTAGGGTTGTGTTCTCTAGCTATCCATCTATATAGGTAGATATTATTAGCTTTGGCTCATGGGTCCACACTAGTTAATACAACTACCTAAATAAATTTAAGAAATGTGTTAATATTTTTGGTGTGTCTTTATGTGCAAAACTAGTATAAGTTATTCAAAATTATTACTTTAGAATTCCAATCAACCATCATGTTTTCTTTTTTGTTTTAAAATCTCTTGCCAAAAAATCAAGAAAAACCATTCATATATAGGTTTTTGCCTCTATTATGTCATTCAATGTTTTCAACTTATTTATCTATGCTTGTATTACATATTGGAACCTATTCTTTATCCATTTGCACTTACGCTCTTAGTTCCTACACTTTGTCCATTTGTGTCTATACTATTTGGCACCTTTGCTTTGTCAAACAGTGATTGCATTGTAACTCGATGATTGTGCCCTATGTTTTGGCACCTCTACTAGTACAATATATCTGATTGGTCAAACTCCAAAATTTTGCAACATTGCATTTGGTATTCCAAAGCCTAGTTATTGCACTTGTGATCAAACCTACTATAGGTAGTAAAACAACTTCAAACATCCATCCCACTCACCAAACACTAGTCAACTTCCATAATCCTTAAACATTCAAAACCATCTTCCCATTAATGTAGACCTAGATTAATCTTGCATTAGATCCCATATAAATCCCATTTTCTTTTCAAGCCTATCATTCCATCATTATAGAGAACATCCTTAAGTTATCACCCCAAAAAATTCCTCTAACCCTCCATTAACTAACTTATCCAAAATTATCCTAAATCTATATCCAATCACAATAATCATTTCTCTTTGGAACTTAGACTAAATATTGATCCTATCATCCATAATATTTTACCAAATCGTCTCCTAATCAAATCCACAATCACATCCAAAAAAATCATTTTTTTTGAAAGTCAAGTCTAGATCCTTCATCTCCTTTTTGGTCTCAAGCTTATATATTGCTTAAGAACCTACCTATCTTAAGTAGTGTATTAAGTCATCCTTTATTAATATTAGATAAATTATCTTAGGACTTTGTAAATATTATATTAGTATCAAAAATTCCTATTCAATGTTGCTTAGGAACTTGCCTATCCTTAGTAAGAAAGGATATAAATTCCTAAATCATCCCCATGTATCTATTGAAATGAACAAAACAACTAAGAGGGGGGGTGAATCAGTTGTCACCAATCACATTCATCACAAATATCAAAAAATTATTAGCTCCACATCCACTTTAATTTGTTATTAAGTATGAGCATGAAGTGCAAATAACAAAAAGCAATATCAACACAAGAAACACTAGATTTACGTGGAAAACCTAACAAGGGAAAAACCACGGTGAGGATTAACTCACAATATAAGAGTAATTGCAAAACTATTTATAGAGACTCACTGCCAGAGGGCTCATTGCCCAAGATATGACTCACTGTCCAAATGGGAGGCTCACTGCCTACAAATAAAGTAAGATAGAAAGAAGAATGTCACACAAAGAACATTATATCAATGCAACAGAAGATCCACCACAACAACTTGCAAACATCCACAACCTTGATCAAAGAATTGTAGACACATCAACCCATTACTTTTAGGAGTCTAACACATTGAAGTCCTTGCTACCTCGATTCACTTTCACATAATCTCTCACATCTATCTTGCTTCTCACACTTGTGGCATGCAATCCTTAACATCTTGTCTTGTATTTATACCATCTTCAACCTTAGAAACTTTCTCCAAGGTTAGCTACACACTCTTCATTTTACAAATTCAAATTAGGTCAGCAACTCAACATTCACGTGGTGGAAGAGAATGAGAGCGGACCAAACCAACACTTAACTAGGACCCAAAACAACATCTTGGATAAATCACACGCTTCCTTAGTTGATACTTATCCTTCTCATGACGTGTAAACACCAGGTCAGCCAAACGTAATGAAAAAACCAATGAAATTTGAAGTACACACTTCCACAACAAGAAGATAACATGCAAACCACATAACATGCTTCACCATACATTGGAACACATCTTAGATATCTTCAGATTCATCTGCAACTACTACAACAACCTTCATACACAAAACACTTTCCATCAATCCATTTGGATTGTACAAACACACATAGTAACTCTGAAACTAGTCTTCTAGAGCACCAAACCATGAACACCTTTGATAGAACACAAATAACACCATTACAAGCCTTTTTCTAGATCCATAAGACTTGAAACAAACTAGTGGAGGATTGCGGAGCAGATACATTTCTCCTAGTCCATAGACAAACAACTCTACCAGACCAATTCACAAAATGGTGAACTCAACTTTCACTCTTCATCAAACCAGAATCTATAATCTAGGATATATCACCCAAGGATTCCCTTCAATAACACTACAGATCTGTACAAGCATAGAATCAACATAGAAGAAATGTGGAGCACATACCAGAGCACATTCTGAACACACATAATTTTGTCTTCACTATTTATTAATTTTCTCAAAAGCACTTGGTAACTCATCATATCAGCACATGTGAAACACCATAAAGATAGCTCCATGTACTCACAACATCTCTATGGTATCTCAACTATACATGCACCACTTGCAATCACTTGTTTCCTTTCTCTACAATAACCTATACTATGTTGACATTAATGACAACACCGCCATACTCATTCATACTTGCAACAATATCAAGGATCTAGATTTACTTGATTCAACTTTGGTATTATATCCATAATCATTCCTTATTCATCCAAAACATCATCAAATCAAAGGATTATTTTAAAATCCAAAACCTCTCAAATCCAAAATCTAAATCATCCTTATCCATATAACTAATCCCCTTTGAACATCTAAGGTCTAAGTTACCTCATATCATCCCCAAATCATAAATACATAAAAATATTAGTCATCAACCATACCACTCATCAACCTTAAACACACCTTAGTTACACATCCAACCATCTATATCAAACATCAAATTAGACCTTGCTAGGTCTACACTTTTGTATGCCAATAACTAGGTCTTGAGCTAAGAAAATGATGGAGCCAAATGATCAAGTCACCATAGAAGACATTACCAACCAACCCTTATCACTAAGTGAAGAAGAAACCTATGAAACAACCTAAAAAATCACCTAGATTGCAAGCATTTAACCAAGATCCCTGCAATAAAGAAATGATGAAAATAATATGAGAACTTGATAAAGATGCTATTATATGTTAGACCTAGCTCAAAAAGTGGCTGAACTTCCACAAGATTTTGATTCGTCACAAATTAGAAAATAATAGTCTTCATCAGAAAATGCTCGCATCATCTTCCCACCCCTTGGATAACTTATGGGTATCACAACCCCTTCAACAACCACATAACCCCAATAGCTCACATAAATTAAATATTTCACATACCCCCCAATCATTCCAACTCATCCTACAACAATTTATGTCCTGCCCCAACCCATCTCCACAAATTAGGGTTAATATAGCCTCAAGTGTAACCTATAAAAGTACACAAATTACCATACTATCAACACCCATCAACGATGTGATAAATTTAATTCAACCACAACAATAATCCGAAGCACTGCCCATTTCATCTCTACCCATTCTAACTAGCATAACAAGACCTGCAAATACCTTTATCCCCCAACATGCCACATATCAATACATTATCTTATCATACTCACACCAAAATACCTTAAAAACAACCTACATACCCACATTACATAATCAAAATCCACCACTCAACCAACAAAATCATCACTTGCATAATTCCACATATTTACCTCATCATCATACAACAAATAATCCCTCAAACACCAATATTGCACAAGAATTGCAAGATGTGAGAAACATGATTCAAGGACTCTAAATGGAACAGTAAAATAAATCTTATACATTTGAAGACATATGTCCTTATCCATTTTATAAATCTATCATGATGGTACCTTTTCCTAAAAAAATTGTAACACCAAAAGATGACAAATATAAAGGAAAATGTGATTCTAGAGAATATATTAAGGAATTATATATAGCATGCCAAGAGGTTGTATACACTGGCATCTATCTTATGAATTTTTTTCCTAGGGGTTTAGTAGGACAAGCTTTGGAATGGTTTACATATATTTCACATGGCTCTATTTTCACATTTAAAGATAGCCAAATCGTTGCACACTTCTTTGATAACATTGAACATGAAGTTACCATGGTCAATTTGTGCAATGCTAATAAAAAAATGGAGAAATATTTGCTTCCTTTTTACAATTATAGAGACACCTCACTAGTTAATTCCCTTGGCACGTGCTATAAAAACAATTAGTCACCATTTTTACGCAAAATATGGACCAAGAAATGGGTTTCCATTTAAAACTTCAATGTGCCAATTCTTTTGACAAAATAATTAACAAAGGGTTAACCTTAAAAAAATCCCTCATTGCCAAAGGACTAGTCAAAATCTACAAGGAACATAAGTAAAACAAAAATAACCAATCTAATGATAAATATTATTTTTGGTCCAAGAATAAGAATGCTATTAATAAGGGTGTAATAGATTCCAAACATGTCCAAAATCTACAACAAAAAACACCATCCCATGATCAAAACAATCTAAAATTGAAAATTGTTTAACATATCATAACCATACCACAAAGAAATCCTAGGAAAAACAACCAACCTACATGAAAATATACCCCATTAGGAGAACCCATAAAGGAGATCTTCCATAAACTCGCCTAGGCCAACTTAATCAAATTTCCAATAACCAAACAATTCAACAGAACTCAACCTAAACCTGTATGGTACAAGGGTAATGAATATTATGAATCTCATAGGGTAAAAGGACATCACACATCCAAATGCATGAAACTAAAAAACTATATCTAAGATATCATAGATTGAGGTGAGGTAACCATTAAAGGAAAAACCCCCCACTCATCTAATCATCAATTAGGTATATACATATGTTAGAAATTAATCTTTACTTATGTGAAGATTATTTATTTATTTGTATTATTTAATTACTTGAAGGAATATTCCAAAGGAATCAGTACAATTCTTTTGTCTTATTTGAGTATTCTCACACATGTGTGAGGATGACTCATTTTTATAATTCCTTTTTGGAGGAATATTAAGGCTCAGGTGTAGCCTCCTCTTTATGAGGATCTTGACACCTTGCACACACATAGGATGAAAGGTGGCATTCAAAGAAATGGGAGTTACTTATGTAACTACTTTCTCACCTCTATTTATTTGAGGTGTTTCTCTCCTTCTTCAACTAACAAGCATTCTATGCTTAAACTCTCTCTCTCTCTCATTCTCTTGTTGTAATCTTCTTTACGCTTTATGCTATATTCATAATATAGGGGTTTTTTTCTTTGCTTAATTCCCCTTGCAAAATCTTGTGTCTCCTCTTGGATGTTTGTGTGCTTGCTCTTCGTTCTCATCTTGATGGTAATAGTTTCCTTCACACAATTTCTCTTGGATTAGTACTTTCCATTTATTTATTTTATTATTCCTTTCAACACACAACCTTTTCCTCCACATAATGAGCGTAAAGATTTTGATTCCAACAAGGCAATTCCCTACGCTTATACCAACCTGTCAATGACCCATCATATGATTCCATTATCAATCATATTGAAGAAATTTATAGCCAAACAACTACAACAACCATAAAAACAACCAATTATGTCGTTACTATGAGACATGGTCAAGTCACTATCCAAGGTCCATTGCCCTCTTCCTCATCTACAACCAAATACAATATCCTTGACCATCTAGGGAAAATGCTCACATAAATATCTATTTGGATCTATTTAGGACCTCCCCTATGCATAAAGAAATCCTAAACAAATCCTTGCAAGAATCAAGTGTCCCAAATGACATTAACATTGATCAATTTCAAGCCATGATAGGACACATTTCCTTCCCACATCAGCTCATATTCACATGTAAAGACATACATTATTTAAACCCATCCCACAATAAAGCACTTCACATTGATGCCCTTATTCACAAGCATGGAATCAAACACATCCTCATAGATGGTGGATCAAGACTAAATATATGTACTCTCAAATTAATAAAAAAATTGGGATATTCTGAAGGCATCATTGATACATTATATGTTTATATAAACTTAATAGTTTATATAATATCTTAAGATCTCATTCACAAGTGTTGCAATTGTTACTAAAACATCATAAATTATGATAGAATTACTATTAACTCATACAAAACTTTCATAGTATTGAACATCATGTTCTAGATGTCCTCCTTGGGAAACTTGACAAGAACTTATTCTAAGGCCAACTTCATGAAATATTTATCTTTGTACAATTGATCAAACAAAATTTCTATCCTCTTAAAATATATCAATTATTGAAGCTTATCTTGGTTAGACTTAAAATTCCACACTATTCAACCTGAGATGTTCTCGTAAACAAAAATATCAGAGATACTTAATGTTATGGTACCTTGATTACATAGCTCCAATACATGTCACAATCTCCTACAAAAGTGATGTTCTATACAAGAATATGTTCAAGAGTTGCATCAAGGATTAAGCACTCATCCTCTATTAGGCACGTTGGAGGTAAACCTTTAGTGTTGTTCAAACACTTCCTACATCATAAAATCAATTTGTCATTTCTCCTTTTTTCAATGGTAGGAAATTGCATTTTGCTTCATCTTTCTCTTTTAAGGGGTCATAAGTAAATATGTTAGATAAAAATAAGCAAAAGATACTCTTTGATATAGATCATATTTGCTATTTTTTATGAAAGGATCTATATAAATAATTTTGATGGAACATTAAAATGAAATTTGAGTCTAGTGATATCCTAGGATTTAGGTGGAAAGTTTTAATATAGTGGTTCATTTTCTTAAGAAAAATAATAATATAAAGTAAAATGGGAGGTGTTGCTAGCTAGATTAAGATAGTGAAAGTTCATAATTTTAAAATTTTGGTAGTAGAAAGACATTCATTTATGTTAATTAAAGTATTTGAGAAAGGTTCAACCTTAAATTATTGTCTTAATCTTTATGTAGAGGAGGTTCATGACCTAAAAATACGTTTTACAAAAAATAATAAAAAAATCCATTATACGAGGCTTCTAAATTTAATTGTTGACTATTTAATATAATAAATTATTTTACAATAGCCCATTACAATCGTATACAATCATATCCTTAACTCATAAAAGGACCTTATCAATCATTTAAGTTTTAGATTGCCTCAATATGTTTGACTGGCAATAATATAATGTGCTTCTTAATGTTGAATAACATCCTAAGCATATGAAATATTTAGTATAGAGAGGGTGATGGTTGAATAATTTTATTTGAATTACTACTTGTATTGGGAATACTTACATTTAAGGTGGACTAATATGTATTAAAGAAGATATCCCAAATTCCATAGAGATTGGTGTTTTTCTTGACTCTTGTTGGCTCTAGGAGTCTTATGATCCCTTGTGGGAGGTCTTTAAAATGTTCATATTTTTGGAGTGCCTATTTATAAGAGTTTGGAATGAGGGGAAAGTTGAGAATATGATATTTTGTATTTGTGTTTTTGGGCGGTTTGGTTGTAGTAGGTCTCTTTATGTTGTTTGTAGGTGTGGCAAGCAAAAGGAGTTTTAGTAAGAAGGGAACTTCTAAGTATTGAGACTCAATATTGGAGCACAAGATATGATGCCATTTTAATTATGATTTCAATGCAATAAAAGGGTTTTTTGGCGATGTCTTGGGTGAATCAAGAGTGGATGTTGAAAGCATGCTAAAAGTTTCCCTACAAGGGGACTTTGTCACCAATCTTGTGCATTTTTTTATGAATGTAGACCTAATGGTTTGCTTGCTCAAAATGTTTCTTCTTGATTAGTATGGAGCTTGTTAAGGATGAAGATAGACGTACGAGTGTGTGTTGCAATGTAGGGAAAGGTCTAGAAGGAGTATAATCTACCAACTCCTCAAAGACTTCATTAGAGTGGCAAAGAGAGATGGAAGAGTTATGCTATGAGGTTGTAATGCTCCACCTAGAAATTAATCGTTGACTGGTTGCTAATAAAATGTAGATTGTTGTCCTCATTATATAAAATTTAATTATCACCACCAAGAGGAGTGATCAAGGAGAAATAAGAAATATCATTAAAACTAAAAATTAATTAAGTTAATGAAAGGGTCAAAGGGCATGAAATGAAGAGTCATGTCAATTAAATAAAAAAAGTATATAAAGGAATAAAAAAATAAAGAGGAAGGACATCAATTGATAAAACATATTATTTTATTATTTCCATTGTGGAATATGAACCAAGGATTAATCAACCTAAGAACAAAGCTCCTCTAGGCCTAAAGTTAAAAGGATGAAAACCCCAAACCTAAGCAAACTTTAAAAATATCTCAAAGGCATTTAAAGAGAGAGAGATCATTGTAGATTGGAGGAGAATTACAAGAGAGATAAAAGGATAAGTCTTATATTTCTTAGGATACATTATAAGCTTTAAACATGAATTATATAACAATTGTTTAAAACTACAAATTCTAGGTTAAATTTATAGTTATAATTAAATATATATTTATTAATATGGGTTAATGTTTATTATGCTTAAAGAAAACAAGAAAAATTTAGAAGGGAACATTGCAATTGGTATCGGAGCAACAATTATGCTAGTCTATTGGTATAAATTCAGTTTGTGTAGTCGAGCCAAAGAGATCAAAGGGCTTTGGAGAAAGAAAAGGAAAAACTAGAGACAACATTACAAGAGGCTAGCAACCAAATTAGAGGTAGATGAAAGAATAAGATGGTTGATCAAGAGGAAGAACAAAATAATGAGTGGAAGACTTAGATGCAAAGAAAAGAACAAATGACACAATTTCTCCTTCAAATGCTTCATAATATGATTAATACAATCATTTCCCTCAAGCCTACACAAACTAATGGAGGTGAAGGTAGTAATTCAAATCATTCAAAGTCAAAATATAACAATAATACTCCACTTGGATCACCGCCTAGAATCACACAACCCACATTATTACCAAGATTTGAGCAACCATATGAAGAGGAAGAGCCAAACATGGCAACAAATGACGTTGATGAATGCATAGAAACATACTCAACACTTGATCTAGATCTCATAAGACATATTCCATTTGTACAATTTTATAATGCAAGGTCAAGAAATATCTCAAGAGGAGTAAAAATACAACCCAACAAATATCTACAACAAAAATTAAGTTGAATCTCCCCACTTTTGATGGTTTTGGGAAGGTCACTACACGAGCATGGGTCCAAAAACTAGATACCTATCTTTCTCTTAGCCCCATTGTAGAAGATGAAACTATTAAGTTTATCATTCTTCACTTAGAAGGTAAACACATGAGTGGTGGAATCATGGGCTAATCACATAAGGGTGTCATTAAATCATGACATATGCTAACTTCACACAAAGGCTCATAGATAGTTTGATAGGAAAGACCCAGACATACATTTTAAGGAGTTGACATGACTAAGGCAACATGGTACAATAGAAGAGTATGTAGTATAATTTTAAAATATTTCAATGGTGTTAGATATTATAGAGAGGATATTCATGTTTCTATTCATTAAAGGGATTTCAAAGTCACTTTGGGGTTTGGTTCGAGCTTTTGAGCCATCATCTCCATAGGATGCTATTTGAAGGTGTATACACCTAAAATCAGTCAAGACATTTAATTAATTAAATGCTAGTTATTTAATTAATATTTCAACTACTTTAAATAAATTCTCAATTTATTTATATAGTTTATATCTTCTAATTCTCCAAATCTAAAATCACATTCCTCTAATTTAATTAAATAAACAAATTTCTAAAGTTTGTTTTATTTAATTAATTTTCACTAATCCCAGATTTGGAATTCAAGCACATGTCTACAAATTTTCATGCCACCTCACCAAGGTCACATGAAATTAAATAATTCTAATTTTTAAATTAGAATTATCTTCAACAAAGTTTCAAACACATGGCTTATTCCTCACACACTTCTTCAACAAATTTTGAACACATGGTCTTTTTCTCACACACTTGATTCCCCCAACCATTTGGCATGTTGTATTTTGTCAAGGGAACATTCTTCTTGATTCTCTCCATCTCCACCGTTCACCCCTCTTGTTTGAATATGAACCGTTGATTACTGCCACATCACAAGATGCTTGGAAAAGCCTATAAATACGACCCTTTGCCATAGTATTTTGCATCCCATATTTGAGTAGAGTTATCATGCAAGAATATCTTTTGAAGCATTGGAGCATTTGGAGTCTTATAGCATTGTTTAGCATTTTAACAAGTTTGCATTGTAGCATCATGTTAACTTAGAACCATGTTTTGCTTTATAGTTGCATTTTAGTTTATCATATTCATAGTTTATATTTTAGCATATGCAGAATCATCCTAGCTTCATACCATAGCATTAACATTGTATAATCTAACATCATTATCCATTTGTCAAATATCACCATTACCACTTACATCATGCAATATCATGTAGGAACTTAGATTTCTTGCATTTAGAACATCTCGTTTCTCAAGTTGTCATTTTAATAACCATAGTGCATATACAAAATTTGATAGCCAATATGGTTTAATAAATCCTTGAGAATAGAGAACAATGGAACGTTTTTAGGAATTTAATCTTGTTTCAATTTGATTTAGTTTTATTGATTAAATATCTAATATAATACGTCTCATTGGTGTTTGTGTTGATTTACTAACTCTCCCATATTTCACACACACATAAATTGGTGCCCACCATGGGGCAATACCCCATTTTTAACAATTTTCTAGGAAAAAATAAATTAATAGGCTGGACGTGACATTTTAGCATGACTGTGAGTTCTTTTGGCGCATATGACAACTCTTTCAGTGCATCCAGGATCTATTTCGTGCATACGACAACTCTTTCATGCATCCGAGGTCTATTTCAGTGCATATGGCTTCTATTTCGGTGCATACGACAACTCTTTCAACACATCCAGGTTTGTTTCAACACATACAACTTCTGTTTTGGCGCATACGATATTTCTTTCGGCGCATCCAACAAAATTTTTAGCACATACAGGGAGTATTTTAGCGCATTCGGTCTTTCCTTTAGTGCATTCATTACTTCTTTTAGCACTTTCATCAGTTCTTTTAGCGCATACATGATTATTTTAGTGCATGGAGTATCTGTTTTAGTGCATTGGGATGATATTTTAGTGCATCTAGTTAAATTTACAAAATTTTAAAAATCTGAGAACTAATTGGTGTTTTATGCTTGCAAGTACTTTATAAGCTGGTCAAAGACAATCTTATCAAACTATTGATGATTTATGTAGGGGATGGAGTTATTTAATGCTTTCTTTTGATTAAATTAGGAATCTAGCTTAATTAGAAGGTTAAAGAACACCATGTCTTCCATGCTTGATGAATGGTAGGCATATGCTCTCCCCTTAACTGGGTGACCAAAAAGCCAAACCCATTCACTTTTATTTTGTTTTATCCATAGAGAGCCTGTCTTGTGGGAAAAAGTAATCACCCAAGGGAATGACCCAACCGGTAACACGCTAAAGCCAAGCGACTTCCAACTAGGATATAAATGTGGGTACTTGAAGAAAGTTCAAGTATCACGAGGATTGTTCCAACAAGAAGGGAAACAATGGTCTCTTTCCGCATGGATGATCCCCCATGAACAAAATGCCTATACTAGAACTCTTTGTTGTAGCAAGGCCAAAATCCTTATTCTATTTACTGGCACAAGAACGGTCGTTTTGAAGCCGTCCCACATTTTTGTGGCTTTTAGTAGAGATGAGAAGTATGCCATGGGAGATTCATGGGTATTGATGCTTGGCTGCCCCGAGAAGTGAGTGTCATGGAGGGGAACCAGTGGGGTCAAGCATTTAATCATCCGCTAAAAGTAGGCGCAATTGGAGTAAAATCCAAGTGGGAATCCAATGAATATTGTCCTACACAACCTTAGGTTGTACATGTTTGATGTGTTTTACCAATGTGTTTTCAAACATATTTCAAATAAAACATCACACAAATGGAAGTGAAAACCTTGATTCAAAAATCATCCATTTGAACTTACAAGCTAGAAACCAAGCAAAATCCATTGTTCAACAAATTACACCTTGGTAACATTCAGATTCACGGATTAAAAATAAGACAAACTGCCAAAAACATTGAAATTTTCCAGAATAGCGCATTTTTCCTCTATTCCAATGCATCAAGTCAGTTTTATAGTGCGTCTGTGCAACCTTTTAGCACATAGACCCTCTATTTTAGAGCATGCAGTCATTCTTATAGCGCATCTATGCAATCTTGTAACACATTCGTCTGCTATTATAGCGCATCTATGCACTCTTACAGGGCATCCATATTTTGTTATAGTGCATACAAGCATTTTTATAGCGCATCTGTGCAATCTCCCGACGCATTCACTCTTTGTTATAGTGCTTCCACTGCATATTTTAGCGCATCGACACTCTGTTCTAGTGCATCCAGGCAATCTTATAGCGCATCTGTGCAATTTTATAGTGCATCCATCCTCTGTTTTAATGCATCTATCAAATCTTTTAGGGCATTCAAACTCTGTTTTAGTGCATCCATTAAATGCAAAACTCGAGAGTTAGATTTATCCCCTGTTTCGTAGTTTGAGCCAAAATTTAGAATATTTTTCAATCTAAAATCATTCCTGAGATACCACAGAGTCTAAACTTGTTAAAACTGACCTCTACAAGTGGAATTCTCTAATCTAAACCTAGATCTAAAAATCTCAAAGTGCCTAAATCATCAAACTTATCATATCTTTGATTGTTAAGCCTAGTTTCATCATCCTTTCATCACGAAACGAAGACGTACAATCAAATTAAACTTAGTCTCATCAGTAGAATTTGTCATTCTATTAGACTTAGTTGTAATGTTTGGCACTATTACAAACAAAGATGAAAGTCTAGTCAAAGTATAACACTTGTATTCCCATCCAAACAAGATTACAAAAGCAAAAACTCAAGGAAAAAGAATTGGAAACACAAAACATCGAAACACAAAACATTGAAACTCAAAGCGTCGAAACTCCAAACATCAAGACTCAAAACACTGAAACTCAAAACAATGAAACACAAAACACCATGGCTAAAGCTGAAGAAAATCCTTTCCATGGAATCCACAACAATGAAGGGGAAGAAATAACTATAGAAGATATCCAACATGTTGAACAAGATCCGAATTTCCACAAGTGCTTAGAAAAGATTTTTGAAAGAAATGGGGAAAAATACCTACTAATGTTGGCTAAACAAGGCGTCAAATTGCCTGATGACTTTGATGTGAATCAATTAAAAGCGCCTCCCAAAAAGCCAAAAAAAGAAATAGAACAAGTGATTTCCCTAACTCAACAAATGAAGAACCTTCAAAAAAAAATTCTTGACATGCAAAGAGGAACATCAAAACAATATTTGATCCAAGACATTTTTCCATACCCTTTTGATCAAGATATCCATATAATCCCTTTTCCCAAACATTGTGAATTCCCAAAGTATGACAAATACAATGGGAAAACATATCCAATTGATCATGTGAGGGAATTTAGAACCATGAGTCTTGAATTTGCTCATGAAGAAACTTATTTGATGAGGTTGTTCCCAAGAAGTCTAGGTGGACAATGCCTTGAACGGTTTTCCAAACTCGCACCACCAATCAAAATATTTGAAGAATTGGTAAACAAATTCATCACTCAATATTCTTATAACATTCAACATGACATAACAATAAAGGACCTTTACAACTTGAAACAGAAAAAGGGTGAATCGTTCCTTGTGTTTTTGCAAAAATGGAGAAGGTTATTCACAAGATATTCTTGTCCCATACCTGAAAAAGAAAAGATGGAAATCTTTATTGATAACCTAAATGATGAGATGAGCTAAAAATTGGAATTGCAATTTCCACCCACATTTAAAAAATTGATTGAAAATGGGATTAAAATCAAAGAAGCTTTGGTCAAAAGAAGAGTCATAAAACTTTACAATGACAACAACACATCAAACTCCTCTAACAACTACAACAACGGTGACAAACCAAAGTTTTGGAAACGAAACAAGAACGTGGGTAATAATGATGGCACAGTTGAAAACCAAAATATTCAACTTGACAGTAGCGGCCACCAAAACTAATAAAAAAAACAATCCACCCAACAACCAAAACAACAACCAGAATGTCAACCAAAGCAACAATCAAGGTAATGTTGGATCTAGAACACCATCATATCGCACATCCTCCAATCGAAGAAGGTTCACACCTTTGGGACAATCATCATAATCAACATTAAAGAAACTTCTTGAAGCTAAATTCATAACATTACCAGAGGCAAGAAATTGGGAGCCACAAGTTAAGCGGCCATGGTGGAATGATGCACATTTCTTCGACTTTCATCAAAACAAAGGGCATAAAACCAATGACTGCATGCAATTGAAACACTTGATACAAGGCTTGATTGACAACAAGACCATATTTGTGGAAGGACTCCAAACAAACAATGATCATGGAGAATTCAAGAACCCTCTACCAAACTATGAAAAGGGGGAGTCCTCGTCATCGAACACCAAAGGAAAAACGTGAACTATGTTTATGACACCACTATTCTCCATATTGAGGTGGTTGATGATCAAACCCATGACAAACTAGATCTTATTGCAATTGATGACCCAATAAACGACAACATCATTGAGCATGAACAAAACATCATTGCAACTGAAAATCATCACCACAATATCAACACTGCCTCACATCAAATCAACGACCTTGTGCCAATAGATCTGATCACCAATATCACTACGAATGACAACCAAATCAATGTCATTAAAACCAAAGAAAAACTAGACAATTCACCGATCAATGCAATCACCAGAGGACAAGCCAAGGTAACATTGAAAGGAGCTACCCCTTCCATGTCCAAAGCAACTACTGTTGTCCCTGCAACTCAATATAACATCGTTGATCAGTTGAAAAAGATACCTACTCAAATATCCATATTATAGCTTCTCAAGATTTCACTCGCTCACAAGGAAATCTTAGAACAAGCTCTAGTCATCACCACAGTACCGAACAATCTGGAAGTTTTCCAATTTCAGACTATGGTGGGACATTTAATTGCACCACACTGCCTATCATTTTCCAAACATGATGATGTATCCATCACCCATCCACACAACGTTGCTCTCCACATTGAGGTATTAATCCACAAACACCATGTAAAACGTGTTCTAATAGATGGAGGAGCTGGCTTAAATATTTGTACTCTAAAACTTGTTTGTGCACTCAGATATTCTGAAAATGTTATCGATCTTAGAAGGAAAATCACAATAAAAGCATATGATGATAAAGAAAGATTCTCCCAAGGATTGATTGGTCTGCCAATTAAAGTAGGACCAATTTTCAAAGATATAGTATGCCAAGTGTTGGATAAAGAATTGACATACAACATACTCTTGGGACATTCGTGGATCGATGAGATGCAAGCTATACTATCTACATATCACTAGTGTTTGAAATTTCCTTTTAACAAACAAGAGATCACTATTGCCGCTGATTCCAACAACCCCCAATATTGCAACACACTTAGAACAACCCAAGACACTTTGTGCCACACAACAGGGAAGCTACAACTCCTGGTTCATCCAACAGTTAAAAACAACTAAATGCCTTGTCAAAGTGGGTGGAGAAAAAGGATCAATCAAGAGATGAGGGTATCAGTGAGTCTACTCCATCGAATCACGAAATTCAACTCAACGCCTTATCAAAATAGGTTGAAAAGATCCAACTGAAAGATAAAGGCATGGGGGAATACTCATTTGAGAAATCCTTGTGTTTATCACAACTCTCATCTTCTCCTAAGTCATATGGACAACCATCAACATCAAGACAACAATCATCACAACCAACCCACACTCTTTGATGGAAAATTTGTAAGAGCAGGAACCTTAGTGGATGAATCGGAAGACAAGGAGGTTTTGAATTACTTATACAAGGATGAAGAGCAATCACAAGCATCCACTTCAAATGTACTGACAAAGCAGTATGGCAAAGGCAAGACAATCTTGGAAAAGATGGGATATGAGGGAAAAGGTCCTATTGGTAAAAGAAAAGATGACATCATAGAACTGATACAACCCATCACAATGAATTCTAAGGACAAGATAGGACTAGGGTACAAGGAAGAAGTAAAAGAAGAAACTAGACAACAAGTTGTCGAGAGAATCCTTCAATTGAGAGATAGTTCTGAAACGTACTCCAATGAATATGAATGGGATTCCCTCTCTGAAGAGTCTTGTCACGATAAGGAGATTGATGTGGTACAAATGTATACACTAACACGTACGAAAGGACAAAGCTTGAGTTATCAACCACTTGAATTGGATCACAAAATATCAATGATTCAAGTGAAGATGATCATTCTTCTAGTGAGATAGATACTTTGGAAGAGAGTAACATCTTAGACCTCGATATTGCCATTGGACATTCTAATGACATTGCCATCATGATTCTTACCCCTTCTAACCTCAGCCAATCTAACGATTCCATGCCATTAGTACACCTCGAATTGATTGATTGGAACCAATTTGAGTTGTTTGATCTACCCACCTTCCCGAATGATGACACCATCATTAACTTCCTCTATTCTGATAACCCTGAAACATGTTCCATCATTGAATCTCATAACAAAACTTTAGACAAGGTGAGTGCCAAATCTTCCAGCTACAAAATGAATACCAAAAGCAGATCTAATGGTGAAAACCATTTAATGGCACTATTAGATCCAAAAAAATTAAAAACAAAGAGTGTATCTCAAGGTGAAAACCTCTCTAAGGCACTAAGAGATGGAAGATTTGACACTCTCCCCGAGCACTATCAGGAAAGATCATCAGTGCTGATTGAGCCTACACAGTCTATCAATGTTGGCACAACTAAAACAGTAAAGAACAGTAAAGACCTTGCATCTAGCGACGTCCATGACAGAGGAGGAAAAACCCAATTTCACTAAATTCTTTGAAGAGAGGCAGATCAACTTTGCTTGGTCTTATGTTGACATGCCAGGCATAGATCTAGAACTCATCATACATAATTTATCACTAGCACCTGGCGTAAAACCAGTAAAGAAAAAGTTGAGAAAAATGCACCCTCATATCGCCCTCTTGGTAAAAGATGGATTAAAGAAGCTACTAGACATGGGATTTATCAGACTTATTGACTATGCTGAGTGGATACCAAATATTGTGCCATTCTCAAAACTAGACAAAAACATCAGGATATGTACAGAGTTTAGGGATCTTATAAAAAGCTTGTCCAAAAGATAATTTTCCTCTACCTAACATCGACATCATCGTAGACTTGACTGCTGGACACAAAATGTTATCACGTATGAATGGATTTTCAGTGTATAATCAAATAAAGATAGCACCTAAAGATCAAGACAAAACAACCTTCACATGTCCTTGGGGCACTTTCTACTGGAATGTAATGCCTTTTGGGTTGAGAAATGTTGGAGCCACATATCAGAGAGCAATGACCACCATCTTCCATGACATGATGCACACTTTTATGGAAGACTATGTAGATGACTTATTGGCGAAATCATTCACTAGAGAGGGACATCTAGAAATTTTAGACAAGATCTTCACTAGACTGGAGAAATTCAATGTGAGGTTGAATCCCAAGAAATGTGTATTCGGCGTAACATTAGCTAAGATTTTGGAGTATATTGTATCAGCTAAAGGTATTGAGGTGGATCTTGCAAAATTTAAAGCCATCATGGAGATACCTCCTCCTAAAAACATTAATCAACTCAGATCTTTGCAAAGAAGATTTCAATCCATCAAGAGGTTCATTGCACAACTGGTTGACAAAATTCACCCTTTCAACCATTTACTAAACAAGAATGTCTCTTTCAAGTGGGATGAGAAATGTGAAGTAGCCTTCAATCAACTCAAGCAATATCTGATGTCACCTCCAATACTAATACCACCAACCGAAGGAAAGCCATTGATACTCTACATTGTAACAATTGAGATATCATTGGGAGCTTTATTGGCACAGGAAGATTCTGAAGGAAAGGAAAGGGAAATTTATTATATCAGTAGGACCTTGAATGGTTATGAGATCAATTACACCTTCATTGAGAAAGCCTTTTTGGCAGTAGTATTTGCTACCTAACAACTCATACATTACATGTTGACTCACACCATCAAACTCATTGCTAAAATCGACCCATTGAAGTATCTACTCAGCAAAGCTGCCCTAATAGGAAGACTAGCCAAGTGGGTCATGATATTGAGTGAGTTTGACATCTAGTACATGGACAAAAAAGCCATCAAGGGTCAAGCCATAGCAGATCAACTAGCTGAAGCACCATTGCAAGACAATCATCCAATGAATATTGAATTTCTAGATGTTGATGTCCTTACAATATCTACACAACAATGGATGTTGTACTTTGATGGCTCTTATACACAACATGGATCAGGCACAAGAATCTTGTTTAACTCGCCACAAGGACATACCATTCCCAAATCCTACAGACTGATGTTTCCTTGCACCAACAACACAGTTGAATATGAAGCATTGATCATTGGAATCAAAGTAGCAGTTGAGTGGAAGATCACAGAGTTACATGTCTATGGTGATTCTCAGCTAGCCATTAATCGGGTGAATGATGATTACCAAACAAAATATAACAAATTAGTGCCATATAAAAGGATGGTTGATGACTTCAAAAAGTACTTTGTGGAGATAAAATTTGAGAAAATTCCTAAAGGCGACAACAAAGTTGTTGATGCCATGGCTACCATTGCTTCTCTCTTATAGATTCCTGAGAAACGAGCCCATTATGAGTTCATGGTGGAACAACTGTTCAACCCATCCTATGACAACCTCGAAGCCCAAGTCATCTACCATCTAGCCGAGGTTGATGCTTCTACTATGGGAAAATCTACACTTATCTAAAAGACAATACCCTCCCACCCAATTTATCCCGGAACCAAAAATGAAATTTCATCCAACAAGTAGCTCAATATACCCTAATAGCTAATGTGCTTTATCGATGAGGTCTTGATGGTACTCTCCTTCGGTGTCTAGAACGTAATGAATTTGAAACCACTTTATGTGAGGTCCATGACGGTATCTGTGGCACACATTCAAGTGGCCTAACTTTAGCTAAGAAACTCCTGCGTTTGGGGTATTATTGGCCAAATATGGAGGAGTCATTCCAATATGTCAAAAGGTGTACAAAATGTCAAATCCATGGAAACTTGATACATGCACCGGCATAAGAGTTGCAACCTTTCGCATCAACATGACC
This sequence comes from Sequoia sempervirens, assembly GCA_007258455.2. NCBI lineage: Eukaryota > Viridiplantae > Streptophyta > Pinopsida > Cupressales > Cupressaceae > Sequoia > Sequoia sempervirens. The sequence continues at coordinate 39,868,733 of VDFB02353493.1, forward strand.
TTTTTGTCAATGGGGATTGGACCTTGTAGGCAAGATTCATCCATCTTCATCCAACAGACACAAGTTTATTATCACAACCATAGAATAATTCACAAAGTGGATTGAAGCAGTTCCCCTAACCACCATCATAGGAAAGAAAATCTCATCATTCATCCTGAATTATATCATCTATCACTATGGCATCCCTCAATCCATTATCACGGACAACGACAGACCATTCAAAAATCAGGATGTCCAAGAACTCTGTGAGAGGTTCCATATACAACATCGATTTTCTACACCCTACTATCCCCAAGGAAACAACCAAGTAGAGGCCTCAGACAAGACTATCCTGAAAATATTGAAGAAAACTGTCAACGAGGCTAGACATGATTGGCATGTTCAATTGAACCCTGCCTTGTGGGTTTACAGAACCAGTATCCGCACCCCGACAGGAGCAACACCCTATGCTCTAGTCTATGGATCAGAGGCCATTCTACCTATTGAGGTTGAACTACCATCACTTCGGGTGTCACTAAAGGGGATCATTTCAGATGAGGATTACAGAGTGTCTAGGTTACAGGAATTGGAACTATTGGATGAGCGTCATCAACATGCAGTGGATCACCTGAAAGCCTATTAGCAGAGGATATCCAGAAGTTAAAATCGCAGAGTAAAGCCTAGAATATTTTAGGTAGGTGACTTAGTCTTGAAAGAAAACCCCCGTAATCAACAAGACAAAGAGAAGGGGAAATTTGAACTAATCTGGCTAGGTCCCTTTGTCATTGTATCAGTCTTCGGATTAGGAGCATATTAGTTATCCACACCAGAAGGGGATTTGTTTGATGAAACCCTCAACAACTTGCATCTCAAAAGATTCTACACCTGAATCATCTAGTGCATCAGAAAAAGTTCTAGAAAAATACAAAAAGATTAGAAAATGTCTTGAAAATGGTTTCCTTGATGAAAACCTGGCAAATAGGCATCTTGGTAACAACAACAAAAATTAAAAAAAAAATACAAAAAAGAAAAAGAAAAGAGAAAAATACAAAAAAAAAAAGAGAAACATAAAAGTGGAAAAAATAAATTAAAAAAATCATAAAATCTGAAAAAGTAATAAAACAAGTAGGAAAACTGGCAATAGGTTCTGACGATAGGTTGATTTTCATTCATTTGACTTCGATGTCACCATCTTTCACCGATCGGTCACTCTATCAGTGGAAAGCTTCATGTAGATATCCTGGCATCGCGGTCGTGTCTCACCCTAGACTGGGGAAAAAATCCTGAACTCAATGGGGGAAAAAAACTTTGAGCTTGAACCAACAGACAAACAACAGTAGTACAACACAACCCAAAACAATGATCATAGTGCAACTCAACATTGAACATCAATCACACAAACATGAACACATCAACCATCCATATCAAACAACCAAATCAATCAAACCAAAAGCACACTTCAAATGGATGATTGTTCTTCTGAATCATAGATTTATCACTATGGCATGAATGTTCAACCATTGGAATTTTTTTTTTTTATCATAACTTTGGAGCAACTCGATGATGTATTGAACTAGAGAAGCCAAGAAGGAGTGATCTTTGTCTCGTTGTCCGCGGAATAGACTACACATCAGGCAACTGTCGCAGGATGTGCTCTACAAAGTATCACTAATGACATTCCAATGAAGAGGAAACGGTTAACTCTTGTTTGTTTATGCAAGCAATACTCAGTCATCTCGGTTTAATTTCTATACTTAGATGTCAGTTAACTTGCACATAAAAAATTGCGAAGTAGTACGTACAGTCTAAATGAGTACCATCGATGTTTGTACTCACTTTCAACATTTTAAAGGCTCAATGATGATAAAAAGCATGACAAATCAGTTGTTACGAATGACAACATTTGCATGGTTAAGTTAGATTGCATCCATGTTAGCTTGCATCTGTATCTATAGGGTTTTCAAAGTTGCAACAATTTCACAACGATGTTATCTCTGACACTAAGGGATTGAGTACATTTGACATTATCGAAAACACATCATTCTCATATAGAAAACACATCAGTTGCATCATCATTTGCATACATTAGAAAACATTATCACATCATTCATCCATCCATGCATCAAATCATGATATTTGCATTAGAAAACACAAAAAGACATGCATCACATCTCATTTACATAATCAAAATCATTTCATATAGTTGCATTAAGAAAGTGGTCCACTAAGCTTAAATGAGTGAGTCTCTTCAAATTTCCAAGAAAGTTGGGAAACATGTCAGATTTTTTAAAGCTTAAATAAATAATCAACTGATGACAACCTTTTCACAACTCTTGGAAGTTGGATAGATTCACTCATTTAAGTTTAAGACCTTAGAGGTTTTGAAGTCTTGCAAACTCAGTTAAGAATAATCATTTGCATCACATAATCATAATTCATCTTACAAAACATCATCCATATGTCATCCCATCATCATTACATCCATACATAATCAGTATAAACATCACATAAACATCATACATCACTTGCATAATCAAATCCATCTCACATAGCATAAAACATCATTTGCATAAATACATAAAGCATATAGAATCATTAATCATATCATCATTGCATACATCACATAATCATCACATAAGCATCATCATATAAACATCATTAACACATAGAACTAGGTACCATCACATTATCATACATTCATCCATTCATTGCATCATCTATTTGCATGATAAAAGTACAAAAACATAAACTACATCACATTACATGGGCATAATAAAATTCATCACATAGGTATCATACATAAAGCATCATAGAATCACAACGCATCAGTTGCATCATCATTTGCATCCATAGCATATCATATCATCATCATCATACAACATAAATAATAGAAATTAAATGCATCCATCATAATCATCGTGATCATCATCATATAAACATCATATAGACACATAGATCATAATCATCGCCGCATATCATATAACCTCAAAATCATAATGTCAAAGTGTACAAGGATATCCAAAGATATAAAGAGATACATCAATATCAAAATGTGGCAGTGTATCATAATGTCTGAAATCAAAGAGGTACAACATCAATGTCTCAACTAAAATCAAAGAGGTACATCATCAATGTCTCATATACATTAGTGTATACATGGCCAAAATACATCAACAAATCAGAAATCAGAGCTATATCGTGCTCCCCCCAGATGGTGCTGGCATCACATGACCGGGGCCTCCCCCACCAGACGGACTAGTACCTCCTCTACCTGACAGACCTACACCAAGATCTCTCCTATCTCTAGGAAATGGTTGCGTAACACCCATAGCGGGCATCAGGTGATCTCCCCGATCGAGACCGTGCAAATCTCCGCCGCCCGGAGGAACCCATATCATGATATCAAACTCAGTAGAACTCAGCCTCCTGAACAGTATGACGTACCTCTTTCAAATATTCTGATGACCCAACAGCCACTGCACTGCCAGTCTCTAGTAAGGTCCTCACCGTCAACCCACAGGTTCTCGCTGAGGCCTTAGCCCGGTCAACCTATCATCTCGTATAATCCCTCTGCTGCTAGCGGTCAATCATCAGACGGTCTCCTCGTGCTCGCCCCTCGGGCTCGGACTTGGGTACCGGGCTCACACTTGCTGTGTACCTGCTACCTAGTTGCATCCCACTCTGCTATCAACATAGTGATCTACCCCTGGGCCTACACTAGTAGAGCCTAAACCTACTCAAGTTGACCTTGTAAAGTCTCAACCTATACCTGAAGAGAAGCTATCTATGTCTGTTGTTGTTGCGACAATAGTATGATCTCCACGCACTGTTGTCATGGGGCAACTAATGATCACCTCTTATGAGGCACTCTCATCTCTGCAACATCCGGCCCTGGTCCTCCTCCCCCATCACTCTCATCACCGCCACCGTCATCACTACTATCCTCCTCCTCCACCTCCTCTCTTCGCTGCCTCTACCCATGACCTACTACCCTCCCCTCCTCCTCTAGCAATGGTATTGGCTCATATGGGATGGTGATTCATGGGAATGGATGCAGGAACATGTACTGAGCATACTCCTCTAGTATCAGAGCATCAATGATATTTGGATGAACATCCCAAAGAATGACCTGTAAACCCTGGAAATGTTGAATTGTTGCATCATAGGACAAAACTAGTCCCCACTCTGTAGCATCCCGTCGTCACTGTGCATAGTGGGCCACTCCCTAGGGCATGCCCTAAACCTTGCCGTACTGTTTGAGTACTCTCAGCAACAAAAATCTCTCAATAATAAACTGAGTACGACCAATCAAATATATCGACTGACACAAAAATGACATCTCGATGTTGTCCTCAGGCCACTGCTCGCAATCAACATAAGGCTGCCATACCAAAAACTTAAGATCATCTAGTGCCCTCCTCGAGTACTCTAGTTTTCCTAACATAGGCTGAGCAAGTCGACTGACATAAAGGTGTGCACATGGCCTCATCACGGGATGTTGTCTCTCTCCAACTGGCTGTGCAACTTGGTGCAAGAGCACCTTGGTTTAACACCATTCATTTTGTTTGCAAAATTTTGGTTTGTGCTGACTCTAACCAAGTCAGAGATTGTTGTATTTAGTTTGGACCTTAGAGGTCCTGCATTTTGGTGTGGAAGTAGCTAGTCACTAGGACTAAGGCTCTCATTAGTTATGTTTAGTGTTAAATTTTGTTTTGTTTAGCTTAAGACAGAAAATGATAGCATTTAAAGTATTAAACTTTGTCTTAGCCATTTCCTCGCTATTAGAAGATGCCAAGGGCAGTTTACATCGTGGTTGCTCGAGATGGAAGAGTGGGAGATCCTAAAAAGAAGGAAAGATGGCGAAGATTGCAAGAATATTGCATGGTTGCATGGCAATATAGCTTAATTGCATGTAACTGTCAGTAAACTTAAGATTCCCTAAAAGTCAGGGATATGGGCGTGAGAAATTCTCTCTTACATGGTGGAAAAAGATGGGAAGATAAGGAGGATGGTTGGTAACAAGTGATAGGCAGTCTTTGTAATCAGTTTTTGTGTGAGTATGAAGAAAACAGTGAGCAGGTTCCTTGTCTATTCTCTATTTTGAAAACCTCGTGTGTTTTTTGACAACTGTGTGTTATGCATGATACGCGCTGCTTTAGCATTTGATCAGAGTTTCTTTAACATGCACACATACCTTTTTCTCTGTAGATAGTTCCTAGATTAAAATACATGCATGGTATTTATATTTTGTATGGTGAGCTATGATTAAAGTCTCTATTTTATAAGTTACACCGAATTCTCAAGAAACAGTCGGGTGAAAGGCATTGTATATATAGTTCTCACTATTTTTTTTTGTGTTTTTCGAATGATATAAAGTGTACTTTCAACTGTAGGTAAAAGAGCTTTGGGTTACTTTTGTGTTTTGTGAATATTGCTTAAGGTTGTAGAGTCTTATCTTTGGGTTTTGGACAGTCCCGTTTGACTTCTCATGGCTCCCCCATAATCTCTGTCTGCGGGAAACTCCTGAGATCAGTAGAATATGGAAAGGGAGCCATGCCTTTGTAAATACTTAGCATTAGGAGTTACAAGGAGCCAAGCAAAGAGTTTTTATTCCAAACCCTAGGCGAGCATTGGGACCCGGTTAGGAGTTTGGAAGAAGAAAATTAGAGAACTAAGACAGGGGCAGAAGGTACAGTACGATACTGTATGGTTTCATGATGGTCTTTGTCACATTTTAACATGTTGAAGAGGATTTAGGTCTAAACAATCAAATGATGGAAGGAATCAACAAGAAAGTTTCAAAACCCTAGTTATTAGGCCTATTCACCCTAACCTTTCTTGCTTGCAGAAATCAATGGTACGGTACAGACAGAGGTCTGAAACCAGGGAAAGATTTAAAGCTCAGAAAAGGGTGTCAGGAAGTGGAATTTATCTATTTGGTCTTTTGGTGAATTTGAGCAGGAAAGGGCAAAAACTGACTGGTAAGGGCTATTAGGATCTAGCCCTCACCAAGGCCTTTTCATGAAATCGGGTATTTTGATGATTGAACACCCTACAAGATGGATCCATTGGGATGTGAAAAGCATGAGTACAGTACCTATAGTTCCCCTATAAGCAGTTCAAACAAAATGGTGAGATTGGCATCTTGAGACTTCTAGGTGTAGTGACAAAGTGCAAGTGCAAGAAGGTGTTTGTTTACCCAAGGTAAAGCACAGAGTAAGAACTCTTTGAGAAGAGTTGGAGCAGAGTGTGGACAACCACCAAGCTCAAGAGGAAGCCATTAGAGGCAGGTTTCAGGTAGGAGACAGTTGAAAATCTTCCACAAGATAGTGCAAGCAACCTTGGGTTTTCTCATACACCATATTGGTATCAGAGCAAGAGTTGGATTCCAGGCTTGTGATTAATGAGCCAATCCACTAAGTCAGTAGGAGAGAATACACCAAAGGAAGGAACCATGGTGAAAAATGTAGAGCTAGCAAAGAAGGTAGAAGAGCAAGAGGAAGATAACCGGTTGCTCAGAGAAAGGATATCTCAGATGGAGAAACTCCTAGATGAAGTCCAAGAAACAACAGACACTGTGAAGGACAAGATAAAGAAGCAGGAAGAGCAGGAAGCCAAGGAAAAAGAGGTGGAATTGGAGGAGGAAGCTCCAAAGCCTGATCTTGTTCTTGCAGAGGAACCATTATTGAAGGCATTGTAGGCCTTGAGTGGAAAAGCATTGGATGGTGTGCTACTTTTCAGTGGACAAATGGACCCAGATTCAATAGTAGATTGGATTGAGAGCATTGAGAATCACTTTGAATGTGATGGCATTATAGAGGCTCAAAAGGTAAAGGTGGCCAAGTCAAGGTTGAGAGGAGCAGCTCTCACATGGTGGAAGTTTGTGCAATCAGAAAGAGAGAAAGAAGGCAAAGGTCCCATAGTTTCATGGAGAGGAATGGTGACCAAGATAAGGAAAACTTATCTCCCAGATGATTATGAAGTCCAGTTGCATAGGAGGAGACACAATCTGAGGCAAAAGGACATGGATGTCCAAACATATACAGAGGAATTTCAAAAATTGTGCCTTAGATCAAAGGTGGTTGAAGATGAGAGTATCAGGTTAGCAAGGTACCTAAATGGACTCAAATGGTCTATTCAAGAAGACATGAGCTTGGTAAACTTCAAATCAGTACGCCAATGCTATCAAATGGCCTTGAAGATAGAGGAGAAAGGAAAAAAGAAGCAGGAACAAAACCCCAAAGGTAGAGGTAAAGGCAAAGACAGTGGAGGACAAAGAGGAAGCTATAGTGGAAGAAGCTCAGAATCAAGAGCTCAAGGAGAAGTCAGATTTTCTGATCAGCAAGAAGGAAACTCCAGTAGAGGTGGTAGAGGAAGAGGTTTCAGCCCCAGAGGAAGAAGTGGTGGACAAGGAAGGGGTAGTTACTTCACCAACATGAAATGCTATCATTGCAACCAGTTGGGACACCCAGCCTATAGGTGTCCTAAGAAAGGAAGCACATCTCATGGAGGAGATAAGAGAACCCATCTAATTCAAGATGAAGCAGCTGCAGCAAACAAGAAATCAGAAATACCTTTGATCTCAGAGGAAGGTGAGAATCTCATGATGAGAAGGACCTTAATCAAGGAACCGGTCAAAGAGGAACCAAGCCAAAGAAGATCTTTGTTTAGGATAAAGTGTAAGATGATGGGGAAAGTGTGCAAGGTGATTATAGACTCAGGTTCTACTGAAAATATTGTGTCAGAAGAGGCAGTCAACAAACTGAAATTGACAAGGATATCTCACAGTAATCCTTACAAGGTTACATGGCTCAACAAGGGTCAGCATGTCTTGGTAAATGAACAAGCATGGGTGGAGTTTTCAATTGGAAAGTACAAGGACAAAGTGTTGTGTGATGTGTTACCTATGGATGCATGCCACTTGCTCCTAGGTAGGCCATGGCAATTTGACCGTCAAGTTGTACATGATGGAGCCAAGAACTCATACACCTTCAAGAAGGACAATGTCACATACAAGATTCAATCTTTGTTGGAAGATAATGAGGTGCAGACAGCAGGTTCTAAGTTGCTGATAACTGGTGAAAAAGAGTTCTTAAAGACCTTGGAAGAAGGAGAAGGAGTTGGCTATGCAATAATGATCAAGCCAAGAGAGGCAAGCAAAGAGAAGGCAGCTGAAAAGGAAGAACTACCAAAGGAGATTCAAGACTTGTTGCAGACCTATGAGAACATAATAAGTAGTGGTCAACCAGCAACTTTACCTCCTAAAAGAGCCATAAGTCATAGGATAGACTTGATACCAGGAGCCACCCTTCCAAACAAAGCAGCCTACAAGATGACACCTCAACAGAATGAGGAGATAGCTAGGTAGATTCAAGAATTGCTTGATCAAGGTCTCATTAGGAAAAGCATTAGTCCTTGTGGAGTACCCACCGTCTTAGCACCCAAGAAAGGAGGAGAATGGAGGCTTTGTACTGATTCCAGAGCAATCAACAAGATAACCATCAGGTATAGGTTCCCTATCCCTAGAATTGAAGATCTCATGGATTGTCTAGGTGAAGCTAGGTACTATACCAAGATAGATTTAAAGAGTGGTTACCACCAAATTAGAATACATGAGGGTGATGAGTGGAAAACAGCCTTCAAAACCAATGAGGGTCTCTATGAGTGGCTAGTAATGCCATTTGGTTTGTCTAATGCCCCCTCCACATTCATGAGACTCATGAATGAAATCCTCAAGGACTACATTGGAAAGTTTGTAGTAGTGTATCTTGATGATATACTAATCTATAGCAGAACAAGAGAAGAGCACCTACAACACATTGAGCTGATTTTCAAGAGGCTACAAGAAGAGGAGCTGAAGATTAATCTGGAAAAGTGTGAGTTCATCAAAACAGAGCTGGTGTACCTTGGTTTTGTGTTATCACATGGCAATTTGAAGATGGACAGCAGCAAGGTAGAAGCCATTCTTAATTGGCCTACTCCTAAGACAGCAACAAAGGTAAGAAGCTTCCATGGTCTTGCTCAGTACTATAGGAAATTCATCAAACAATTTAGTGCAATTTGTGCTCCTATGTTGGATACCATTAAAGGAGGCATGAAAACTAAGTTTGTGTGGAATGAACAAGCTAACAAGAGTTTTGAGTTGCTGAAGGAAAAGGTAGCTACTCAACCTGTTTTGGTGTTGCCAAGTTTTGAGAAACTATTTACAATTGAGTGTGATGCCAGTAATGTAGCAATTGGAGCTGTTCTCAGCCAAGAGGGCAGACCGGTGGCTTTTCATTCTGAGAAGCTAAGTGAAGCCAAGAAGAAGTACTCTTCTTATGACCTGGAAATGTATGCATTGGTCCAAGCACTAAGGAAGTGGAGGCACTACTTGCTTCCCAAGGAATTCATTGTGTACTCAGACAACCAAGCACTCAGTTTTCTGAATTCACAAGAGAAGTTGAGTCACAGGCACATGAAATGGGTGGAGTACTTGCAAGCCTACACCTTCAACATCAAGCACAAGAAAGGAGCTCTCAACAAAGTTGCTGATGCATTGAGCAGGAGAGTTCTTACCATCCAAGAAATCCAATTGAAAAGCATGGGAATAGATCACTTCAAGGATCTATATGCAGATGATGAAGATTTTGGAGAAATTTATAAGGTATGCCTTGAGTTTAAGAACCATTTTCATAGCAAGTATGTTGAATACACATTGCAAAGTGATTTGTTGTTTAAAGGAAATCAGCTTTGTGTTCCTAGAGGTTCTATTAGGGAGAACTTAATTCAAGAGAAGCATAATGGTGCATTGAGTGGTCATTTTGGGATCACTAAAACTCAAGAGCTTGTCCAAAGGTTTTATTTTTGGCCTAAGATGAATCTAGATATCAGAAAATATGTAGAGAGTTGTGTAGTGTGTCAAAAAGCAAAAGGCACTTCTTCAAATGCAGGCTTATACCAGCCACTGCCAATCCCTTCTAGGCCATGGGAATGCTTAAGCATGGACTTTGTAGTTGGTTTACCCAAGACAAGGCAAGGTATGGACAGTGTTTATGTTGTAGTTGATAGATTCAGCAAAATGGCTCACTTTATACCCTGCAAAACAACTAATGATGCCAGTCAAATAGCCTCACTTTTCTTCAAAGAAATAGTTAGGATTCATGGTTTGCCAATCAGCATTGTATCAGACAGGGATACCAAGTTTATGAGTCATTTTTGGAAGACTCTTTGGCAAAGAATGGGCACCAATCTGTCCTTTGGATCTGCATACCATCCCCAAACTGATGGTCAGACCAAAGTGGTAAATAGAACACTTGGAAACCTTCTTAGATGCTTGACCAAGGAGTATGGTCAACAATGGGATCAGATTATTGGGCAGGCTGAGTATGCATATAATGACACAGTCAATAGATCCACAGGGAAGAGTCCCTTTGAAATTGTGTATGGTTTACATCCCAGGGGTGTCTATGAGCTGAGAGAGCTGAAAGATGGAGTCAAGGGAAGTGGTTATGCAGATGATTTTGCTTGTGCTATGCAGGAAATTCATGAGACAGTCAGAAAGACATTGGCAGAAAATACCATGAAGCACAAGGCTAAGGTGGATGAGCATAGAAGAGAAGTCCAGTTTAATGTTGGTGACTTAGTCATGGTACACTTGAACAAGGCCAGGTTGCAGAAGGGAGTCCCTCACAAGCTGCAAATGAAGAGGATAGGTCCCTGTCCTATCTTGGAGAAGTATGGCAACAATGCTTTCAAAGTGCACTTGCCTGATGACAGTGGATTGTCCCCTGTTTTTAACATTGCAGACTTAGTCCATTACAAAGGACCACCACCAAACATGGATCAGACCATCCAAGAAGTCAGTCAAGATGTTGAGGAACTCAAACTACCCCATGTTACAGCCAAACAAGCTGATAAGATCTTGGATACCAGGGTCTACAAATGAACAAGAACCAAAGAGTATAAGGAACATCTAATCCAAAGGCAAGGACAACCTGATTCAGATGCAGTATGGATCAAGGAGGCAGAGTTCAAGAAGTTGGGAGTTGATCCTGACATCCTCAATCCAAGGGTGGATTGAATCTTCCTATTTTGGGGAGGATGGTGCAGGAGCACCTTGGTTTAACACCATTCATTTTGTTTGCAAAATTTTGGTTTGTGCTGACTCTAACCAAGTTAGAGATTGTTGTATTTAGTTTGGACCTTAGAGGTCTTGCATTTTGGTGTGGAAGTAGCTAGTCACTAGGACTAAGGCTCTCATTAGTTATGTTTAGTGTTAAATTCTGTTTTGTTTAGCTTAAGACAGAAAATGATAGCATTTAAAGTATTAAACTTTGTCTTAGCCATTTCCTCGCTATTAGAAGATGCCAAGGGTAGTTTACATCATGGTTGCTCGAGATGGAAGAGTGGGAGATCCTAAAAAGAAGGAAAGATGGCGAAGATTGCAAGAATATTGCATGGTTGCATGGCAATATAGCTTAATTGCATGTAACTGTCAGTAAACTTAAGATTCCCTAAAAGTTGGGGATATGGGCGTGAGAAATTCTCTCTTAGATGGTGGAAAAAGAGGGGAAGATAACAAGGATGGTTGGTAACAAGTGATAGGCAGTCTTTGTAATCAATTTTTTGTGTGAGTATGAAGAAAACAGTGAGCAGGTTTCTTGTCTATTCTCTATTTTGAAAACCCCGTGTGTTTTCTGACAACTGTGTGTTATGCATGATACGCGCTGCTTTAGCATTTGATCAGAGTTTCTTTAACATGCACACGTACCTTTTTCTCTGTAGATAGTTCCTAGATTAAAATACATGCATGGTATTTATATTTTGTATGGTGAGCTATGATTAAAGTCTCTGTTTTCTAAGTTACACCGAATTCTCAAGAAACAGTCGGGTGAAAGGCATTGTATATATAGTTCTCACTATTTTTTTTTGTGTTTGTCGAATGATATAAAGTGTACTTTCCACTGTAGGTAAAAGAGCTTTGGGTTACTTTTGTGTTTTGTGAATATTGCTTAAGGTTGTAGAGTCTTATCTTTGGGTTTTGGACAGTCCCGTTTGACTTCTCATGGCTCCCCCATAATCTTTGTCCGCGGGAAACTCCTGAGATCAGTAGAATATGGAAAGGGAGCCATGCCTTTGTAAATACTTAGCATTAGGAGTTACAAGGAGCCAAGCAAAGAGTTTTTATTCCAAACCCTAGGCGAGCATTGGGACCCGGTTAGGAGTTTGGAAGAAGAAAATTAGAGAACTAAGACAAGGGCAGAAGGTACAGTACGATACTGTACAGTTTCATGATGGTCTTTGTCACATTTTAACATGTTGAAGAGGATTTAGGTCTAAACAATCAAATGATGGAAGGAATCAACAAGAAAGTTTCAAAACCCTAGTTATTAGGCCTATTCACCCTAACCTTTCTTACTTGCAGAAATTAATGGTACGGTACAGACAGAGGTCTGAAACTAGGTGAAGGATTTAAAGCTCAGAAAAGGGTGTCAGGAAGTGGAATTTATCTATTTGGTCTTTTGGTGAATTTGAGCAGGAAAGGGAAAAAACTGACTGGTAAGGGCTAGTAGGATCTAGCCCTCACCAAGGCCTTTTCATGAAATCGGGTATTTTGATGATTGAACACCCTACAAGATGGATCCATTGGGATGTGAAAAGCATGAGTATAGTACCTGTAGTTCCCCTGTAAGTAGTTCAAACAAAATGGTGAGATTGGCATCTAGAGACTTCTAGGTGTAGTGACAAAGTGCAAGTGCAAGAAGGTGTTTGTTTACCCAAGGTAAAGCACAGAGTAAGAACTCTTTGAGAAGAGTTGGAGCAGAGTGTGGAAAATCACCAAGCTCAAGAGGAAGCCATTAGAGGCAGGTTTTAGGTAGGAGACAGTGGAAAATCTTCCATGCGAGCTTGTCTGCTCTATCAGACACCAGCCTAGTCTGTTGAGACATAAAGAGTTTGCCGAGATCTCCCCAATTCTAAGAAAAATCTCAATCTGGCAGCTCCCCATTCCCAAGCAGACACAAGATCTCTACACCATGCTGAATACCATTTTTTTGGCCGAAAATAATCCTTTCGAGTCACCGAGACAATGAAAATGTCCTGCCGATAGGGACTATTATGTGAAATATTCAGACTTAGATGATTTTATGGGACTACATGGCCAAATATGGGGAAAATATGCTCATGGTAGGAGTTATTTGGAAAATTATGAGTATGAACATGTAAAATCATCAAAATTTTATAGTTCTAACAGTACCCTAAACTACTGTGCATGGAAAAGAATTTTAAAGAGGATCATCAAGAGTTGTCCATGCACTAGCAACCCTTAATCCTCTGTGTTCTAACTTCATCAATTTTGAACTGTTACGGTCTGAAAATCAAACCATAAATGATGGTTCAAGGCCATCCAAAAGAAAGGCCCATACTTTCCTTTGTCAAATATCTGGTTTTGCCTTAAGTTCATCAGATTCTTCTTGAAGATATTTATGCAATCTTCCCTGTCACTGTTATCAATTTTTTTTAGAGAATCATCATGCTCAGCTTGGCCCAAATTCCTTTCACCATTTTGTAGTTCAAATACTCCATCATCATGGGACAAATATCTGTTATCTTCAACATACAAA
>VDFB02353493.1:39882415-39907905 GCA_007258455.2 Sequoia sempervirens
TTTTTGTCTTTGGAAAATGATATCAAGATGCACAAGAAGAGGATTAGATTCCTAAAAGTGATCAAAAGAAAATGAATGTTAGCCCAAACGGGGTTGGGACGCCCACCCCAATGATAAGGGGTGTGGGGGGATGGGCCCGATCCCTACGTATAGGGATTTGAGGGCGAAGCTCCTAGAAATTTTTTTGGAAAGATAAAAGATGAAGGGAATTGTAAATTTTTTACCTAAAACATAAGGTTTATATGTTACATAGTCACTAATGCAGAGAGTAGAATTGCCCAAGAGTAGAGAAAATTCACCCAAATAGTCAAAGATTTTCCCAAGGACATACTCATGCAAATTGTACAAAGTAGAATCACTCAAGTAGAAGCAGAATTGCTTCAGTGGGTGTAGGATCACCTAAGTGGGTGTAGGATCACCTAAGTGGGTGTAGGATCACCCAATTATAGGATCACCCAAGTGTGGGTAGGATTTCCCAAGTGGGCGTAGGATTTCCCAAGTATGGGCAAGATCACCCAAGGCCGGCCAAATATGGGCAGGATTTCCCAAGTAGAAAAGAGTCGCCTAAACAACAATGGATCCACCCATTTGTAGAGAGGAGACACCCGTTCTACCTACGAGCCTACTGGTTAACAAATAGATGAAGCACAACCACCCAAGTAGGAGTAGATCCGTTCATTTATAGAGCATATCCACCCAAGAAAGGACATATCCACCTTTGTATGAACATGGAAGTGCCAAACAACTAAAATAGTCAAAATTATGTTAGTTGACTCGTGAAGTGGGTCCCACCGAGTGTGCCAAAATGTGTGCATGAAATTTACATTTAGAGTGAATAATTTAACTACTAAAAATAAAAAAAATATAAATATAAATACAATTGGATTAGGCCAAAAGAAAGCTCAAACCTCCATGGAATTCAATGAAAACCCAATACATTGAATCCCTCATCATGTATATTAGCCCAAGATCATTGATTTGTACGTGTGATCAAGGAAATTTGGCAACATAATGGCACTAAATTTCTCAAGGTCGCATGACCCTAAAAATGGCTAAGTTTTTGGTATTGTAATGTCAAAAAATACATCCTATGCAATTTCACATTCCATAAACCTCCCCTTTAGATAAATTAAATTTGATAATGTAATTAATTTTATCCTTAACCCTTTCTTTCCCGATTGTTAATTTGAAGTTTTTTTGCAGATGAACACGTGTCGCGCAAATGTCTATGTGTCTCGTTAACGTCCCTGAAATATTCATGACTATAGTAGTTGTTTAGATGTTACACTTCCCACCTATCCATGAGTGTAACATGTCTACAACTTACAGACACGTCAGGGATGGCCCTTTGCATGCATATACCCTTTCAAAACTCCATTTTGGTATTCATTCTTGTTGAACACGTAGAATAATGAGAGGGGGGTGAATCAATATTATTTGAAATCACTTAAACATTTAAACATTCATTCAACATAGCATATTCAATCTATAGTAAGAAAGGAAATCATTAAAGCAAACATCAAAGCACATAACACATTAACACTAGATTTTTACATGGAAAACCCAAAAAGGGAAAAACCATGGTGAGGGTTAGCTCAAAATATATTACAATTGGTTATAAGATATTACAGAAGTGCTCACTGTAGGTGGACTCATTGCCCAGAGAAAGAAGAAAGGATAGAAGAGAGTGGTGGCTCACAGCCAAGATTTGAACTGTTACAAATGCATCTACAATATGCTAGAATACAGTTCCATTGAAGCTCAATATACAAAGTCAACACATTTCATTACTCTTCTCTAACACTTTGCTATATTATGCACTTGCATTACTTTCGCACAATTCACATTAATTACACTTGCATATTCACTAACACCATATTTCCAACATTGAAATGAACTCATACTTATATCGATTTCATCCCAATATCAATTAGGTTAGCCTAATTAGATGTATTATATAAAATATAAAAAATATAACTAATTGGCTGAACATACACACATACATGCTTTGTGCCATGATTCAAAACTTAAATAAAAAATCCAAATAGGTTGACATGGACCTATAATAGCTCCCACATATCGGATCAATACTTCTTAAAACTCCGCAATACCCAAAACTTATTAGGTCGGCATTGGTAATGACCTAACATCAAAATTCATCAACTGTTCAACCTCAAACCAACACGCAGACCTCAGAAATTCATGCTACTTGGAATTTAGGCACTACTGACACCTACCAACATCTTCACAAATCGGCAAAGCTAAATACCACCCTATGGAGAAGTGCAGATTCACCAAAACATGCATACTGAATTGAAAACCTCTGCTACTGCCAGATCGATATATTGTCATTCATAACTTGAACACCATGAGCTAAAAAATGTGAAACTATGAATATAAACTCCTCTAACATCCAAGAAAATTATATTAAAACTGTAGAGAAAGACACTTCACAATGGATCAAAGTGGACCGAAATATTGAATTTCTTGTACATCGATGTACTTGATCTGACACTTAGCCAGTTTTCCATTTCATCTGTCTTCACTAGATCAAACGTTCTTACAAAATTTCACCTGATAATCATCTTCAAATATGCTCAAGTTATACCAAATTGGCCTGCACAATGATCTTCATACCGGATCTCAATGTTGACATGAATGACAACACTGAACTGCATACTATACAACTTGTACTCATACTCCATGCTCATGTTGCCAATAAACATGTCAGTGAAAAATTCCTTATTCTTTCAACAATATCACCCCTTTTTCATTGATGAAAACATGCCTCAAATACTCTCTCAAAACTACTCTCCCCCTTTGAAATCAAGGGAAAAGGGTGCATACATATATTTTGATATTTTGCTCCCCCTTTTACATAATGCTATATCTACTAGATTACATACATACTTACACAAGTTCATATGCTCCCCCTAAGGGTACTAACCAACCAAATTAGATCAAAACATGTACTGGAAAATTATCTTATATCATCCACATATGTACACTACAATCTGAACAACAAACTGAAATGCATAAAAATAAATACAATCATCTGGAAGAAGTACTTGACTCTTGTAGCTTCTCCAAATGTGTTTTCCACTCTTGCTTCCCTTCTTCCCAACACTTCTTGGATAGGCCAAGCATTTTGCTTTGGGTCTTGAACTCCATCAAAAGTTCTTCATCATCATCTAAAGTGCTGGGTACCAGATTTAACATTGAAGCTTTTTCAACACTCAACAGGGCACTGGAAATAGGTATGAACTTAGCGTTCACCAGATCCCTGAGATGACCAATTTGCATTATAATCTTCTCCTTATGAACTTGCAGTTGGAAGAATTGCTCATGTAGGTTCTCTATTGTGGATCTTGTGCTTCCATCCAAGTCTTGTGCCGAATCATAAGCACCAGAAGGTTTGTCAACTTGGGACTCAATTGAGTCCATCTCATCTTTTATGCTCTTTGTAGAGCTCAACCATTTCAACAAAATTGAAATAACATTTTGGCTTCTACAACACACTCCTACACACTTTTAATATTTTCTTGAAATTTGTTGTGTGCAGAGGCACACTTCTCAGTTGTATCCAATAGCCTCTTATCATTCACCTTTTTATCTATTTATTTCTCCAATTTCTCCTTCAATCCACTAGAATACTCTTTTAAGGAATCAAGAAAAAACTTCAGATTGTCCATACTGGATAAGGAATCATTGATGCTAGCGTTGGGTATGCTTTCTTACAGAATATTTATTGCTTAATTAATAAATTTTGTGCTTTTTTGATGCATTTGTAAAATATCTTTCTAGGCTGAGGCATGAAACACATCACCTAGTTGAAGCTTGTGTAGTGGAAATATTTTTCCCATGTCTACATGCCCCTATTGCATTGGAAGTTGCAATAACTGAGCAGATACCACCGGTTGAAACTGTAATTGAATACTTAACAAGTTATTTAATGAATCTTTGGAGGTACTGAAAGATTCTCAATGATCTTGGCACTGTCCTCTGTATCCTTTTCCTTGTCACCAATATTAATTGGTGTCTCCACATCCTTCTTCTCCTCAGAATTCTGCTCACCACTCTTTTATGTATTTATAGGCACATCTTCACTAGTAGATTGATCTTTGGTATCCTGAGGCATGTTTGTCTATGGTGGCATTGAGCATCCTTTGGATTTTCCTTAGGTATCAGAGGAGGTGTGTACATCTTGTGGATACATCCTCCTAAGATTCACTAGCTTTTTCTTCTATAGTGATGTTATCTTCTACTAGAGGAGCATCATCAGTGATATTTTCAACTGTAATGTCTTCTCCACCAATAACTCCTTCCTCTCCAACATTTTCTTCCACTTTCAGAAGACTATCATCAACACCTTTTTGCAAATTTTATTCTTCAGCCCCATGCTCATGTTGATCATCATCAATTTGTGCTTCTTCTACAATGTTCTCTTTCAGAGCTTGCATGTCATCATGCATTTATTTTGTATCCAAAGTCATTCCTAACCTTTTTTCCAAGTCAACAACCTTCTCCACAGACTCATTCTAGAGCCTCTCAAGATCATTTTGATCTCTTCTCATAAGGGTGGTTACCCTTTGCTTTGTTCGAAACTCTTTATTATACACTTGAGCCAATGCGGCTTTATTTTCATATGAAAGAGGAGTGCTAATATTTTCCAAAGAAAAAGACCTCAACTTAGCTTCTTCATCAATTGCCTCTTGTCTCCTTGCAACTAATACTTATCTCAACTCTTTAGACAACTAATTTTAAATATTTTTCAAGCTAACCTCAAATGCAAAAATGTACTTGACAATCACTTCTTCTATCATTTCTTTGTCAACTTCAAATGCTTTGCACATTTCTACAAAATTTTTCACTGATATTTTCTCAAATAGGTTAACCATGTCAACCTACACCCTATATCCATGTGTTGTAGCATCAAAACTATTTCTTTGGAAGGGAATAATGAATCTTCTATTAATGCTCCCCCTAAGACAAAGATTTCTTCTTAGTTTTTGGAGGAAACATCTGCACCAGATGCTAGTACAGACTCAGCCTTAACCTATGTCTCTTCCTTCTTTTTCCAAATCCTATCCATCTCTTTCTTTGTTTCTACCAGATCAATCTTTTGTACTAGATCATTCTTCTTCCTCAGATTATCCTTCTTTACATTCTTACTTCTACAAAACTTAGAGATATGTCCCGGTCTACTGCAATTGTAACATATAACATTATTTTGAAAATGCTTACTTCCATTCATTCTAGATCTGCTTTGATTAGCTTTATGCCCAAATCCATTTCATGCATAACAATAGCCATTAAAAGATTGAAACCTCATACCATTGTTATAGCCATTCATCATTTGACTTCTGCATTCACTAGCCTTATGACTGAATTTGTTGCATGTAAAGCACCGACTAGGAAAATATTGAACATTCTAATTCATTCTACTTCTACATTATACAACCTTATGTCCAAATTTATTGCAAGAATAACAAAAACCATTAAAATATGGGTACCTTTGTGCATTTGGTTATTTGATAGGTGGTCTTTTGAAGTATTTCCTTTGATTCCGGATATATTTGCCATTACTCTTCTTGTCTTTAGTATTATTTTGTTTATTTTCCTTCTTTTCAACACTTGGTATCTAATTTTCTTTTGAAATTTCACCTTTTTCAAACCCTAATCCACCTTTGTCCTTAGAATTATTCTGATTTGCAATCATTTCATCAAGCATTGTAGAGCTCAACTTAAATTTATCTTCATGATTCTTTTCTTTTTCCATATTTGATCTTAGATTCACAACTTCTTCAAGCTTTGAACATTCCTCATATTTTCTTTTCACTTTGGCATTTAAACACTCTTCAACTCTTTTCCCTTCTTCAACTTGCACCTTCAGACTGGTGATTGTTTCATTTGCTTGCTTTAACTGCTCATTGACCTCCTTATGTCTTTCTCCAAATTTCTTGATTTTCTCTCTGAACTTTCTAATGCATTCATCTACTTCTTTATCATTTTCTTTCAAGTCTATGTTTTCGCCTTTAGTCCTTTCTAGATCTTGAAGAGCTATTTTGATTTCTCCATTCATGTCCACCATGCAATCTTCTTTAGTGAATCCAATAACAGGAATATCTTCTAGAGGAGTAGTATATCTTCTAACAGCCATGTGTTCAACCTCCAAGATCTTCCCCAAGCAGTTAAAAATCTTCTAGGGAACCAAGCTCTGATATCAATTGTTGAACACCTGAAATATTGAGAGGGGGGGTGAATCAGTATTCTTTGAAACCACTTAAACATTTAAACATTCATTTTAACATAGCATATTTAATTTGTAGTAAGAAAGGAAATCATAAAAGCAACCATCAAAACACATAACACATGAACATCAAATTTTTACGTGGAAAAACCAAAAAGGAAATAAACCAAGGTTCGACAAGGTTTAGCTCACAATATATTATAACCGGTTACAAGATATTATATAAGTGCTCACTGAAGGTGGACTCACTGTCCTAGTGGACTCATTTCCTATAGATAGAAGAAAAGATAGAAGAGAGTGATGGCACACAACCAAGATTTGAACTATTACAAATGCATCTACAACATGTTGGAA
The DNA here is from genome assembly GCA_007258455.2 of Sequoia sempervirens. Classification (NCBI taxonomy): domain Eukaryota; kingdom Viridiplantae; phylum Streptophyta; class Pinopsida; order Cupressales; family Cupressaceae; genus Sequoia; species Sequoia sempervirens. The sequence continues at coordinate 39,889,020 of VDFB02353493.1, forward strand.
TACAGTTGCATTGAAGCTCAATATACAGAGTCAACACACTTCATTACTATGCTCTAACACTTTGATTTTCTCTACAATTGCATTACTTTCACACAATTCACATCAATTACACTTGCACATTTGATAACATCATATTTCCAACATTGAAATGAACTCACACTTATACCAATTTCATCCCAACATCAATTAGGCCGGCCTAATTAGATGTATTATACAAAATATACAAAATATAACTTGTTCGCTCAACATACACACATACATGCTTTGTGCTATGATTCAAAACTTATAACAAGTCCAAATAGGTTGACATGGACCTATAATAACTCCCACATATCAGATCAATACTTCTCAAAACTCTACAATACCCAAAACTTATTAGGTCGACACCGGTAATGACCTAACATCAAAATTCATCAATTGTTCTGTTACACTCCAATTGTGTAATTACTATTTACTATTTTTTAAAAAAATAAAATAAAAGTGGCTATGCCACTAAACATTTTATTGATTAAACAAAGTTTACAAACCCTGGTTCAAAAGGAGCATACCGGCAGGAAATAACTATTACTATGTAGGGCAAATATGAATGTAATGTGAATTTTGGAGATGAATTAATTGTGCTTGCACTTTGTTATTGATGTGTTATATGTGAATGTTATCTCATTTAATGATGTGTGAAAAGTACTACATATATGTGAAGTGGATGGTTATTGAATTGATATTCTAACTTTGGAGATGTATTATGTATACTGCATATTTTGTGAATAGTTGATTGTCATGTGCATGTGTTAGTGGTTGCTGCAGGTATATGTTCAATTCCTCTAGGTAGAGGGCAAGTATCACTTAGGAGAATATCTTGGTTGGGTAACCAGTAACATAAACTATCTGAGTATATGTTCAATTCCTCTAGGCGGAGGGGAAGTATCACTCAAGAGAAGATCTTGGTCGGGTAACCAGTAACATAAACTATCTGAGCTTAAACACACCAAAGTAGAATAATTGAGTTGAGTCATTATGTGGGAAGTTGATAAGTCATCCTTAGTTGATGTGTCTGCATTAGTAAGAGTCATGTTTACTATTGAAATGCATTATTGGGTGATTTTTATCTATTTGGACTTATGAGTTCGTTCTTGTATTACTATGTTTGTAGTGATGAGTAGGACGTACATGGGGTATGTGTATATATGTACACATGCATGTCAATTGGATATAACGGCATGTATATGTATAGATATACCACACATAGGTGCTTATCAATGCAATGGTAATTTTGTATGGCTATTATGTGAATTAAATGTGTATATATATGTATATATGTATCGATACACACATATGATGGCAAATGGACATGCCCATATGAATACATCAATATATGTATACATACATATACATGTACATAGAGGCATATACTTATATATATACATATATATATATATGTATGTATGTATATATGTATATATATGTATGTATATATATATATATATGTATGTATATATATATACATACATATATATACATATATACATACATACATATATATGTATACAATTGATATATATTGATAATACTATGTGATTATTATCTTGCTTATACTTATTTGTATATCGAATGTATACATACATAGTTGGCATGTGATATATACACACACACATATATAGATATATGTTGATATTTATATATATGTATATGTGATTATATATATTAATATATATTTAATATATTATCACTTGCTTGGAATCGACTATCATTAACAATGATAGAGGCCAAATTTTTTAACTTAATTTAAAAAATCCGATTACATGTTACTTATGACCACGCGTTAAGAGGATGAGTATTACTCATACTGCCATGCATAAAGGAACAAGTATACTGCAAAGTAATTTGCAACATTTAGTCGATATGTGAAGGAGACTTAGTCAACGCCTTATTTGGGAATAAATTTGACTTAATAAACTCTTTAAACACCTTGTCATCTGGTAATTATCAACAACAAATTAAGAGCATGTACAACAAGTCGTTGGTCCTTGGTCGATCTGATAAATGAAGAGAGTAAACTTATATGAGACTAAGTCGATTTGAGCTATGTGTTTCATATGTGATATTGACATATTCAAATATATAGTTAACCCCGCCAACTATTGGGAAGAGCTATTTATCTTGGTGCCACCTTATGAATCCTATTCACTATAGATGTTCATTGTGTGGGAAATTTGAATTACACTTTATCATCATGTGCTGTTTTGAAAAAGTCTTTCATTGCTGTCACCAAAGGAGGTCGGTCTGTAGTATTATTTGGCTGAGTATGTTCTTCTTTGTGCCCTACCTTTTAGCTGTGTGGAGTGAGTGGTTTTGCATGGTGATTGCTTTCAACACTCATGCCTATTCTGTAGGATGGAAAGTGTCTTTTCTACTGTATAAATAGTAGAGAAAACTCACTTGTTTGGGATGCATCCCATATGCTTTATGCACAATATTTTATACATTTTGCTCTACAATTCAAAGATGCAATATTCTATTTTATTTGAGAGAGAGCTGAGAGTATTTGTGAGGGCATTAGTATATTGAGTGAAGTACATCATCAACTTGAGAGAAGGGAGCTATTGTGGCATAGCTGAAGGAATCAAGTTTGAGCTAGTTGCTACTGTGGGAAAATTGATTTGCAATGAATTGATTGGATAAGCGAAAACAGGCATGAGGATATTTCTTCTTTACTGTTTTAGTTTTGAAAGATTGTTCTCCATGGTTGCTTTGAATTGTCTATTATGAGTACTTGCATTTAGGGAAAGTAGTATTGCTTGTAAAGGAATTGGAAGCTTCTATTACTGTTTTATGAACCTTCATTCCATCCTTGCATTTTCAATTCACCACATTTCCCTCTCATAACCCCCCTTTTTAATGAAATTTGGGAAAGGTGTCAAACCCTAAGGCCAAAAAACAAAAGGGTTCCCCTTTTCCCTACATTTCAAAGTAAAAAATAGAGAGTTTCTATAAGAGGTGTGAGTTGTGCTTGTGCATGCGATTTGCATGTTGAGTTTTGCATTTGCATGTGCATGTTCTTTGCATGTTGAGTTTTTCATGTGTATTTATTTTGTATTTTGGATGATACCCTGTTGACTTATTAGCAATAAAATCCCAAACTGCATGAAATAAGAAGTTGACAACATTTGCATCATTTGGAAGAAGATGAATCATTACCACTGACTACATCTTTAAAAGATAAAAATGGGATCCCCTAGACCCAAAAAAGCTACCATATTGACAACCATCTTCAAATATCTAATAAAAAATAACCAACAATAGATTACAAACCTCAAAGGGCCAAATCACACCCAACCATAGCTAAACCCGATCACCATGAACTAGAAAAAGAGATGAAGCAAAGCAAAAAAACACTAGGAAATCGTCAACACAAAATAGTCATGACCACACATGAAAAATGAAAGAGGAAAGGAAACGACACCACTCCATATGTAAAGGCCTCATGTTGTGCTATTATAGAAGTGATAAAGGCTGCTCAAACCTTGCAATTGCTCCTCTAGTTTGCCATTCAATCCATAATCACACTCCCCATTTTTTATTAGTACTTGTCATTAGGAGTACTATTGCAATCAAATTTTTTTTACTTGTTTAATTAGTTATTAATAAGTTGTTTTTGAATAAATTAGAAGTGATAATTTTTTTCTCTTCAAAGAAATTTTAATCTCCCTAAAATCAACATGGAAATAATTTTAACTTTATAAATTTTATAAATTATTTTTTTGTCAAAATGATTGGCTAAAAAGTTTTGAGTGTTAAGGATGAATATTTAGGATGTATAAAAATGAACATTTTTTGTCATTTTTTAAAGCATTTTTTCCACCAACTATTGCAATCATAATTGGTTATAAAAAAAAAACATTTTTAAAAGTCAAAATAATTTTTTTAAACAAAAATATCTTAAAATTTACTTTTTTACAATTCTATTCATATAAATATTTGAGATCTTATTGCATTCTAATTCTATTAGCCATAAAAATGTCATACTTCACAAATAAAATATGCACACTTAAATAATATCAATAATTTATCATGTCATCATTTAAATTTTAAATTATAATTATTTTTATTTATTTCTAAATGATATAAGATTTTTTATTTCTTACAAACATAATATAATATTTACCAATTAATTTATTCTTTATAAAATTATAATACAAATATTTAAAAAATTATTAATATTTTTAATTAATTTTTTATTTCTAATATTTAATTTCATTTGCATAATATTTAATTTATAATTGATTGTGAATTATTTAAATTTTAATATTCTCATAATCTAATATTACAATTCTAATTTTATATTTTAATTTTAACATCATATTTTTTTATGTTTTAATCTAACTTTATATTATTTATCATTAAGAATTTATTGTAATTTAATATTAAAATTATATTATTTATCATTAAAGATTTGATTTTTAAAAATTTAAAACTAAAATATATTTCAAATATTTATATTAATAATCATTTTATTTTAAAGTTATTTAATAATTATTTTATTTTGAAAAAATATTTTTATTTTCTTGGGAGTTATTTTAAATATATGTCTAAGATATCAATTTTAAGTTATTTTATTTATTGAAGAGTTTTTTCTTCTTATAATCCACTTTAAAACAATGTTATTTAAAAATAATTTATTTTATTTTAGAGCAAAAATTATTTTATTTTATTTTCCATCCAACTCAAAATTAACCAATCAAATTACAAATGTTCTTGGAAAAATCATTTGCTCATAGATATTTAACAAATATTTATTTAATAGCATGAAGTTTCCATAGTCCATGATAAATTAGTGCAAATTTTTGGATTGAATCTTGTACAATTTTACAGTCCATGATAATAAAAGAATTGTACACAACTTAAAGCCAAAAATATGCACTAAAATATTTATTTGATAAACAAATTCAACTTCCACTATTTAGTTGCATTTAGTATGAATCAAAATCGAGGTTAAGGTCAATCTTAACAACTATAATATTCATAAACCTTCAACTTGCAATTTGTTGATTTGAAACTATTGTGCAGCCTAATACATATGACTTGCAAAACTCTATTATTTCAAACTATTATTTGACTTGTCCTAAATTAATTTTCCATGAATTTCATTTCTAATGACCATTATTGATACATGCTAATTAAAAACCCACTAAAAAATTTCAGATGTACCAATAGTTGTCCACTTAATACCCATTAGTTACAAAAAAAAAGTACTTATTTGGAAGAGTTGTGCAACCTTATTGGTACAAATAGTGCATGATTAATGGGACATTTGTGCATATGTATTGGATCCATTATGCAAATTTTGTGGTGGTCAATGCGAAGGGTGGTTATTGAGACACTAGAGAATACGTATCAAACGTCAACTTAAAATGATGACTTTTTGAAACAATAGCTATAAGCTCTTAAGTCACATATAGAGAAACTAAATTTTTTTTGTTGAAATCTGACATACCATTTAGGAGCTTAGGGTGCACAAAGTTAACCATAACCACTAATAGTACCCTTCTCCTACCCAACAAATGTAATTATTACGACAAGCACTCCACCACTAAATTTTTCCTACCCAACAAATATATTATTACGACAAGCACGCAACCACTAAATTTTTCAGTGTACCTTTACAATTCAATAAAAATTTTTTTATCAACTATCCAAGCAAATATAAAATAATTTACCAACTACCTAACAAATATAAACGTCATGTACCTTTACAATTCAATAAATAAATTTTAACCTTTTCTATTCTCCTTGTATTTTCTCAATCCAGTAAATAAATTTTAACCTTTCTTAGACAACTATTGCTCACAAGTGTTTCCCATAAATCTTTTACCGTGAACTTAAAGACAAAATTTCTTGTTTCCCGCCATAGAAGATGATATTGACAGAAAATAATAAATTTTGTTGCTCTGTTCCGTTATTAAATGCCGGGCATTTGCAAATGTCGACGATTTTCAAAATCAGAATTTGTGGGAAAGATCTGTAATAATACTGTGTTACTTTTCCAGAAACCCTACAGGTACAATTATTTTAAGGTTTTAATGTTTTAGTATCTGCACTATTCTGTTTAGCCCACTTCTAGGGGGCAAACCTCAAATAAATTTAATTTTAATCCTCTCAATTTAAAGGCTATTTTATCAGCTACAATGTATGTTCGCCGACTAGTTGCTCAGCTTGTCAGTTAAATGAATCGACTATGGTATTTATTTGGCCTTCCTCAGGTACAATCTGTCACATTATGCTTTGCTTTTCTAATCAGTACAAATGCAAATTTTCTTGGGGTTTTAACGTTTTTCTTAGCCTAACTTTAGTGCAAACACTTTATCAGTACTTTGTTTAGCTATGTAGTGCCCTGAATCCAAGAGCTCGTATGTGGAATTCTCTGTAGGTAGTTTATACCAATGGATTGGTGAAGAGCTTTTTAGATTCCTTAGAATTTTCAAGTTATTTATTAATTTTATCAAATTAAATTATTTTTTCGGTGGAACAATCTATGGGGTTAGGCTGGGTAAGTTGTTTAAGCTCTGATGTATTTGATCTCACTACTTAGCTTGTTTTTTATTTCCCTTTCTTAGCTTTTTTCCGATTTTGTGGTCTCATTTGCACTTAGCATAGGTTTTGTCTATTGACAATTTGACAATTATTTGCCTCTATGTTCATCACAGAGCCAGAGTATTTCTGTATGTCTTTGCCTGTAGCCCGATTGTTGTTTCTCCATTAGGGGTTTTATTGTTTGTTATGGCTTCTGGCCTATTCATTTTTTCTATGATAGTGTGAACTAGCTCGGCACACTTGGGGTTTACATTATGTAGTGCACTTCAGGTTTAAATCTTTTCAATAATGAAATTCACTGTAAAACATAAAGTAAGTTATAATAATTAAACAACGAAAGAATAAAATCTTTGTTATAATTACAATCTAATTCAAACATCTGAAAGGCAGATAGACCAATGAGAAAAGCTAGAAAATGCCAAAAAATGCAGTACTGATATCATCTGACTTTCTTCAGAGGCTTGTAAGTGAGTTTGGATGAGTTGAAACCAAAAGGGAAATTATTAAACTAGACATTTTATGTTTAGTTATTGAGAAGCTCTTTCGAACTAAGCTTTTCGGCATGCAGTACTGATATCATTTGACTTTTTTCAGAGGCTTGTAAATGAGTTTGGATGAGTTGATGTAATGTCCCCTTCTCGAGCATGACTTTTTTGGTTGACCGTTGGCCTATTCTAGAGACCCGTAGGCTTCTCGGGGGTGAAATTAGGGTTTCTTGGTTGGAGGTTTCTATTGCTCGTGGATTGGTGATTGAATTGCGGATTCCTTCTGGGTTTTTTGTGAGCTTCGCGGTGATGTGTTTTTCTTGGCATTTCAAGCACCTTCATGAATTTACTATTTTTAGTAAATTCTATTTTTGGCAGTGGTCCTATTGGCTTCGGCTCGGTTGGCTCTCATCTTCAGTCAGTTCAGTTGGTTTGATCAATCTTGACCTTGGGAAGCATTTTTGGTGAGATATCCAGTTGATTTTAAAATGTTATATTTTAAAGTTATATTTTATTATTGTGACCCCTTGGCCTAGTGAAGCAACTTTAAGTTGTTCTTAAAAAGGGGGACTTTGAGGGGTGGTGCCTCATGAAGATATTTATTTATTTTCTAAAGTTCAAAAAACACATGCTTGAAATGGACGCCTATCTTGGAGGAGTTTATTTTAAATTAAAGTCAAAATTACCTTGAAGGAAAAGGGACGCCATCTTTGGAGAGAAAAGGTGATATTTCAAATTTGAAAAGTTAGGGTTTCTAGAAGCTTCTGGAGAGTCTTCACACAGTTATAAAAGAAGGTCTTGGGTCTTCATTTGGGCATCTGATATCTTGAGTAATGTTATGCTGCCGAAATGGTGTTGGACTGCTTCGAGGAATGAATGCCTCCTAGCTTGGCTCAACTTCATGCTTGTGAGATAGCACCTAGTGGAGAGGTTTGCTTGCTTTTGAGTGATTTTGTAGTGAGTTTGCTTTGTAGCTGTTGTCTCTTCATTGTAATCTTTATATTTGCAAAATAATCAAAAAATCTAGAGTTGTTGGTTTGTGTTGCATATTTGGTTTTTATCTCATAAGTCATTGTGTGATTTTCTTTTGGTTCTGAGTAGTTTACCCATGCATTTGCTAGGAAAGGGCGCCCCTCTCAGAGAAGTTTGGGAATTTATGATGAAGTCTCAAATTTTATAAACCAAAATCGCCCCTCCTTGCAGTCGTACCTTATGTGCTCTCATTGGGATTTGTGCCAAAAATAAATATCAACATTTAGGTTCTGTTTTATGTTATCATCTTGGGCACCTTCATTATAGGAGTACTTTGCATCAGATTTCATGTAGTTTGAGCTATTCATTAAGTTTCAGTGTTGCTAGTTGAGTAATTTCAGTCATTGTTCTGTCATAACAGCTTGCATAGAATCCATCATTTGAGTTAGGTCTTGAAAGGGGAGACATTGAGAGTATTAAGGATAACATTACTCATTGTTGTAGCATTGTGAACATTCTTATCTAGTGCTTAACTGACAAAAATCTTATCTTGTAAGCTGCACAGTAGTACTGTCAGCATTTCTGCTCATCTTTCTCTTCATATTGTAATGCCCACTGAACAAGTGGAAGAGGCTGGCTTGCCACCTATTTATATTTTGAAGTAGCATTTGTATTTCTTACATCTCCACCATATGGTCACCTCATTTCCTTTCAGGATTGGGTAGCACATACTTGGTGTTGAGTTTACTTTCAGTATTGCAATAGATAGGGATCCTCTGACCATATGCACGCCGTCATCTGGTGCATTCTTGGTTAGGGTTATTTCAGTTCATGCATTGCATTGAGATCCTCTGACCACATGCTAACACCTTGCCCATCTTGGGATCCTGGTGTACATTCTTGGTTAGAGTTGAATTCTGCATTGTTCAACTATTTGCTAACCCTAACGGGTGCATGTTGTTTGTAATTGCATTGCAAAAAAAAAAAAAAATTGGCTCGGTATATTTTAGTGGTATTAGAGCCATGCATTCTGTCATCCTGTGAAACCAGCCTTCTATGAGTGACAGAGAACAAAGATACTTAGCAAGGGTATACAAGAGGGATACCAAATAGAGTCAGTGGCATACAGTTCCAGAAGGTCATACAATTTCAGAAGTGTTAAGAGAAAATCATGAATCTTCACCAGAGGAAGAAATGGGGGATAATTAAAAGACTTAAGTGGTAATGAGAGGATTTTGGGCAACAGGAATGATAGTGGGAAGAGTAAAGAAAGAACACCAAGTTTGGGACAAAGGTTTGATAGGAAGATGGATGCTTTAATGGATATGGTATCTTTCATGATGGGAAAATTGGGTCAGAACCCCATTCAACAGAACAATCCAGAGCATACTAGAGAACACAGTGCTTCCATTCAGCAAAATGGACATGCTGCCCAACCTACTGCAAGTAGCACGTACATTTTTTCTAGGCCATTCAAACCCACATTCTTGGTACCAGTAAACCCTCGGCCTGATCCTGAAGAAAATGAATCTTATTTAGATCAATTAAGAGTCAGTCGTACTGAGTATGACACTCTTCCTGATGAAGTCAAGATGGACATGAATTTCAGCGATTTCATGGACCTTAAAAGGAAGAATAGAGGACAAGGAAGACCTTATGAACAAAGGAGAACATCAGTACAAGGGGACTTGTATCAAGCTATCAACAAGGTTATGCTTCCACACTTTGATGGGAGTGACAATAGTTCAACAAGAGCTTGTATATAGAAGTTAGACAACTATCTATCTCTTAGACCCATGGCAGAAGAGGAGGCGATTAAGTTTGCTACGCTACATCTAGATGGGGTGGCACACGAGTGGTGGTACCATGGCCTAGTCAACTTGGGTCATAGGTCTAACACTACCTATGATGAGTTTACCAATAGACTCATAGAGAGATTCGAGAAGAAAGATCTAGAAGTGCATTTCAGGGAGTTGGCACAGTTGATGCCTACATAGCCGAGTTTCAAAGACTTTCAGTAATGGTCACCAGAATCATGGAGAGACGATTGGTGATCCTATTTAGTGAAGGATTGATGGAGCCACTCAAGGGTTGGATTAAATCTTTTGATCCACCCTTCCTATAGGAGGCAATGAAGAAAGCAAGAAACATGGAGTGGGTTGCTCCCAAAGAAAAGTTTCAATCCAAGCCATCATTTTACAAAGGGGATAGAGGAAAAATACCTCATCAAAGACCTCATCATAAGGAGTTCAAACAACATAAACCTCATGTCACAAGATTGGATCCAGAGATTCTCAATGAACTCCGAAAAAAGGGGTTATGTTTCCGTTGTAGGGAAAAATGGTCCCAAGATCATGTTTGCCCAAAAGGAGTCAAATTTCATTAAATTGAATACTATTCAGCTGAAGAAAGCAATTCTGATTTTTTAGATCAGCAGTCTGATTTTGAGGACAGCGAAGTAGAAAGAGCTCCAGAAGAGTCTGAAGGCGAAAGGGGAAGTGGAGGTACATTGGCTCAACTTTCAATCTTTCAAAAGAATGAGTCCTTCAAAGTTCAATGGATGATTAAAGGGCAACGAATAGTTTCTCTGATTGACACTGGGGCAACACATAACTTCATTGATGAAGCTGTGGGGGCAAAGAAAGGGCTGCAAACAGAATATTTTGAAGGCTTCAGAGTTATGGTTGCTGATGGGTTTCACATCTCATGCACCAAGAAGATTTCAAACATGTCCATGCAATTGGGCAACTATGAAGTCAAGGATGACTTCTATGTGGTTAGCATTGGAGATACGGATGTCGTCCTAGGCATTCAATGGTTGCATTCACTTGGAGAGATCTCTCTAAATCTACAAACTATGGAGCTTAAGTTTCAATCCGATGGAAAGAAGGTGGTGCTTAGAGGGATGTCTAATGGTGGTCCTTGAATTGTGTCATTCAAGAGAATGGAAAGGCTGATTAGGCAAGATCAAGTTGAATGGGCTGCGGAGTGCATGGTCCTTCCTGCTAGTTCAATTGAAACAAAGAGAGACTACCCTCTTGATATTCAGTCTCTGCTCACCAAGAAGAGCAAGGTGTTTGCTGATTTACCTCCTGGGCCACCTCTTGAACGGGGTTCAGAACATGTCATAGAGCTCAAGGAAGGAGCTAAGCCAATTATCACAACTCTATATCGGTACCCCAAGAAACAGAAAGATGAGATTGAGAAGAACATTAAGGAACTTTTGGAGATGGGCTTCATTCGTCCAAGCAAGAGTCCTTTTGCTTCAACAGTTGTTCTTGTGAAGAAGAAGGATGGTACCATCCGCATGTGTGTGGATTATCGTGATTTGAATCAAAGCACTATCAAAAATCGATACCCCATTCCAAGGATAGATGAGCTCATTGATGAGCTACATGGAGCCAAGTTCTTTTCGAAGATAGATTTGAGGTCGGGCTACTATCATATTCGGATGAGAGGATCTGATGTTGAGAAGACAACTTTCAGATGTCACTATGGTTACTTCGAGTTCCTAGTCATGCCATTTGGGCTGACTAATGCTCCTGCTACCTTCCAGTCTTGTATGAACAGAGTCTTCCAAAAGCAGTTAAGGAGGTTTGTGTTGATATTCTTCAATGACATTTTGATTTTCAGCAAGACTTGGGAAGAACATCTCAAGCACTTGGAGGAAGTGCTCAGCATTCTAGAATCAAAAAGCTTGTTTGCCAAAAAATCCAAATGTGAATTTGGAATGAGGGAGATACTTTACCTTGGCCACATAATCAGTGCCGAAGGAGTGAAGGTTGATCCTGAAAAGATTAGAGCAATTGTTGATTGGCCACCTCCTGAGAACTTGACTCATTTGAAAGGTTTCTTGGGCCCTTGTGGATTTTACAGAAGGTTTGTGAAGGGTTACTCACAAAATGCTGCTCCTCTTATTGACCTCACGAAAAAGGGAGCTTTTTGTTGGTCAAAAAAGGCTCAAACTACTTTTGATAAGTTTAAGAGGATCATGAGCTCTTGTCCGGTTTTAGCTATCCCAAATTTTTCCAAGCCTTTCGAGCTACAGTGTGATGCATCCGGTGAAGGTGTTGGGGCTGTTTTGATGCAAGACAAACATCCCATTGTGTTTGAGAGCAAAAAATTGAGAGGTGTTGAAAGGGCCTACTCCATCTATGATAAGGAAATGCTTGCCATTATGCATGCATTAGCTAAGTTCAGTTAGTACTTGGTGGGGAGCAAGTTTTTGGTCAAGACTGATCACAATAATCTCAAGCACTTCATGCATCAGAAATATTTGAACAAGAGGCAACAAAAGTGGGTGAGTAAGCTTCAAGCTTACGATTTTGACATTGAGTATGTCAAGGGAAAAAACAACATAGTGGATGATGCTTTATCTAGAAGACCTCATTTGAGCTCATTATGTGAGCTTACTGCTGATTGGAAGAACCTGTTGCTTGCTGATTATGCCAAAAATTAGTTTGCAACCAGCATCATTGAGGGTACTTTTCATGACGAAAGGTACAAGGTGGTTGAAGGGCTGATACACTACAAGGGTAGAATCTTTTTGGTGGCTGATTCTAAGATAAAAAAGAAGATTTTGTTGACATTTCATGACATTCCACTTGCTGGTCATCAGGGGTTCTTCAAGACCTATAGGCAGATTCGGGAAAGATTTTCTTGAAAGGGTTGAAAGGGGAAGTTCAATGCTACATTCAGGAGTGTCCCACATGTCAAATGAACAAGAATGAGCATACTCTACTAGCTGGTCTGCTGCAACCTCTTCCCATTCCCAATCAAAAATGGGAAAGCATATCAATGGACTTCATCACTGGGTTGCCCAAGGTCCAAGGGAAAGACTGTATCTATGTTGTAGTGGATAGATTAACAAAATTTACTCATTTCTTTGCCATTACCAACTCTTTTTCAGCAGCTCAAGTTGCAGATCTATTTTTTCATGAGGTGTTTAGATTACACGGGTTGCCAAAAAACATTGTGAATGATAGGGACAACAAGTTCCTAAGCACTTTTTGGCAAGAGGTCTTTAGGATGAGTGGTACAGTGCTTACCCCAAGCACTAGCTATCACCCTCAAACTGACGGACAAATAGAGATAGTGAACAAGTGGTTGGAAGGTTCTTTGAGGAACTATGTTTTAGAATAGCAAAGAGCATGGGTGAAATGGCTTCACATAGGCGAGTATTGTTACAACTCTTCTTTTCACATGTCAATAAGGATGTCACCTTTCATGGCTCTTTACGGTTATGAGGCTCCTAGCTTTGCTGATTTTGTGTTTGGTGATAGCAAAGCTCTCAAGCCAAGGATTTGTTACAGCAGAGTCAAGATATCTTGAAATCATTGAAGAACAATCTTCGGATTGCACAAAATCAATAGAAGATGTACACTGATCAGCGGCGTGTTGAGCGCTCTTTTGAGGTTGGAGATATGGTTTATCTTCAACTACAACCTTACAAACAGTCTACTCTTAAGAAGAGTGGAGTTGAGAAGCTCAAACCTCGCTTCTATGGGCTATTGAAGGTTATTAGAAAGGTGGGAGTAGTAGCATATGAGTTGGAGCTACCTTCGAGTAGCAAAGTGCACAATGTATTCCACGTGTCTTGCCTCAAGAAGGCACTTGGACACAATGTTATTGCTTCATCACAGTTGCCACCTTTGGATGAAGAAGGAAAGTTGGTTTTGATTCCAGAAGAGATTCTTGATTCCAGGGAACGTTCTTTGAGAAAAAGAACAATTAGAGAGTATTAGGTGAAGTGGAAGAACTCACCTATGGAGGATGCGACTTGGGAGAATGATGAAATTCTGCAGCACCCAGGCTTGCGATTGCTTGAGGACAAGCAATCTTGGAGAGGGCGGTCTATAATGTCTCCTTCTCGAGCATCACTTTTTCTGTTGACCTTTGGCCTATTCTGGAGACCCGTAGGCTTCTCGAGGGTGAAATTAGGGTTTCTTGGTTGGAGATTTCTATTGCTCGCAGATTGGTGATTGAACTGCGGATTCCTTCTGGGTTTTTCGTGAGCTTCGCGGTGATTTGTTTTTCTTAGCATTCCGAGCACCTTCATGAATTTACTATTTTTAGTAAATTCTATTTTTGGCAGTGGTCCTATTGGCTTCGGCTCGGTTGGCTCTCATCTTCAGTCAGTTCAGTTGGTTTGATCAATTTTGACCTTGGGAAGCATTTTTGGTGAGATATCCAGTTGATTTTAAAATGTTATATTTTAAAGTTATATTTTATTATTGTGACCCCTTGGCCTAGTGAAGCAACTTTAAGTTGTTCTTAAAAAGGGGGACTTTAAGGGGTGGTGCCTCATGAAGATATTTCTTTATTTTCTAAAGTTCAAAAAACACATGCTTGAAATGGACGCCTATCTTGGAGGAGTTTATTTTAAATTAAAGTCAAAATTACCTTGAAGGAAAAGGGACGCCATCTTTGGAGGGAAAAGGTGATATTTCAAATTTGAAAAGTTAAGGTTTCTAGAAGCTTCTGGAGAGTCTTCACACAGTTATAAAAGAAGGTCTTGGGTCTTCATTTGGGCATCTGATATCTTGAGTAATGTTATGCTGCCGAAATGGTGTTGGACTGCTTTGAGGAATGAATGCCTCCTAGCTTGGCTCAACTTCGTGCTTGTGAGATAACACCTAGTGGAGAGGTTTGCTTGCTTTTGAGTGATTTTGTAGTGAGTTTTCTTTGTAGCTGTTGTCTCTTCACTGTAATCTTTATATTTGCAAAAGAATCAAAAAATCTGGAGTTTCTGGTTTGTGTTGCAGATTTGGTTTTTACCTCATAAGTCATTGTGTGATTTTCTTTTGGTTCTGGGTAGTTTAACCATGCATTTGCTAGGAAAGGGCACCCCTCAGAGAAGTTTGGGAGTTTATGATGAAGTCTCCAATTTTATAAACCAAAATCGCCCCTCCTTGCAGTCATACCTTTTGTGCTCTCATTGGGATTCATGCCAAAAATAAATATCAACATTTAGGTTCTGTTTTATGTTATCATCTTGGGCGCCTTCATTATAGGAGTACTTTGCATCAGATTTCATGCAATTTGAGTGAGAAATGAGTGAGTTATGAGCTATTCATTGAGTTTCAGTGTTGCTGGTTGAGTAATTTCAGTCATTGTTCTATCATAACAGCTTGCATAGAATCCGTCATTTGAGTTAGGTCTTGAAAGGGGAGACATTGAGAGTATTAAGGATAGCATTATTCATTGTTGCAGCATTGTGAACATTCTTATCTAGTGCTTAACTGACAAAACTCTTATCTTGTAAGCTGCACAGTAGTACTGTTAGCATTTCTGGTCATCTTTCTCTTCATATTGTAATACCCACTGAACAAGTGGAAGAGGCTGGCTTGCCACCTATTTATATTCTGAAGTTGCATTTGTATTTCTTACATCTCCACCATATGGTCACCTCATTTCCTTTCAGGATTGGGTAGCACATACTTGGTGTTGAGTTTACTTTCAGTATTGCAATAGATAGGGATCCTTTGACCATATGGACGTCGTCATCTAGCGCATTCTTGGTTAGGGTTATTTCAGTTCACGCATTGCATTGAGATCCTCTGACCACATGCTAACCTTGCCCATCTCGGGATCCTGGTGTACATTCTTGGTTAGAGTTGAATTCTTCATTGTTCAGTTATTTGCTAACCCTAACGGGTGCATGTTGTTTGTAATCGCACTGGAAAAAAAATAAAAAAAATTGGCTCGATATATTTCAGTTGAAACCAAAATGGAAATTAGTAAACTAGACATTTTATGTTTAGTTACATGTATGCTTTGTCATCTACTTGGAAATGACTTTTAGGCAGTTCAGTTGAAAATGTTTTGAAGGAAATCTAGAGATGTCGAGTTGCATTCCTGTCTCATTTTATCTAACATACTTTTTGAAATAGAACCTAAAATGCTTGATTTTATAGGAACTATTTTTCTTTGGGTACTTTACTGATATGTTACTCTCTTGCAGTGTCCCTTGCATGCAAGGATTTTATGTATCCACATATAATGTACTTTATATAATTATTATTATGAGCAAGGCATGCAACTCCTGGATTGATAGGGGACATTTTTTCCCAGCTTTGGTTTCATGCTTAACTGTTTTAGCAATCGATTGCAATAAGTTCAAACACTTTTGGTTTTGTGAAACTAATTCACTGATTAACTGTTGTGAATTACATTCTTAGAATCTGTCAATGAACTAATCAATAGTTATCAATGGAATCTAATTGTGCTTTTGATCCTCTACCATTCTTATATTGTAAATGATGGTCAACAGTTAGAACTTGTAACACTTACTCTTATTCTGATGTTTCTTTGCCATCGGGACATAGTATTTTAAACAAATTATGAATGACAAAGAACTACAAATAGATACTAATCATCTAGCCAGGAATCTCTTTTACAAGGTCACGTAAAACATTTTCTTGGTAGATCATGAGAAAATGTAATATTAAGATCGAATACTTCAGCATCTTCACTACTACAGGCACAAATTTTAGCTCAAGGCATCTGGCATACTATGCTCACTCTGTTGTCAGCTCTTCCTCGTATTTTTTATTGATCTCTGTAATATCGTGGATGGATTATTTTATATTATTTGATTTTTAGAATTGGCACAAAATCACTAATTATATAAATAGTTCTTTTTGGGTTGAATGTATGTCTTTTGAGTGGCTAGATTTTGAAATAAAATTGCTACAAAGTCATTGAAAATCTCTTTGGAATATTATGAGATAATTGTTAGGTCCACCATGAAACCTTCACCTTGTTCAGACCTGGATTTGAATTATAGCTTCCACAATTAGTAGTGCTAGGGATGACATGAAACATTGCAATTGAATACAAATATCCCTTGAAACCCTTACTCAAATTGGATGTGCGAGTTTACACCAATGATGAAGTTGCCACAATTATCAATGCCTTGCCTGTGACAATGATTTTAAAGGGTTGTGCATAATAAACAGACTCAGATTGCTATTATGATAGTTGTACAAGGGCTGCATATACCATATGGATCCATTGTATATCTGAGTTATGCCCCAACTTGTAGAATTACCTTGGAAATAATGTAGTTTATATACGTGGAACCTAGTGACTAGCTATATGAAACCCTTTTACTTCTGAATCTATGATGTAATGTATCAATAACAAACAATGATAAGAGGAACTATTATTATGCTCTAATGGCAGTGTTTTATATGCCAAGTGGTACCCATCTATTAGAACACTCATATGCAGATCACAACCACAAACTTGATATATTTCTACCCAAAAAGAATATAGAGTTATACTAGTAGTCACAACTGTCCTTAAATAGAAGTGTAATCTTAATGTCAAGTTGAGATTTCAATGATTCAGTCCAATGGTGATTCTTGTATGAAATCATTTTAAGGAATTGTGGGTTTTTGTCCTTAGATTGATTGAACCAAAGTCCAATATTCTAACAAGGAGAAGAAACCAGAAAATAGAATCATTTATCAGTATGCCTCCTCCTTCTTGATCTTTTTTAAATAGAGTTCATCTCCAAAAGAGAACTCTTCAAATGACTTTTGATTATTTTTTGAGAGAAATTACTTAAAATAAACTTTAATTATAAGAGACCTTATTTTATATTTTAACTTTACTTAAGGCCCTCTTTATTATAATTTTAGCTATATTTTCTTAGTGTGAAATTCGCAAGATCTATGGTAAATGTATGATGGGTGTTTTGGGTTTCAACTTGGCTTGATTTTGAAAAAGTTGACATTACAATCTGTCCTTCCCAAGATTGTTTGTCCTTAGTTAATCACATTCTTGAAGATTTGTGTATCCATCCACTTGATGCTTGGCTGGAAGACATCTTCAAATATAACCTCCTCAAATGCCTTTCTAATTATCTATAAATCTTTTGCAAAGCTGCTTTAAGTTCCTAAAAACCCATATTTTTCTCCAGCTGATTTTTGTTGTTCCACTTTGATGTGAATTGAACAATATGTACAAAGAGTCTCTACAAATATGAGTGGTTGATTGTAGGTCCAAACACTTACATGTTTTTTGTAGTAATCAAGTTGGTTTACCCATTAGGAAGTCCCTTAATTGTTACCTGTCGATATTCCTAGATTTTTCCCTAAGACCACAATCAAAATCCAAAATAAGAAATTTAATGCATTTAAGATTGTAAATTTATCAATTGAAATGTCCTTTATAAGATATAAATCTTGATTTAGGTCTTGTGCACAAAATTAGTCACTAGAAATCAACATTAGATCATAAGCTATCAAAATATAAATATTACTAATCATTAGTAAACATCATGATATCTATGGACATTAGTCACATAAAAATCTAATTAATGTGATAACCTTTCCAATGTGGATTCCCCATAATAATCTCATTAGGTATTCATCAAAATGGTTGCAAACTGTAGTCTCAAGGTTGGTTGCCCTTGTATTGCGAGAGCATGGAAGGTGGGTTGCCCTTCTGTCCCTCAATCCAACTTAGAGGCACTCCACCCTCCTTGATCAAGCCCAAGAGCAGTCATTCGCCTCCAAACCCATGAGCGCTCCATCTTGAGGTGGTGTGCTTGACAAGAGAGTGAAGACTACCTCCCTTCCACCAAGCCTAGGAGCACACATTTGCCTCTCAGCCCACAAGCGCTCCATCTTAGGGGACATACTTGATGGTAGGTCTATCAGGCCTTCACCTCTTGTGAACTTGAAAGGTTGATCAACTTTCTTGTTTTGCAATCATTTCTCTAAATTCAAAATAGATTATTATAAGAATCTATTATCCATATTTATAATAAAGGAAGAATCATAATTACTTATAAAGATCAATAATTGTTGCGAGCATATATATATATATAT
>VDFB02353493.1:39908005-39993488 GCA_007258455.2 Sequoia sempervirens
CAAGAAAAATAAAAGAAAAAAAATTCAATGTGGACCAAAACACGAGTGCCTTATAACATGCTTGTGTTTTGGAAATGTTTTTTTTATTTCAAAAAATGCACATATTTTGAACTCAAAATGTGTGCATTTTTTGAAATTTAAACCATAACGCAAGTGCATTATAACGTGCTTGCATTATGGCTTGGTAATGACCGATCCTAGGCTCAGTCATTACCAAGCCATAACGCGAGCGTGTTTTACTATAACACTCTCGCATTTTTGGTATTTTGGGATGAAAAAGTAATTGGACATAAATTGGCTACCCATCTTCATGTGCCTACCCACACACACACACACATATATATATAACTTACCTCCCAAATATATTCTTGCCAATAATATTTAATCGAATAATGTCTTATAATTTCCAATTCCTTTGTTTCCAATTTGCTTAATTCATTTCATTCCATGTTGCCTCTCCCCACTGATTTGTTTCCCCTTTTATATCTTCCATGGTGGGGAGTGTCACATCCATTCATTTAACAAGAGACACACCATTCTACCAAGCGTTACATCCTTCCTTTTAATTATTACTTACCAAGTGATGTCTCCTTTCTTTTAATTATTATTTATTTATTTCCTTATGGGTTGATGCTTTTCCTTAACTAATTATTATCGGATCCCCTTGAAGATTCATCACTTCCCGTCTTGGTCGTTGCTTTCCTTATCTCCTTGGTTAATGCTTATTATGAGTTTAAGATAGGTTGTGGCGACTCTTTGTTCAACAATTTTTGTTGTGGTGGGTTCATGAATTATGGCGAGGCATGATAGTCCATCCTTCCCAAAATTGTTTGTCCTCAAGCAATCACAAGCTGAGGTGCTCCTAAAGTTACCAAGACCCCAAATCAACCTTGTAAATTTGTAATTCTTATACATTTCTCCTTATGATGCAATTAGCTTTAGTTGTGATACTTTAATATAATTAGGAATTTGAAAATTCTACGAGTGGCATATATCTGGGTTATGTTTGACTCTATACTACAATTATTTCCCTAGTGAGTAGTTGTTAGTATACTTGTCTTAGCTCGACTACCAATAAGGTTAATACCATCCTCTAAAGTATGAGGATAATTTATTATCGAATATTATTCTTGCTCATGTAATACTATTTCCCAATAACTCTCAATAACAAGATTTGTTATTTAAGACAAGTTTTCTCTCATTTCATTACCACAAGGCTTTGGAGCAATGAATACAAACTCTTGATTACCCTTGTTGAAATGTAGGATGATAGAAAAAGTGTTTCATCCTTCATCATGATGAACTACAAGAATGTTGTGAATATCAATATCCCACTCCTTTGTGAAACCACTTTGAGTAAAAGGATCTAGATTTCTTTTACTACATGGTGTATCCTTTCTCTCTAAACAATCAAATGACAATTTTCCTTAGATAAAGTATACTTCATTTCACATAATCGTTCAATCCAAGTTTTGAGGTGAGTTTGTTTCTAATGAGGATGTAATAAAATAGCCTAAAATATCTTTCAACATATATCACCTTATCATTGACTCATAGGTAATTAATGACTTGTTATAACCTTCCTAGTACACATTTTCTAGTTGATACTCAAGTTCAAACTTAGTGGATTGATCAAGTCCAAAAAATGAAGGATGCACATCTTAGCATTCATAGCAATAATAGGACATAAATTTATAGGTTTACACTACTATCCAATTCTTATCTAACTTCCAAATCAATTAGAGGTTGTCACTCCTCTTGTAGAATTTAAAATATCCCCATGTTTGACACTAAGATTGTTTCCATATCTTAAAAGGGTATTGTTTTACCTAATTCATTTAAAAAATATCAATTTTTTCTATAGTTTAAGAAGTGAAAATTATTCTAGGGTTTGTGGGTTATGGGCCCACATTGTAACTTAAAATAGAATTATATTATAAATTTGGTTACACCTTGAATTATATCAAACTTATCTTAGATACCTAGTATTGGTGTCCTTGATATTCAATCCTAGTTGTAGAGCTACTCTAATTAAGAAAATTGGCTTAGGAGAAGAAGATTCTTGGATGAAATGATCTCAAAATATTTTCCATCACTAATTCAAAGTTCACTAAACCAATGTTATAAGGTTGATCCATGCATCACCATTGTTTCTATGAGTGTGGGATGGATCATATGTATTTTGGATTTGATCACACATTATGATCTTACTCCTTATTAGAATAAATGTGTTCCTACACCAATGAAGTTTGATGAATATATCCCATGATAAATATCAAAACATAACCCTCAAATTATAGTGCCAATGGTTCTTTCCAAAATTTTATTAAGATCTCTCTAAGAGTCAAAATTTGTTATTTTTATGTTCATAAATAATTGAGTTGTATTCATTACATTTGATCAAAATTATTGTTTGGGATGGATGATTGCCCAGATTTTTTTTTGTGCATAAATGATGTTTTTGGTTAGAGGTAAAAAAATGGGTTTTGAAGGGGCCTAGAACCCTTTACAAAGGAAAGTAGCTAAAACTAAAGAAACCTACAATAATTATATATTAGCCCATACACTACGAAAGAACAATACACTACGAAACAACAACAAAACATCAGCCAAAAAGGAGGATCCCAAACAACAACACTACATGTTCTTCAATATATCAGTAGCCTCCACATCACTCACCGCAACCTTCTGACCATCATCCAAGACATCTAACAGTTCTTTGCTAGGAGCCCCAGCCTAAGCCTTGGTATTTTTTCTAGTTCTAGCCCCAAGCCCATCCGTATTCACCTTATTAATCAAAAAAAAATTCTTATCCCTACCCTTATCAATAGTAAACCCTCCATCAGCTTGCCACTAATACCAATCTCTTCAGCATGAACAGTCTCCTTGTGATTCTTAGCTCTAACAAAAGGAGAGGTAATACCAACAGATTCAAAGTTAACCATAAACTTAGTCCCCTCCCCACCCTTGACCATGCTAGCACAAATTCTCTCCAATTAATCCTCTAGGGTGAGAACTCTACCTTCCAAATTTTGTTTCATCTTAAGAGTTTCCTCCACCACAATATTCAAGGAATTAAACAGTTCATCAATTTGGTTATGAATAGAGGAATCTTCAACTTTACTCATAACACCCCGTACTTTGACATTTGTCATATTAAGTTCATGGAAAACCCATTTGAACAATTTGAATAAAACAATGGAACCCTCTCTAGCAATTCCTAGAACATCAGAATTATCTTCCCTATCAAAATTGAAAACCCCCTTACCTTTAATGAAGAGGATTTAAGTATTTTCAAGGAGATCTTCCTAGAAATTTAAGTGATCTTAGGAACTATGATTTTTGGGGGGTATGCATGAGTAAAGAAATAGGTGAATCTCTAGAGACCTAAGTAGATTTTTTTAAATCAATTGCATTTGGCAGATGTAAAGCCACCAAGCAACCTTTGACAACCTCCCTCATATCAAGATGAGGATTAGAATCATGACACACATCTATGATCTTAATGGTGATGTTTTATATTAATGTTGGTCTTCCTTCCCCCTCACCCAAGGTGCAAAACATAGGAACATTATGGTGATGAACTATAGATGATATTGTTTTCCTTAGTGAAAATACTTCCCTTTTCTCTAATAAATGATATTTATTTTGTAAAAAAATCTCTTCATAGATAGGTGGTGGGAATTTAATAAACTAATTTCCTTCTTCTGTATGAACTTATGTGCACCAGTGTGAGTTTTGTGGGTTAGTTATTCAAGGTTCTATCCAATGAATACTATTGAATCAAGAAAAACTTGGATGGGCATAACTATTTTGGATCAAGAACATTGTTTGACAGAATATGAAACGCTCTATCCATAGATGTTTTAGAGTTTCTTTATTGATGATAGACCATACATGGAATAGCTATGCTATGTATAATGGGTAAGAGTATACCGTAGGGGAAAATGATAATGCTTAATTGTACATCATAAAATGGAGACCTTACAATGTTAGGAATATGTATCCTAAATCCTAATAGTTGTACCTTAACACAATTTAAAAAGGTTATGAGTTTGTCTATTTAATATTCATAAGAATCTTGACATAGTGACGAATCATGTACCATCTTGTTCTATACTTATTTTTTAATACTTATTTCAATCTTGATTTTGGGTTTACTTAGCTCTCTTTGGAATATGTTGGTGGTGGGGTGAATCCATTGGAGAGATTTATTCCTTTTGGGACTCATAATCCTAAGATTTGAAAGTATGTCATACATTCAATTCTCATATAGTGTAGTCATACTTCAACATTTATGCTTGTGTTTATTATTAAGAGGGGAAGTATAGCCTTTGTATTAAAATTAATAAGGGAGTTATGAAGGATGTCAAATCTGAATTGTCATATCAAATTGCTATAAAAGATCTTGGTGTCACAAAATTTAATTCCTCTATGGAAAATGTAAATGATTTTTTATACTAAAAACTCTAGTTGAATCAAAAAAATATGTTGAGAGGATAGTGCAAACTTGTTAATGTTCCTATTTTAGTTGGTTTAAATTTATATGCAGGAAATTGTCCCAGGATGTGAACGGACATGTGTCATGTTCCTCATGTATTGTCTAATTTTTTTCTTCATTATGGGCTAAAATACATCAAAATAACTTTCTCAACATTTGATAGATTCTATAGCAGTACTATAAAGCTCTTATAGAGTCTAGATAGATTTTCCATTTTCATAATTGTTAAGCATAAAGTAATCATAAACACACATGGATTAAACCTACTAAAAACACATTAGTCATGAAGCAAACATATAAATATATGTAAGACATGTAGTATACACATAAATACACGGAAGACAAAGCATACATATAAATACATGTAAGACACGAAGCATACACATAAATACACACAAGACACAAAACATACACATAAATACACATAAGACATGAAGCACACACATAAATACACATAAGACATGAAGCATACATGTGAAAGGCACACATATATAGAAATGTAATGTTGGCCTACTTAATTTAATTTAATTTTTTGATTTACTTAAGAAGAGGGTTCAATAGTTAATCCTAATTGACTGGTGTTAAAGTAGGTTTGTTCCACATGTTGGCAATATTAAAGCTTTGATACCATTGTAATGTCCCATACTTGGGATATTCATATATTTTTCTCTAAAAGCACAATCAAAATCCAAAATAAGAAATTTAATGCATTTAAGATTTTAAATTACCAATTGAAATGCCCTTTATAAGATATAAATCTTGATTTAGGTCCCACACAAAATTAGTCACTAGAAATCAACATTAGATCATAAGCCATGAAAATATACATATTACTAATCATTAGTAAACATCATGATATTCATGACATTATTCACATAAAAATGTAATGAATGCAATAGCTATTCCAATGTGGATTCCCCATAATAATCTCATTAGGAATTTGTCAAAATAGTTGCAAACTGCAGTCTCAAGGTTGGTCGCTCTTGTACTGCAAGAGAATGGAAGGTGGGCCACCCTTCCATCCCTCAATCCACCTTGGAGGCACTCTATCCTCCTTGATCATCCTAGGAGAACTCATTCGTCTCCTATCCCACAAGTGCTCCACCTCAAGGTGGCGTGCTTGATAAGAGTGCGAAGACTACCTCCCTTCCACCAAGCTCGAGAGAACACATTTACCTCTCGACCCACGAGTGCTCCATCTCAGGGGTGGTGTACTTGATGGTGGGTATGTTGGGTCTTCACGTCTCGTGAACTCGAAAGGTTGATCGACCTTCCTGTTTTGCAATCACTTCTCTAAATTCAAAATAGATTATTTTAAGAATATATTATCCATATTTATAAGAAAGGAAGAATCATAATTACTTATAAAGATCAATAATTGTTACAATCAAATTTTCTTAATTCACTTCATTCCATGATGCCTCTCCCAACTCATTTGTTTCCCCTTTTATATCTTCCATGGTGGGGTGAGTCATATCCATTCATTTAACAAGAGACACACCCTTCAATGAAGTGTTGCCTCCTTCCTTATAATTATGTAACTGTTGATGGTCTGAATAGCACAACAATAGTTAAATAGAATATCACTATTCTGCTCTCCTGAAAGAGAAAGAATAACACATGGATATCTTAACTCCCAAGGTCTTTGTAATCGGTTCTTGACTGTGCTGATTTCACTCAATGGTTGATGTGAACTATAATGTTCAAGGGGCCTGCTGGTGTTGAGCTTCTGGATTGTTCTAAAACCAAACATAAATTCAAACCTATTTTAACTAGGGTTTTTAAAGAAACAGAAAAAGATAGATCAAAGCTTTGGAACTGAAGAGAATAATAATTCATCCAACTTAACCAGACTTGTTACCTTTCAAGGAATTGCTAACTAAAACTGGAGAATAAAATCAACTTGTGATTAACACACAACTTCATCCATTCACAGTGCTAACTTCAATAATAAATTGTAACTTACCATTTAAACAAAACATAAGATAAGATTTCATTCCTTGAAATCTACTCAAATCGAATGATTAACTGAAGATGAATATCATTCAAGAACGCAACATGAAGTAGATTTAAATCTGGTTGCTTCTACTGTTAGTGAAATAGATAAGCAACATTTACAAATCTGGCACAATCACCAGTGTACAAAAAACCTACATTTTCATATTGTTTCCATCTATTCTAAGAGAACCAGAAGGATACATTACTTCCTTCTATCGAATCTAACTCCTATTCTATTGCTAATGATTAAGTCTCTCTACTACTACTAATTTCTGAAAAATCTCTCTCTATCCTTTTTTTAAAATTCCTACTATCTCTAAAAACTTCTCCCTTTTTGTGAAAGAGGAAAAAATGCCATATATACAAAACGCGCCAAAAAGAATGTGCTGGCCCCTGTTCTAGGGTTTACAAAATATTAGTTGGTTGCAGGAGGGTTGGCCCTTAGATCTTTTTGGAATGAAGTTAATGCTACATTTAATTGCATCCTCCATGTCCATGTCGGTGAAAGATTGCTTCGGGGATGACTTCTAGATCTTTTGCAACTATGGCATTTACTTATGGTCTCTATGTCCACCTTCGAACTTCCATTAGAGCCGCCTTGAATGATCTAAAGCATAATCATTAATGTCGATCCCCTTTTTCCAGTAGCGATCCCAGCTATCATTGTGACTCATGGTTTCTTCTCCCTTTTTGGCTGCTTCTCACTCCAGATCTTTCTGCAAGTTGACCATCTCTGGAAGTAGAATCAAAATTTTCGTTAGATCTCCACACTAGTGTTCACCGAGCTACTCCATTGGCTCGTTCACTGAGCAAATCCACACTGGTTGCATTTTGTTGATCTCCCTCATAGGGGTAGTCAATCAGTCAACTTTCTAGGGTTCACCTTTAATTCTCTCTAATTGGTTGAACACACGCCACATAAGATTCCCAAGCGGTCAAAATTCGTTCACACCGAATCACATGTCGATGAGAAGCTAATCGTGTCTCCCCGATGCGATCATGCCTCCTAGCAGCCATCGACAAGACATACAATGGTTGGCAAGACATCATAGCAAGCGGCCAGAGTCATATCAATACCCTTTTTCCGTTGGCAAGCTCGTTGCTATCGACAAGACTTTACTCCCTCGACATGACATCATATCGAGCCCCTCCATTCTCCCTGAGCTCATTCTATTTCGACGAGACCCTTTGTGGTTGGTGAGACATTACTCTGAAGTTATGCCCTTTCGCTGAACTCAAATTTCACTTCAGCAAGACTCTGTTCAGTTGGTAAGACCTTATGCCGATATCATCCCATGTCGGCGAGACTAGCTTTCTTTGCCAAGACATTACACTGAAGTCATGGCCTTTTGTCAAGAGCTCATTTCATTTCAGGGAGACCTTGCATGGTCGACGAGACCTTTCATCAAGCACAAATATTTTGGCGACGCTAACCTTGTGTGCAATCAGTCGACAAGACATATGAAAACCTACGACGATTAAACTGTCTGGCCGACCGGGACACTTCAAAATGAATAGAACCACTACTAGTCGGCAAGACATCTAGAAGGTCTTGCCAACTCTCTTCTTAGAGGAATTTTATACCAAACTTGATTGGGGGATGATTTCCAACTGAGCTCCTTGAGAAATATCATCATCTGCATGATTTAATCCTGCATTTTTTAATCCAACCACCCTACTAAGAAGAGTAATGGCATCATAATATTTCTTCTTGAAATTTGCTCTGAATAGCTGTTTGGGTAGTTTTGAATAGTGAGACTTGGGATTTTCCAACCAGGAATTGATGATCTGCTGTGACTTAATAGTCTCCTCTTCATAGAACTTCTAGCTACCTCCATGTTGAATTCCACCACATGAGATCTATCTGGCATATCAAAGGTCTAAGCTATGGAGACATGATTCAAATTTGCCACAATCCTCCCTTGGGGACCAATTATTCTCTAGGTATTACTGTCATAATGTATGGCACACTCAAGAACCAATTCATAACATTTCACTATAGAAGGGAAGCCAACTATAGTGCCAATCCTGATTCCAACATTCTTTTAGCTAGCAAAGGAAGATCCTGCACTGCCATTCTGCCTTTGAACTCTTCATAGTCCCATAGTCCAACATTTGTGTCTGTCACCTTTGACCAAATAGAGGTAATCTTGCTCTCTGGAGTCTTACTCCTGATGTCCATCTTGATTCTTTCTACCTTAGATACCGAAGATCCCTCCATATCACCCTTAGCTTTTCTAGCTACTACCTTGCTAGATTCAACATGCACTCAATAAAGGAAACCATAGTAAAGATCATACAAACAAAGGTTAATCAATCAAAATCATCATTAAAATGAATCCTAGATAAGAAAGGTGTCATTAAATCTTCAAATAAAATGATCATATCAGAGTTTGGGTTTCACGCGCACCCGTGGAATCCAAGCCAGGGAGGAATTTCAGAAAATTTTGAGCGAGGCGTATTCTAGAAGAATAAACACGAAAAACACCTACTAGCAACTTAATCCGATCATTATCAATCAAGAAACAACATGTGAGATCTCAAAATAGCATAAATTAATCATAAAATGCACCATCATTTGTTAACAAGTCTTATTACTCCATATTTCTTCACATTCCATCAGGTTCTGGGAAAATCGGCATGGGACGGATTTCTGCCAGGGAGGAGACATTCTGCAAATTTTGGAAAAACCAGGGAACAAAGGATTTCGGGAAAATTTGGAGTCGAAGGAAATTCGCGAAGAAGGTGAATCTCTAGAGGATTGAGAATTTTGAGAAAAAGAAGAGTGGGAAAATTCAGAAAATCCGGATTTGAAGGAAATCCATGAAGAAGGTGAATCTCCAAAGGCTTGAGAATTTCGGGAAAAAGAAGAGGAGTGGGAAAATTGGGAAAATCTGTCAGTACAGGAAAATCCCGAACAGGGGAAAAAATCCGAACCTCACCATTCTCTCACGATTTCACCCAAATTAATGGATCAAGCACAAATTTTAGGAATCTAGGCCTGTGACGAGTTTGATATGGAACTTCTACAGATCAAATCCTAGGAAAATTCAAAAAGAAAATTGGGGTGAAATGGTGATTCCCTAAGTATCAAACCCCACAAATCCGCCATTAACGCACAAGCAAGCCTAGGATTAAATTATTTCAACTGCTAAATCCTTACTAGGGGTATTCATGGCTCACAAGCAAGTTGTCTCATAATGCGAATGAAATAGTGAACTTGAAACTTGCTTGGGAAACCAAGAATCAAACAGTATCATGCAACCCTAGCCACGAAATACTCAAACATAAAGAAACCCAACTTTAACTGAGGCAAAACCAAATTCAGCAGAACAAAAACAAACTCAAAAAGAAAACAAAAGAACTCCCAAGACCAAACCTGACAACCAAAGGCAAAGAAAACAAAAGCAAAGGGGGACCCATTTTGTTCCAGAATAAAATGGGGTGGTTATGCAAGGCATAACAGTAACGACCTCCATAGATTAACATGACCTAATTTCACATATTACACATCAACAAGCATAAAAATGACAAGTGACCAAACGCAAGAAATAGGGACAAGGAGTTATATTAAATAAAAATCTTGGAGTACAAATTCCAATATTATGGAAAGCATAAAGGAATGCACTCCTTACAATAGACCACATGGTTGAGTACAAGATTACACATTAAACCATAACAAGACCTTAACATGATGCTTTCAATATCTGACTCTTTTTGACCACTTGAAGGGCAAGAACATTGCTGAAGCACATTTCCACCTTGCCACAAAGTGATTGACTTCTCTGGAATTCTTCTTGTACCCAACCCAACATGAGGAAAACTAAACAACTACATCTAATGATATCTTGAATGCTAGACAAAAAGAAGGAACACTTTGGAATTTACTTATCAGATACATAAGACAACATAGCAATTCATCTTCAATGCTATCAAGGCACAATCCTAGCATAATAAATGAATGTAATGCCAACACTATTAATTGCATGTAAGCATGTACAAATGTAACTAATTTCATGCTTCATTAGTCTTAGAAATAAAGAGTTTTCAGTAAAGTAAGAATATGTAAATAATAATTGATGAAGGTATATCACATGTGGGTTAGTTCAGGATCATGGGGGGCCAAACTAGGCCCCTAAGTGGCAATGAAAAATCAGAAAAAAAGATTTACACAACTTGACAAAAAAATTTGAATAGGTTATTAACATAATTTGAAAAATATGTAAAAAAAAACTTGTATCAAATTGAATCTAGTTTCTAAGCTACTAGTCCTTTTTAAAAAAAAAATCTATTTAGTGAAAATTTGAAATTTCAATACAGTAGTACTAAATGTTCAGGAAAAAAATAAAAAGAAAGTGTTTGTCCGACCACCCTAATGGGGAGAAAAAAATAATTATTTTTTCCAAATCTTTCAATATAAGTAGAGGACACATGCCTAGATGTTACACATATTTTTTGTAATTTTTTGACAAGTAAATATTTAGTCATGAATTTTCTAGTAGAAATTTTTAAAAATATTAAAAAACCATTTGTCCAACAACCCTAACTTGGTAAAAAAATTATGAAATTTTATTTATTTATTTTTAACTATAATTTGTGAAGCATAGTCTGTGATGCATCTTTCGGATTCAAAAAATGTTTAACCATTTAAAAGTTATAGATGTTTTTAATCAACCTATAAATTAGGACTTTACACATAGTGCATGTAGAAAATCAATAATAATTACCTATTAAATTCAAAATAAAGCATATCTTATATCGGTAGGATGTTGTCAATTTGTTGACCAAACTCTTTTTGTTTCATCAAAATTGGATGAAACAAAAGTTGTCAACACTAAGGGTGAAGTTCAAAAAAACTTGCAACCCTTATAAACACATTGGGGATGTTGGCTTTTTGGGTTGGTCGCCCCCAGGCCAAATACTAAAGCAAAATAGATATCTAGTAGAAATATATATCCATTTTTAACAAAAAAAAATCATATATCTGATACAAAAATGGATATCCATTTATTTTAAGTAGAACTATTAATACATAAAAATCATTATATGAATCCTAATAGCAATATCACAACATTTAAGATGTTATAATATTAATATTAATATAAATATTAATATATATTTAATATTAGTATATATAATATATAATATTATTTATTCATATAATATATTAATATGATAATTATAATAATATTTATATTTAGTAAATATAAATATATCTTAATATTAAGATATTAAGATTTAATATTTGTTATTGTTGGATGCATGCAATAGTTCTTGTGTTTATTGTTTTGCCAACGAAAAATATTTAGGCATGGAAAGCAAATAACCATAATGGAGTTGCATTTATTTTTGTACAACTTTTGTAAAAAAAATAAACAAGGGAGCATCTTAATATATTAATGTACACAATATTAATATTCATAATATTTATATTAATATATTATATATTAAAACTATATATAATATATCTAATATATACTATATATAATGTTATATAATATTATATATAATATATATAATATAATATTAGTTATATATATTAATATATAATTATCAATAACGGATATCCATTACGCGTGGCTAAACAAACCCACCAGATCTTCAAAATTTAGATGGGTCTTTGCTATAAGAAACATATATTTGGTTTTTGGTAATAGATATTCGTTATCTTAACTCAAGAAATTTATTATGTATTAAATATTATATTTTATAACTTATAACTTAGATTATATATTATGTATTATATGATATAATATATATTTGACATATTATTATTAAAATAAAGGGGTAAAAAATTTATTGAAGATAAAAAAACATCATTACAAGGGAAGCAAAGGACCAAGGTCCCAAGGAAAAACAAGAGAAAAAGAACCAAACCAAGATGGAACATCCAACACCATCATCCTTCACCATTCCCATCCCTATCTTCAGCAAGAATATTCATTAAATCAAGACAGAGCTCCTGAGGAACCAACTCCCACTCCTCAATTCTCCATCCCTCAACATGCTCAAAAGCCCATTTCACCAAACAATCAGCTGCCCTATTCCACTCCCTTGGAATATGGAAAAAAGTCACCACTTCCATCAAAGAACTAACCAGCAGAATTTTTTGCACAACCCTAGCCAACTACTAGCTGACATCAACCACTTTCCGCTCAATAAGAAAATTGATCAATATCTAGGAATCAAACTCAAAAACAATCCTTCTCCATCCCAAAGCATGAGCTCTCTCAAGAGTGCTAAGAATTGTTAGAAACCAAGATCACCTGCATGCAATCAATCACCTGTCACATGCAAAAGACATGCAAAACCAAAGTAAATGTTCTGTAAACCTCAAAGTAAAAATGCATTAAAGAGAATCAAATATTACAAAGAGATCAATCCTTATGAAGGAGATCAAGAAACTCTAAAAGGGAAACCCTAAATAAAACCCTAGTGTGCACACTTAATAATTAATCAATTATTAATGTGCCTAAGTTTAGCTTAAGTAACTAAAGGAATAAGTGACTTAATTAATTAACCAATATGTTATGATTAATTAAGTGGAATAACTTATTACTCTAACACCCCCCCTTAAGATGAAATTAGGAAGAAGCTAAAACACTAGAAGAAGATGCATGAAAGCAAAGATGGGTCCTGACAACAAAGGCCTGATCAGGTATCCATTTACAAATGCAAGAATGAGGTAGAGAAGGAAAAACCCAGTGGGACAAAACCCCCCTACAATGAGATGACTGATGCAAGAAGCACTGGAAGATCATTGTAGAGTAACACTGGAACCTGATACTGGCAAGAAGGAAAGATTCTTCTATTTACTACTAAAACCAGATGAGATTCACTGATTGACTCAAGGAATCATGATAAAGCAACAACAGACCCGATGCCACAGAACACTCAAAAACTCCAAATGGGAACAAACCTGGAATCTATGAAGCAACAAGCAATTATTGAATGATGTATTACTAAAAATGAAGTACAAAGATGCAAGATGCACCCTCCCAACTGTCAAAACATCCAAGTAATCTCCAAACAACCCATCGGGCCAAATCTAGACTAAGCAATCAACCTGGGACAGATATAGAAAAAGTGTATGGACAGTAACATAGAGCTCCTTAATACCTTTCCAATGCCGCAAAGATAGCAAAAATCAAAGATCGTGGAAAAAAGTTATGAGCTCGAAAATCCAAAATAAACATCTGACTTAAAACAGCAATAAATGTAGATAAATAGTAAAATACTAAAAAATAAACAACACCACTAGAAAGTGCTCGGAACCAGCTTTTCGACGATATCTTGTTTGCCCGATTTTGATACCGTATGCCCAAGTTATGACCAAAAGAAAAAACCTGCTCCTTTAGGAAAGATTAGGGCTAGGAGGGGCAAAGAGGGGTTGTACGAATGATGACGTAAGAACTTCACTGGATTAAAATTGATGGCCATTTGGCCGTCGGGGAAAAAAATTCCCCCCCTGTCGGAAAAATTTTGCGGTCACTTGAATCTGTACATACATCGGAATATGCTCAGTGTCTGCTGGAATATTCTAGGACCGGTCGGCGCTGGGTTGAGGGTCTGGTCCACCATAGGACCCAGGGCTGGCACTGTGAATGGTTGGGGGCTGGGCGCATAGCGCCCGGTCCCCCATACGACCATTGGCTCTACTGAGTGGGTTGCGGGGGCTTGACTTGTCAGCAGTTGGTGGGCAGTGAAGATTGTTGGCGGTGGTGGGCTGGTGGCCACCCAGTGGCCGCCGGGCAATAGATTTCTTCTACACTATGAGCACCGACATGAGGCTCAAAAAAACATTTTTTTAATTTTCGTGCCTCAGGAGCGAGTTGGGGAGGCCGTATGGATTTCCTGGCAAAATTTTTTTCCTTCTGGATCAACTGCTCCAAAATCGATGAAATGACAAGCGTTCTTAGGGTTTTTGGCCACTGCGAATGCGATGGTGGTGTCCGTTTGAGCCCAAAGTGTACCCAAAAATTGGCTACCCCTAGATTTTGTAAAAAATATGCCTGTGGAAACCCTTGCATTAGAAACTCACTGAAAGGCCATATCTTTAGATCACGAACGAGCAGCTGCAGGTCTGAAGCTCTGATACCATGTTAGAAACCAAGATCACCTGCATGCAATCAATCACCTATCACATGCAAAAAACATGTAGAACTAAAGAAGATATTTTGTAAACCTCAAAGTAAAAATGCATTAAAGAGAATCAAATATTACAAAGAGATCAATCCTTATGAAGGCGATCAAGAAACCCTAAAAGGGAAACCCTAAATGAAACCCTAGTGTGCACACTTAATAATTAATCAATTATTAATGTGCCTAAGTTTAGCTTAAGTAACTAAAGGAATAAGTGACTTAATTAATTAACCAATATGATATAATTAATTAAGTGGAATAACTTATTACTCTAACAAGAATAGCCAACCCCTCCACCAGGTTGATGGTCTATGTCCCTTCATAAATTGAAAAGAGAAAGATCATCGAGCCCAAGGAATCCCTACCAATCCACCCAATACCAGCCAGACTCGGATTGCCCCTTGAAGATCCATCAGTATTAATCTTCAAAACACCAGTAGGGGGAAGTCGCTATTTGCCATCCCTATGAATTTTCTGCTTCTCTCGCTGTCCTCTCCTAACCCTCACCAAAACCAATGATGACCCTTGAATCCCCAACCTCTCCACCAACTTTGTATCTCATTTTTCCAAAGGGAATTCCACATCGCACCTAGCTTCCACTGTTTCCTGAACCATGCCCAATAATCCTTGCCAGATTTTTTGCACCAGCCTCTGTTCTCCACAAAATATCCTCTGATTGTGTTCCAACCAAATCTACCACAACAAGAAGATAGGCCCCACAAACCATAACTCTTGCAAAAAGGAGGCCATAGAAGGGGTTCTACCCATCCCTTGCCAAAATTCAATCAATTAGGAAGCATGAACAGAAGGAATTTTCCAAACACCCCACCAAAAATGCCAAAGTTGGAGGGAAAAAGGGCAATGAAAGAACAAGTGAGTAGAGTCCTCCTCATTAGTCACACACATAACACATACAGAAGGACCCTGGAATCCTCTCTTCTGAATATTATCCCAAGTCAAACACTTATTCCAAGCCAACATCCAAACAAAGAAATTACATTTTGGAAAAGACTACTTGTTCCAGACCTTCTTCCACCACTGAATTTCATCTCCAACCAACCTATGAGACAATAACACAATACAACCAGAGGCAACAGTATAGATCCCCTTAGAATTGGGGGACCAGGCAAGCATGTCATCATCTCGAAGAGAGCTACACCTTCTACTGGAGAGGATACTTTGTAGCTCAACAAAATCCTCCTACAAACCAACATCCGACCACTCATCAGGGGACTTCCATTTTGCCACCTCCATCTGACCATATGAGGAAAAAGACTTAAAATCACTCACCCGCGACCAACCAGCCTCAAGAAATCTCTAGAAAAGATTCAACAGGTTGGGAAACTGAGAGATGATGGGAGGAAAACCATCCCAAGAATTAGACTAGAACTCGACCTTAGTCCCCTTCTTGCAGATCCAAAATAATCCTTCCTTAACAAGCATAGCCCCTTTTTTGAGGGTGCCCCATATCACAGAGCCCTTCCCCACAAGGGGGTACCTAGGAATATCAGGTTGAGGGATCCCCGAGAGATACTTCTGAGAAAGAATCCTTGCCCAACTCTTATCCTATTCATTACACCAATGCCAATACAGTTTTGCAACCAAAGCCTCCCCAATCAATGTCGAATGCCTAGAGCCTAGGCCACCATATTGTATCAAGCTACAAACAACCTCCTATCTGACTAGAATCCATTTGGAAGACTCCAAGCAACCAACCCATAAAAAATTTCTTGCCACTGAATCAAGGTCCTTAAGAAAACCCATAGGGGCAACCTGGACCATGCATCTGTAAATGGGCAAAGCCTGCACCACATATTTAATCAAATGGACACGACTAGCAAAGGATAACCATTGATGAGTCCAATGATTAAATTTCACCCAAAATTTATCCAAAATAATCTGCCAAGACTCTCTAGGAAATCTACTCATTGAGATAGGGATACCAAGATAAGTCAAAGGGAGAGTCCCAATCTAAAATCTCAAGGTTTGGGTAATCCTCAGCTGAATGGGGCCCGAAGTGTTGAAGAAGAAAATGGAAGACTTTCCCCCATTAATTTTTTGGCCAGAGGCAACCAGGTAAACATCCAACACTCATTGCAAATTACAAGCCTCGTGCATTGTAGCCATCCCCATCAAAGTGGTATCATCCACAAATTGTAGGTGAGTTTGTAGAGGTAAGGTGCCACCCCACCTCTAACCCTGAATGAAACCAGACTCCACATTTTGTCTGATCCATCTCCCCAAAACTTCAGCCAATAGAATAAACAAGTAAGGGGAAAGAGGGTCCCCCTAACGAATCCCCCTAGAAGCACCAAATAACTCAGAGTGACTCCCATTTATAATCACAAAAAAAGAGACTAAAGTAACACAACTCATAACCCATTGAATCCATTCTTCTGCAAAACCAAAAGCACCAAGAACCTGCCAAAGGAAAGACCACCAAACTCTGTCATATGCCTTAGCCATGTTCAATTTGATAAACATCACCTTATCTTTAGAGCTGGCCATAGAATGGATGACCTTAGTTGCAATAACAATCCCATCCAGAATCTGTCTACCTACAACAAAACCACTTTGTTCCTCGAAGATTAGCTCCTCAAGCCCATATGACATATTATTATTATTAATAATATATATTATATATTATATTGTAATGTCCCACCACGAAACCTTAGAGGACGACACACTAACACTCTAGAATGTGACATTTTTTTTTAAAGTGCAAGATTCACACAATGCACATGAACCGGTAACACAAGTCTAACCTAAGTCCTCGAAGGTCTGTGACTAGGCTGCTTAATTCTCATTAGCTAAACGATCAAGAGCTAAAAGTCATCACATTAAATAGATTCCATCTACAATAAGTACATTTAACCATCACATTTACAAGATCAATTAATATGAGATCATCATTACATGATCAATAATATAATAACATCAGGGATCATTAAATTGTCAACATCCATTACATTTACCATTACAATAGAGAGTTTACATAGAGTACATTAGAAGTATATACATGATACAATATATTTGTGATACAATACAAGTACATGAATGATGATCCACATGAACTAAAACAAGTGCAAAAGTCTTTAAATCTAGGAGTAGTCACCACTAACGCGAACCAAGTGAGGGAACCCAATGGAGTGCAAAGCATGTTCCACCAAACCATGTGGAAACCTAAGGTCCACCCCCTGTGCTAGGAGATAACATTAAGGTCCCACCACATGATAGATAAGAGAAATTGGACCACACAAGGGATAAAATGAAATCAATTCACAAGTACAATACAACAACACATGATAGTAACACCACTTCCAAAGGCACACAACATTGAGGAAAACAAGAGACAAGGGAATACTAGGTTTTTGTAAGAGGAGGGTCATCACATAGGTTGTTATGGGTTACCCTGGTGTAACCTTCCTAGGATACCATACCCCCATCTTGGGTTACCCTAGCCACCTCTATTGGCCATCAGACCCCCATCCATACTCATGTGGGATCAACATACCTCTCAGTCAGACCAAGTAGTTGATCTTGCCATTCCAGGCCTTCCCACTCATCTCAAGCCTAAACAAGCACTTGAGCCATAAGTGAGGCATTATCTTGATTAATGTGAACTACCCAACCCCCTAGTTTATTTTAGGTTATCACTTGATTAAAATCTCAATGAGTTACCCTAGACCTACCACTTTGTGCGTCAAACCCGCATTGAGAGCCACTCTCCCTACTAACAACTAGGAGACCCAATGAATCAAAAGAGAAAATCCAACATGCACAATCAAAAAACTTTGTTAACATATACAATATGGTGAGGCGAAAACCTTCCCACTCAGAAGTTTCCAAAAGTTCCAACCACATAGGTGAATACAATCATCTAAGGTTCATCGAAGAATTCCATCAAGAATAAAATTTTCCCATAGCCTCTAGAAGAATCCTAACATTCACTTCACAAGATGACTTAGACATTGGTACAAAACCCACACGATTCATTTCCAATCAATAACCATTCACTTGACTACATTCAAATGACCTAAACCAAGAATAAAACATCAGATGTAGAATGGGTTACAATGAAACCATTTCATGTTTACTTAACATTCAACATTTTAAAGACATTCTATTTCCATATAAACTCACCTTTTACATCATGAAGGCAAGGAATCTCATACACTCTTTACATAGACCAATCCAACATAAAATATTTTACCGAAGTCAAGTTGTATAACCATCTAAGTATACCAAATTCTACAGACCACTCTACTACACAGATCATGTTGAACTTGGGCAGGTGCATAAAGATGGGTAGCAAATTTGTGGCAATTTTTTTTTTTTGAAAGCTCATAAAATGAGCGCGTTATGGCTTGGTGTGTTGAGCCCAAGGATCAGCCACAATGATCCCATAACATGAGCATGTTATAACGTGCTTGCTTTAGGACCTATTAAAAGCAAAAAAAAAAAATCAAATTCATTCTTGCACTTGACTATGTTTTTTTCCTTGCTCGCGGCCAAAACCTCAATTTTCCGCACTCACATTCTGGGAGGAGCTATTTTGGAAAATAATTCATCAATGGTTGTTGTGTCATTGCTAGGATGCTGCCACGTCGATGAGGAGGTCTGAGAGGTAAGGATTGTTTGTTTTTTGTTTTAAATTTGTTAGTTTTAGGTTGTTTTTTATATTTATTTTTTGAATTTGTAGGAGATGTTAATCAACCTACAAACCCTCCTCAAAATCCTCAACAAGAACAACAACAATAAGAGGAACAAAATCCTCAACAAGCACAACAAGAAAAACAGGAGAAAAATTCTCAATTTAATCAACTACAACCTCAATCTCCTCCACCAATCCCTCAACATCCTCTTAGAACTCAACAAAACTTAATGAGTGAAATTGAGAACAATAAAAAACAAATTGAAGATTAAATCAAGAGGTTGAACGATCCAAATAGTTCAACCATGGAAAGAATGAACCTGGAAACTTCATTGAAAGAAATGTTAAAACATGCAGATTCAATCAACAAACAATTAACTGGTTGGTAGGATAGGAGGCAGGTGACTAGGGCTTATTACCAAGATAAATTATCATATAAAGATGTAAAAGATTTAAAAATTATAAAAGGTGATTTGTGCTCATTATTCACTGACCCACGGTTAAATGCAAATCTTACCCTCAATGTGAAGAGGTTTCCTATTCATTGGTGCCACCACCAACAGATTAGGAACCTTTTTTGGGATAGGTGGTACATGGTTTTTGATTACCCACTATACAACAATTGTGAAGTCCTGTAGTATTTCCTTAGAAAAATATACTATGAGTTCATCTTGAACAAAATCCCAAATTATTTTGATATGAGGGAATTCCAGGGGAGAGGTGGGGGGTTGACTCAAGATAGATCTGGTGCACAACAAGATCCTACGCGGCAAGGGAGACAACCTCTCACTAGGCCGCTTAATGAGCATAGTTATCCCTTCCGTTGCAAAGGAGAGTGTCGATGTAGAGACTTTGCAAACCATTGGATCTTTGACCCATAGTGTCATCCAACATGCCAACCCTATTCTACAATTCCATCTAGGGGATTCTTTGAGTGGTGGGCTTCGATCCCATTTGTGTCAATCTTATAGGGACTTGTTCATATGACCCCACTTTCACTTAGGAGGCTGTTACACAGGATCCGTCTACAGCTATGGAGATGGAAATGGTAGCTGAAATTTTTCATGAGGCCTATGGAATTGATACTCAGGTAAAATTTAGCATGTTCATTGAATTTAATCTATTAAATTTTGATTTTGAAATACAAGATTAACTAATTTAGTTTTATGATTTTAATAAAATTGCAGGGTCATGGCATTGATACTGGATACACCATCCCTACAAGTGCAAGACAACTAAGAGGGGGGGTTGAATCAGCTGTCACCAAACTCAAACACAAATTTCAAACACTTATCAATCTTCACAACCACTTTATTATGTTATTAAGCGTGAACATGAAATGTAAATAACAGAAAACAAAATCAACATAATGAACACCAAATTTACGTGGAAAACCCAATGAGGGAAAAACCATGGCGAGGATTAACTCACAATATAAATTAATTGCACAACCAAATACAAAGAGGCTCACTGCAAAGGGCTCACTACCCAAATAGGACTCGCTGTTTGGATACAAGGCTCATTGCCTACAAAAAGGACTCACTGTCCAGAAAGGAGGCTCACTTTCCATAGATACATAAGATAACAGAAAAAATCCACCACAATAGGTTACACACATCCACAACCTAGATTAGAAGATTGCAGAAACGCTCAAGTCACCGCTTTCAAGAATCTAACACATTAAAG
This sequence comes from Sequoia sempervirens, assembly GCA_007258455.2. Lineage (NCBI taxonomy): Eukaryota > Viridiplantae > Streptophyta > Pinopsida > Cupressales > Cupressaceae > Sequoia > Sequoia sempervirens. The sequence continues at coordinate 39,928,987 of VDFB02353493.1, forward strand.
TACTGTTGCCTCAATTCTCTTTTGCACAACTCTTCTTCTCACACTTGTGGCATTCTTTGTTACTTGATTGATTTAATTCTTCACATCTTGACTTGTATTTACATCTTCTTCAACCTTAGAAACATTCTCCAAGGTTGGCTACACACACTTCATTTTACAAACTTAAATTAGGTAAAAAAATCAACATTCCCATGGTGGAAGAGAATGAGAGTAGACCAAATAGACATTTAACCAAGACCCAAAACAACATCTTGGATCAATCACATGCTTCCTCAATTGATACTTATCCATTGTATGAAGTGTAGATACCTGGTTAGACAAACCTAATGAAAACATAAATGGTCTTTGAAGTACACACTTCCCAGACAAGAGAATAACATGTGGACCATGCAACATGCCTCACTACACATCAGAACACATCTTGGGAACCTTCAGATTCATTTGCATCAGTTGCAACAAAATTAATACTCAAAACACTCTCCACCAATCTATCCAGAATGCACAGACACATATAGGAACTTTGGAACTTTCCTTCCAGAGCACCAAACCATGAACACCTATTCCTGAACACAAACACCACCTTAACAAGCCTTCTACTAGATCCGCAAGACCTGAAAAGAACCAGTAGAGGACTGCGGAGTAGAAAAATTTCTCCCAGTCCATAGACAAACAACTCTGCCAACCGGTTCACACACCCGTGAAAACAACTTTCACTCTTTAGCAAACCAACAACTACAAACAAGGATATATCACCAACATACGTCCATAAACAATACTTTAGATTTGCACAAGCATAGGATCAATACAAAAGAAATGCGGAGCACAAATTGAAGCGCATTCTAAATACACACAAAACATTGATCTCATTTCCAACACACATGCAACACCATAAAGATAGCTCCATGTACTCACAACATCTGAACAAAATCTCAACTATACATGTACAACCTGCAATCAACAATCTATATTGTGTTAGCATCAATGACAACATTAATGAAAACACCACCATTCTCATTCATACTTGCAACAAAGCTATTATGCAACTTTCTTTGGGCCTCTTTTGAGACTCATCAAGGGTTTCACCATGTAGCTTGGGAGTTTTTCTGCTTACCTAGAGACTCTGGAGGGCTTGTAATTCTCTCCACTCAATGACAAGGTATTTCCCTATGTGTGAAATGGATAATAAGAGCTCTTAATGGTGATGAAGCCTAAAAAATTCTCCTTAGACATTTCATTCAGTTTGACTTCCCTATTCACAGACCAACCTACAAGGGGATTGGATTTCAAACCCTTATGGTTATGAAGGAACCACTCCATATTGTGGGAAATTTTGTGGCCAAAAGTATTTGGAGAGCTTGGGAAGCTGTTAAGGCCTAGCTCTGGTTTCCGTGATGGGATTTTGCTCAATCAACAAAATGTTTGGTGGTTGCCCCTCTTTACTAGTAATGGATAGTCATTGGCCAAAGCACCTTGGATTAAGGCTTTAAGATTTCACAAGAAATGTATCCAGACCTGGAAACATGTGTTTCACAAACCCATAATGTGTATTTTTCCACAGGAAGATTTTTATGCTCATTATAGACTTCAAAACTAGGTCTGTGATACTTATGATGGTTTGGTGAAAGCTATTCCAAAAAATATGCTTCATAAGGTGGGAATTCATGGTACCAAGATCTAGTGGAAGGATTGGAAGTGGTACCCAAACACCCCTTTTAGAAATTACAAGTGTAGGCTTGGTTATGTATGGTTTTCACCGCACTTTCCTGTGATTGATAATATGAACCACTAGTGGCATCTTCAGTCTTCTGTGTCTGTTTGGTGAAAAAAATTCTTTGCCACTTGGTCTTGCAAGTGTTGAGCCTAAGCTCACCCACTTTTCTTGGTGTATTCTTTTCCAAAGCTTACCAGTGGGGTCTTGACTTGTTCACTTGGGGGTCTAGGACCCTTGGTGCCCGTTTTATGGGAAAACTGAGTCTTTTAAGCATCTTTTCTAGTTTTGTACCAGAGCCCAACAGTTTTGGAATTGGATTCATGACTTCTTTTGGCCATTCTAACCAAAGCCATTCTCTTGGCACACGGTTCTATTGGGTGACTCGCCTAGGCTTCCCACTAAGTATACCCAACTTTGACACACTTTTAGGGTGGAAATTCTCTTCAGTATTTGGAAATATAGAAATTTTTGCATATTTGCTCATAGCTAGATTGATAAAAATGTTTCTTTGTATTCTAAACCTATTATTTGCTCTAATGTGCTTTTGTAGATTCAAGTACAAGCAAACAAAGTTACACTTGAGGTGTCTCACCTCTAGGTGCTTCTAGACCATTGGGGAAATGTCCCATGTACTGTGGCTTAGGTTCCCTATTTTCCCACCTCCTCCCGTGGTTGGTCACCTTCACAGGGCCAACGATGAAGTGGTTTTGTTCCCCCCCACTCTAAATATCCTCCACATTGTGGCTCCCACCCTCCCTAGCGGTCATGTTCTCCTCCTTCGTAGGATGACTTGGGGTGTCCCTCTAGCGGGGTGGTGGGGAGTGGTGATGGAACCTTTGGGTGGCCCTCTAATGATGCTCCTGATAGTGGCTCTAGTTTGCTGGACACTGCTAAATTTTTCCCATGTGTAGCTCTAGAAATATCGCCTCAGCATGAGGATAAAGAAGAAGATAAAGATAAAGAAGATGGCAATGGTTGGGGCCCTCTTGACATCACTCTAGACCCCACTAATGTATGGGGTAAAAATATAGATGACAAAGACCCTCTTGGCTCTATTGGAATTGCTCTGGCCGCATACTGGCCTTTTTTACTTAATATGTTTGTAATGTTTATGGTTTTCTAGGCTAGGTCCAAGTGGCTCTGCTTCTGGTTTATGGTTTATGAAGATAATGTACTTGGAAATACACTGGTATACATTCATAGTTAGTCACCCAAGAATACATCTTGAATTAATCAAAATTATAAGTATAGTAAGATCAATTTCAGAACAAGTAAACAAGTAGAAATAAGAGGTAGATTTAGTAGTATGAAATTTCCTAACATGGAAAACAATGAACTACTCAGAAAATATTATGAATTTACTCAAAATTGCAGCATAGCGTTGAATCTTGGCTCGTTAATATTTCTTGATCAAAACTAAGCAATGAAAAAACTATTTATGTTAGTTGAGGATGGAATTTTTGTAACCATGGGAAAAATTAAGGAAGAGATGTTATCCTAGATAGGAGGGACCATGTTCTTGTAGATAATATTCAAGGATCTACTAAGGATGGGTATTCAGGAAACCCATCCTACATAAAACTTCAAACATAATCCATAAATCTAGAAAATACTTATTCTCGCATTAATATGGTTAAGGTGCTTACAATTTTCAATTGAGATAGTTAAGAATCGGAAACATAGTTGTCTTTTGATAGGATGGACATGCCTATTCAACTCTTCCACATATGTCTTGTGGTTCAAACATTGTTATCTCTGAGTTGTTGATTTCATGTCAGGTGGTTTAGAATGCAATTTTTGCACTCATGATAAAACCAAGCAAGGCTTGATCTTGGAATAGAATAAAAGACATATGTTACTAATGGATGGTTTGAATTCTAAATGTTCATAAGGAATGGATTCTCCTAAGACTTTTAAGGATAATAAAATAGCTAACTGGTAGGCAAAAACCAAAGAAATAACAATATTATAGTCTAATGGAATTCTTGTGAAATTTCCTTTAGAAGCACAAAAAAACCATACATACCCATTATGTAAGGGGCTTTGAACTGAACAGTGTGCTCGAGGAGCACTAGACTGAGTTTGAGTGTGGTGCAACTGAGTTGTACCCTCGGTGTCACAAGTTAGGTGTGATGTGGTGTGCCAATGCGCGAGTCAGGTGAGTCACAGTGGTGATGCAAGTTGGAACAAGGAGTCTAGTGGATGCCACATCTAGGACTCATCCACATGGCATACCCAGCTGAGGAGCCATATGATGAGCCATTGTGCACCCATCTACCATGAGGTGTATACCAAGTCCATAGTCCATTAGACATGGGCCGAGTTGCACTGGAAGCGGGTACTTAGTGTTAGTGTTGTAGAGATTTCGAGGTGAGTTGGACAACAGTTCTAGTGTCGAGCTGAGTTACCCTCAGCGTAGCGTGGAAGTGCAGCATGCAGCATAAAGGAGTACCTAGTCATGCCCAACCATGGCAAGTCAAGTTAGTCAGATGCCAGGTCTGCATAGTCATGCCCAACCATGATGAAAGAGTTAGTCATATGTCAAGTCTGCAAGAGTCATGCCCAACCATGGCGCAAGTTAGTCAAGTTAGCAAAATAGCTTGTAAAAGCAGTATTTTCCTATGGGTTATTTGTTATGCATTGAGGTGAAAATTGGGGACTTCGCCCATTTCCCAGTGTCATCCTACAACATGGTGGGATTCGTACTAATAACTTATATAGGGAGGTATGATCGTTCGAATGGAAAGGAACATCATAGGGTTGCACCATCGCGTCGCACAACAGAGACACCGATGCGTTGCACTGTAAGTCCACAGCCAGGTCACCTGCAATGTGCACCTCAGACTCATCCTTTTAGGAGAAAAACATAATGAAGTGAGAGAGGTTAGGTGGTGAACCCAATATCCTAAACCCAGTGAAACGTAGTAACCAAGCTAGCATGAGCTAGTTCCGAGGCATGCTACCGAGCGAGCTAGATGTTGGAACTCGTCCCGAGTGATGAGGTAAAGAGGAGGCTATGTTGGGAAAGCTACTTATTTAAGTTGGCAATAGTAAGCCTGGCATGGCCAAGATCTCATCAATGTCAAGCAAATTCTAGAACGAGCCAATTCGAGTTCTAGCAAGTGAGCTCATGTAAGCCTGAGGATGGAGCAAGTCCACATCTCAACATTTGAGTGCAAGTCGAGGAGCCACACCAAGTGCACTCCCCACAAGTAGTGCTGGACCATGTTGTGTAGTTCACACATGGGTGCCATTAAAGGAAAGCATGTTGGCATACTCTTGAGGTAGATCCAATCCTCCTAAGCAGGATCATAGGGGTTGAACTCAAGGGTCGAGTTAGTTAGGATGGCGTATAGTACGAGCAAGGGTAGATGCCAGTGAAGTTGTTCAACCCAAGAATGGGGCAACAATTAAGGAGTACCATACACTCAAGCCGGTATTGTCTGTGCAAGATCTCAACAAGGGATGCTAATTGAAAGGTGGAACCGGGTCAGACTTGGGAAGCAACTGAGTAGGTGTCAAGCAAGGTCAAGGTGCATAGTCCTTGAAGTCATTAGACCAGGTGAGCCAGGATCCTAGGCCCAATGCAGAAGTGGGAGTCACTCAGCCGGAGTCGACCTCCCCGTCAAGTAGAAAGAACTCCTCATGGGTTTTGTGTTGGATCTAGTAGCGCTCCAAGAGCCCATCTACATGAAGAGCGAACTCAGAGTTCAAGGTGAATGAGACTAGTAATCAATTTCCTTATGGGGGACACAAAGGATGAAGCAATCGGTGGAATCACCAAGCTTGTACCAGTGTGCAGCAGTGTTCAATAAAGTGAACAAAGTTAGTCATGTTCCTAACATGCATTGCCAAGAGCTCCTAGCAGCTCACAGGTGCATAATTCCACGATGCACTTGTAGAAGTTGAGTTCCTCAGGAGGAGGACTCACTGGACCAAAGGCGTAATCTATGAATAGGAAAGGGCTTATCTGCAAGGGAGTCACAAGTAGTTTTTTGAGCAGTGTCGCGAAAGATAGACCTCTCAAAGCATAAAATTTGCATTTGATCTGTGCAATGGTCTAGCCCCCATGACACATTATCATTGTGGAAAAGATAGTCGATGAGCATACCTCTACAAATTCTTAGATAATACTTTTTTGACGTAGCATTCTACATGAATTCTTCATGAGAAGGCCGAAACCTTCCCCTAGTCTAAGGGTTGATCTTTTTCCGCACCCTTCTATTTGTTTTCTCATTTCATATGTATGTCCCTTTTGGTTATGCCTCCTCTTCAAAACTTATGCCAAACAACTCAGGTATCTCTCTATAGTATTTGGTATCTCCCTCCCTAAAAGCCAAAAGCAATGAGCAAAAGGAATCGACATCAGCACCCATGATACCATCCACTTTCTCTCGACATGCAACTGTTACATATTTAAGAGCACTCCCTCACTATCTCATTTATCATTACTAATGCCACTTGAATGGTTACAAGAAAAATTTAAATGCCCATATCCACTCCTCTCCCAATGCTTCCTTCGTGGCCTGCTTCCTTTTTCAACTATTACAAACAAATTAATACTCACTATCTTATTTATTTAAACTATTTTCATTTTATTTAAATTTTCATCCCATAATTTTACTTTATTTAATAAAATTCATTTATTTGTTTATTTAAATTTATAAACAATTTAATTATTTTTATAATTTTGAGAATTATATTTTTATAATATTAATATTATGTTATTATCTCTAAAATAAAACTTTAAAAAGCTCATAAAATATGATCTTTTAATAATTTTTAAACAAATAATCATAATGCTCATTAAGAGAATTTTATTAATTCAGAGGGAAAACTAATTAATTTCTGTCTAATAATAATCTTGCAATTAAACTCTTTTAATAATTACTTAATAACTAAGTTATTTGATAAAATGGGATGCGAAAAATTATTACTTACCAAGTGATGTCTCATTTTTTTTAATTATTACCTATTTATTTCCTTATTGGTCAATGCTTATCCTTAACTAATTCTTATCGGATCCTCTGAAGAGGACTTCGTCACTTCCCATCTTGGTAATTTCTTTCCTTATCTCCTTGGTCAACACTTATTATGAGTCTAAGATAGGTTGTTGGGGCTCTTTGGTCAACAATTATTGCTATAGTGGGTTTGTGAATTATGGCATGGCATGACATTACCTCCCTTCCCTTAGAATGAAACTTAAATTTCAAAATTTGAAAGTTTCAATAGTGATTTCCCCAAGGGGGAACAACCATTGAATACCCAAAACTAAGTTATTTTCTCCTACACTAGCAATATAAAGTTCATGTCACACCTTATGTTCCTCAATGAGTATGTTGAGAAAACTAATTTTCTTTTTGCAGGGAATTATAAATTTGTTAGTAATTGTCACATCAATTCCTTCAAAGTCTTTAGTTTGAAATATTTTCTCAGCTAGTAAATCTTCATTAATGTAGCTATGAGTAGCTCCACTATCAAGGAGTATTGAAATTTTGCTTCCACATAGGGTTTCTTTATATATGAAAGGAAGATATGTTGGTGCTTTTGAAAGAGAAGAAAGTATTCTACTATTTGACTATGGGGCAAATGATCCTCAACTAGCTCAGGGATCAAAGCTCAAGTGATAGGATAAAATGATAAAAGGTGATTATCTATGTTTAATGCAAAATTAAAGGATGAGAGTTTTAGAAATAGAAAGAGTAGGCCACAAAGGTTCTCTGGATAATCAAACAAGCTCTCAGCCAAGGACAATAGTACAATGCACGTATGTCCCTATAGTGTGTTGGTGTCTTGTACAGATAAAAAACTGAGTTTATAATAGAAAAATGCTAAGGGCCTACAAATGGTTATGTTTGCTAAAAAATCTAAGAACGTGAAAGATAATAGAGAAATTACAGAGATAAGTTTAAGCTAGATTAAATAGAAAGGAAACAATAAAAGAAAGAGAATAAAGAAGAATGCTCACAAGAGGTCCTTGAATAAAGCCTCCAACAATGATATACTTCTAGTACCTACACACATAAAAAATGAGAGAAGATGTTGGGGTTGTTTAGAGGCTTATTTTAGTCAAACCCCTATATTGGTGTTTCCACCTCCATGGATAGCTGGATTTAATTGAGATAAAAAGAAATAGACGAGATAAAGAAAGATAGACATACTATAATAATATGCTAAAAAGATAAATAGATAATGCAATATAAATAATGCGATAAATAAATCATAGTTACTCTCCTTAAGCAAGTGAGAATGTTGAAAAGAAGAAGTTGCAATCTTCAAGCTTGAAAGGGCAACACAAAGTGCCTTGTGAGAGTGAGAAAGTGTGACAAATATAACAGAAATGAAGTTGTTATGGTGTAGAAGAGAATAGAGAACTTGCTAAAGTGATAGAATGAGAGAATAAATTGAAAAGTGAGAATTATTGAAAGACTAAGGAGTTTTTCATTGACCTATTTTTTGGGAACATGAGCATGGAGTATGAGTACAAGTTGTATAGTATGTGGTTTAGTGTTGTCATTGATGTCAACATTGAGATTCGGCATGAAGATCATTGTGCAGATTAGTTTGTATAAATTGAGCATATTTGAAGATGATTATTAAGTATAATTTTGTAAGAAGGTTTGATTTAGTGAAGATAGATGAAAGGGAAAATTGGCCTAGTGTTAGATCAGGTGCTTTGGTGTACAAGACATCCGGTATTTTGGTCTGCATTTTTCCACTGTGAAGTATCTTGCTCTATGGTTTTAATATAATTTTCTTGGATGTTAGAAGAGTTTATATTCATAGTTTCACATTGTTTTGGCTCCTACTATTGAAAGTATGAATACCAGTATATCAGTCTGGTAGTAGCAGAGGTTCCTAGTTTAGTATGCATGTTTTTTTGAATTTGCACTTCTCCATGGATTTGTATCTGGATTTTTAGATTTGTGAAGATTTTGACAGGTGTTAGTTGCACCTATATTCCAAGTGACATGAATTTTTGAGGTCCACGTGTTGGTTTGAGGTTGAACATGTAACATGCCAACCCTTCATTGAAGTAAAAATTTCCTAAGTTTTCACTCTGTGAGTAAATAAACTATGTAGTAAGCCATTGTAATAAATTTTTTCTTTTCTTCATTAAGAATATATGAAAAAAGATTCCATAACAATATACAATAAGGAATCCATTTTATTACAATATGTTCACGAGTTACAATAATAGAAGAATGCATACATTTACATACATAGTTCAAACGAGCTTTAGAAAAGAATAGCTTATAGATGTTCCAAGATCCTTCCTTTCAAATATATATAGCATAATGAAAATATGCACGATGAAGATAAGCACAATCCTAGGTTAGGAAAGGACAATATTTTCTATATTCCACATGTGTTTTCCCAGCCACACTTATTCTTAGCGGGTGATCTAGAAGCTTGGCCACACAGGCTCCCCCTTACATTGCACTCACTTCTCGGGTCAACCAAGCTTCCAACCTCCATAAATCTCCTATGGCAGAATTTTTCACCTCTACTAAAAACTATGAGAATGTGGATTCCTTGGCAACAACTGTTGCTATGCTAATAAATAGATGGGTTTTTGGCAGCTACACAAAGGTTTTTAGTTTGGGAATTCCGTTCAAGTGGCCACACATGGAGCAAGATTAACTCTGATAAGGAGGAATTCTAGCTTGAAGAGGTTATTCTCAATAGGGTTTTTGGGAATTCACTTGTTCGTGTGACACATCCGCACTTGTAATCCTAATTTTTCCATTAGGATTCACATTTGTATACAGGTCAGGAGTAGCTCAAATAAAGAGCTCCATTTTCAGTTTGAGTCGCCTTGGGGAGAATACTTTTTCCCACCAAGGAAGGCCCAATTCCTAGAGTCAATAACAATTTCTCTTGCACCCAGGATCGCACAAGTGCTCAAAGGGAGAGGGTACTTCTATTATTAAAGAAAGGTTACACAAAATTGGAGACACTTGTGAATTTTAGTTACCAAAATTATAATGTGAGGAAGACACTTAAGACACTTTGTTCTTTTAAAACTTTTAACTTGATGTAAGAAAGACAAAGTTCATTTTAAACCCATGACATGAAGATGCATGTTCATTTTAACCATATGAGTTTCAATGCATGATTGTGTTCATTTTAATCCCATGACATGAGAATGCGTGTAAATTTTAACCATATGAGTGTGAATGCAAAATTGTTTGTTGTTTGTTTTCCTTAAGGAAATTGAAAATGAAAGAAAAAGATCAACAAAGCAAGGTTAGAATCCTCACCACATGCTGCCAATAGAATATTAGTAGCCAAAAACCCCTAAGCTACTAAATAGAAAAGAAAAATCTAGAAAATTCTGCCAAATCCGAAAAGAAAATTTTACTAGGAAATTACATCATTCTGCAAGTCAAATGTGTTGCGGGGCAGAATATGGAAATTGCTAGGCAGATGCATAATTTTGCACAAGAAATGCATCTCAGGGCCAATATTGGTAATCTGCAGACAAATGCGTCGACCTTCAAGTCAAATGGATCGCGGGATGGTGAATGCATTGTTTTGCAAGGCAGATGTGTCACAGTGAGGCAGATGTGTCATTGTGCAAGTCAAATGTGTCGCAGTAAATCGAATGTCTTAGGAAACAACGAATGCTTCACACCATACTTATACCTACAAAAACAAAAATGTCATATGAAAATCTAGAAAAAACATAATTTTGGCATTGGGTTCACCAATGTAGCTTAGGGAGAAACCTGGGTTAGCAGATTAGAGCTTAAAATAAGATAACCCAAAGAAAAACAATGAAGCAAAAAGGAGTAGAAACATGAAAACAACTAAAGAGTTTACCAAATATTTTCAACCTCCATGATTGACCGCCATTGCACCTTCTCTATTTGCTGCAATATTATGTTTTCCCTTAGATTTGTGATGAGCAACCTATGATAATGACATTGTTCTAAGAAAATGTTGAAGGGTTTGATCTAAAATGCTACATAATGCAACTATGCAACTATGAAGCAAGCCTAAAGTATGAAAATGCCAAGAGATGTAGAATGCCTAAGATGTAGATGTATGAAATATGAAGTGTGTCAAATGAGGCAAAAATTTCCATTTTAAAGAAAAGTCAATTTTAGATGAATGGCCAAGATTGAAAATTGACAAATGCCCTAGAATCAATAGTCAAGATTGAATGTGACAACCCACAATTAGGGTTAGGACAATATTAGGGTAAATTTGAAATGAATGGTCAAGATTTGATTTACGAAAATCAAATCAAGGGACAAGATAGCATGTGACAAGGAGATAAGGATGGAACAAAAAAAAAGAGAGCTAGAAAATCAAATAATATTAGAAATTATTTGATTTATGGAGGAAAGTAGTCATTTTGAATTAAAAATTAATTTAATTCAAAAAGGTGGGGTCACGTGGGACAATTTTATTATTTAAAATTAGGATAATGCTAAGGTGGATAATAATTAAATAAATTAAAGAATGTATTTAATCATGAGAAGACATTTAGAAATTAATGACGTATTTAAATAAGTAAATAAAATTTACTTATTTAAATAATCAAAAGATAATTAAATATTTATTTAATCATAGAGGCATTAGAAAGATTAGCGACATATTTAAATAAATAAACAAAATTTATTCATTTAAATAATCAAGAGGAATAAAAGACATGAATTAATTAAATAATTGAGAATTATTTAATTAATAGTTGAAATTTGAACCATAGGACATGATTAAATATTTTAATTATGCTAGGAAGAAATATGGAGAAAATAGAACTTACAGGCCTAGGTCATTTTTATGTGTCTACATTTTTCCCCTCTTTTTCATAATGCAACCTATCGCATTGTGACAAAGAAAATTCAGTGAAAAACATGCCCCAGTGAAGGTATGGAGTATTTATGCCCCCTTGGGAAAATTTTCAAATTTTGGTTTGGTGACAAAAAAATTTGGAAAGTGTCTCGATAAGCTAATTTGATGTCCAAAAAATCAGCAATGCAAGCAGTTTTGGATTTCAACAAGTTTAAAGTAGTCAACAAGTTGGTCAAAGGTGGTCAAAAGAGCTTCCAATAATAAAATTTGCAAGAAAATCCCACTTTTACCCTATAAATAGGTTCAAAATGGGTAAAAAGTCAATTCATTTTCACTTTTACTATTTGAGATTTGAGAGAGCAGAGAGAAGAGACTGCATGCAAAGATGGTGATTCCAGCAACTGAGCATCGCAGATACATCATTCAGACTTTTAGATGGCTAGAGGGCATAGAGCGACCGGTAAGTATGCCTTACCCACTTTTTCATTTCATCATTTAACGTGCTTTTTTAGGGTTAGAAGTTAGGTCAACGAATGCGTTGTGACGCATATGCATTCACGTAAGCCACATTCATGTTCACATTCAACACATTTGATGTGTCGTGACACAAATGTGAGGGGTCTAATAGAGGGTGACACATTTGCGGACTGGTGAGATGCAATTTCCATAACATGACGCAAGTGATAGTTATAAAGACACAATCTCTCTATTGCGATGCAAACGCTAGGTCATTCGACGCAAGTGCTTTGTCAATGACACATATGATAGTGGAAATGACACGTGTTATAAGATGATGAATGTGCGAGCTCGTGTGACACAAATGCTCTGTCATGATGCAAATGAAGAGCCAAATGACGCAAGTGACTTAGCGTGACACAAATGTCATTGACATGACATATTTAACTTTGACCAAAGTTGACTTAGTTTTAGACTTAATTTCTACTGATGTTTGATTAAATAGATGGTAACCATGATGTTTAATGATGGGTTGAATCTCATTTTTGTATGTGCAGAAATGATTACCACCCATTTATACGCACGAGTTCATGCCATCAACCTATGGCTTTAGAGATTATCTATGAGATAGAGAGCATAGATGATTGATGCGGCTGGGACTATACTATGTGACCTATATGCCCATTTTTTTGGAAAATAGGGGACTTTTGACAACGTTGGCCGAGAGATGGCATTTAGAGACATGTTCATTCCATTTTCTGACAGGAGAGGCCACAGTGACATTGGAGGATGTGTACAGGATTATATGCTTGCCGATCCATGGAGAGCGTGTCGTTTATGATCCACACCGGGGGCATCGGGCTATTACTAAGTTTTATGAGGTTGATGATGGTGTAGGACTAGGAATCAAGGGTTATGATATTTGATGGGAGTTCATGGTAGATGGGATGTGATGTTATGCACATTGATTGCTAGTGTCTTGATTCTAGACCACCGTGGACACGGGTTCCTAATTGGATGGGGAGATGTTCTTGTGAGGATGAGATGGGACAAGACTATATTTGCATGGGGCCCTTGTCTACTTGGTATGCTCTATCATTAGTTATATGAGGTGGCATATAGAGGTGCATACAGTATCAGTTGCGAGATGACATTGCTTATGATCTGGGCCTGGGAGAATATCCTCATCTTTCATCTGCTAATTCAGAGACCACTATTGGAAAATGGGATGCCTTATGTTTATTTGTATGTGGGTTCCCTTCAAAAGACTAGAGTTGGGGATATAGGATACTGGCATCACAGGATTGACACTTTGATGGAATTTTTCTAGAGACCATACAAATATTGTGCTCAGTGGGCTGATGAGGGTGATCATATACTATTTTGCAAACAATTTAGATATCTCATTGGTCAGATTGTATAGTCACAACTTATCATTGAGATCTACCTTCTCTAGTGCGTGTTACGACGGTTTGGTGAGCATCGAAATATGCCAATGGGGATAGTTGAGTATATGAGATCATCATGTGAGACTATATGGGGACTGTCTATATCAGTACCTTTAGCAGAGAAGCAGATTGATGGGCTAGCAACACAACAGTGGGAATGGAGAGGGTGTTCAGTGGATCCTGGGATGATAGTTGAGTTTGACACATGGTGGCAAGCACATAGACCACAACCATTGACAAAACTAGATGGGTTGGCTCCAGTTAATTGTCGTTTAGTTATACTGTGGGTGCGCTTAGGAGGCAGAGATGGTGGCAAAGGGAGGGGGAGGGATGGAGGTAGATGGGATGGAGGAAGAGGTGACGGGGGGAGAGGTGGAGGAGATGGTGGAGGAGATGACATATGTGATGACAAAGGAGATGGTGGGGGTGGGGGGAGGAGGAGGAGATGGTAGGAGATAGGGTAGGAGAGTCCGACAGCGTGTGGAGAGGGTTCCCCTAGATACTATTCCTGAGGTAGTCAAGGAGGAGGAGAGGGATGAGGGACCCAAATAGGAGGAGGTGCAGCTGAAGGCCGAGGTGAGACAAGAGGCAAAGGTGGAGGCTGAGGTGCACATAGTAGAGGAGGCCTTGGATGTTAGCAGAGGGGAGGAGGCTATTGGGGAGATGATGATGAGGAGTTGGATATTGGTAGTGAGGATGCTATGGATGAGGTAGAGAGGAAGCTACAGGAGCAGATGGTGGAGGCAGATGAATATATACCTAGAGGACCACCTTTGCCTCATGATGCCATTGTGGACCATAGATTAGAAGATATGTAGAGGAGACTGGATGAGGCCCCAAAAGAGATTATATCCTTGCGAGCAGAGTTAGAGGTGACTCGAGTTGAGAGAGATCAGGTTGAGATCCGATGATGAGAGGTGGAGAGATGGTGCATGGGGTTTGCAAAGTTATGTTTTAGACCAGTTGGTGATGTGGCTAGAGAGTTATCCAAGGTTAGTGCTAGCAGGGGCCAGTATCATATATTATGAGAGAGCAGTGCGAGCTGATCAGAGGGAGCCTGGGTTGTCTAGATCACAGAGTAGGATAGGGACTGGGTCAGGGAGTAGCAACCACACTCACAAAAATTGTAGTTAGAGCAGTGTGGGTGGTTGTACTTCCTCAGACATTCATCAGGTCATAGATCCCATTATAGTCACATGCATTCCTCATGCCATAGATCTAACCACAGTCATGGTTCATTTGCCTCAGGTCACAAGTCAAAGCAGAGCCAACCTCCAGCCACAGGTCCATCAACTTCATAGAGTTTTCCTACCATTTTTATGATGCCATTAGTTCCTATTACCGAGCATCATTCACCTCGATCTTCTCCTGAAGGGAATGAGGAGAGTACCACCTAGGGCATTGACATTGTTATCTTGTTATTATGTTTCAAAAAATATGTGAGGAAACTTATATTCTGACCATTGAGCCTGTGAGCTCTATTTTTGGGATATCTCATGACTCTATTCTATGACATGATTTTTTTGAGATTATATATATGACGCAGTTTTGATGTAGCCTGTATGTTCTATGTTATGTGATGATGCATTATTATTTTATTATGTTTTTGATGTATACATTTATGATGATGATGATTATGATGATGTATTTTATATGTCATGTGATGTATGTAGTTATGATGGTTATTTATGCTCATATGTCATGATGATATTATGTGTTGTATGATGGTTATATGATGATTTTCTATATGGATGCATAATGTTTTGGTTCTAATGAATTTCATGTTTATGATTATGGATGTGTTAATGTATGACTATATATGGATAATGAAATATGTGATGCCTTGTGTAATGATGTGTATGCGTTACTAATATGGACAATGTATGGAAATTTTAAATGCACTTTTGTGTTATGTGAATGTAAATGAATGCAATTGATATATGTTAGTAATGAATTTTTAATTAATGTATGCTTTAATGAATTTTCTAATGGGTAATGCAACTAAATGAATGGTTGTATGTAAATGTGTGATGAACTAATGCAATGCCTATATGATCATGTATGCAATTATATTTTTGTATGTCATAGGATATCATTAGGAGACGAAAGAGAATAAATGACAAGATGGAAGGAGATGGATGTTAGTGCGAAGACAAAATCCTTCAACATATTACCAAAGAACTAACAATTGTTGCTCTTAATCATCATTGGGTGGATTTTTGTAATGGCCAATAAACACCACGATATGACATAGATCAATGGTGTGCAAGGTCGTATCATCACATGAGACAAGTAGTCATAGAAAAGGATGATCATGACTCATACTAAGATCGCAATTGCCCCAGTATTTTTGTCACAACCAACCACATACACAAGAAAGATAAGTCATGAAATGTCATTTCTCCTCTAAATCCTATTGCCAAGACATCCTTGAGGAACTAGCAACATGATTGTCTGAAAAAGACAAGATGAGACAATCATCATGATATGTCGTTGCTCCTCTAAATCCTGTTGTCAGGACATCCTCGAGGAACTAGTAGCATGATGAAAAATCAAAGGGAAAAATGACAAGATAGTGTTTGCCAAGTGTTTTCCGAGTGTTTTCCAAGTGTGTCTAAATGTCAATTGCTTTGATGTCGAGATGTCAGGTTTTGACGATGTCAAGATGCCAAGTTTGATGATGTCAATGTGCCAGGTTTGATGATGTTGATATGTCGGGTTTGAAGATGTCTAGATGACAAATACTAGGCGATTCCAAATTCAGGAAGGACGCATCCTGAATGATGTCGATGTTAAGAGGATCGATCCTTAAATGCCAAGAGAATCCCTCAAAATTCCAAATGACAGTGATGATGCCTAGGAATGACACATCCTAAGGAATAAATAAATGACAGGGGCTATTCTTCAGAAGGAGTCATCAAAAGAATAACCAAGAGTTGAAAGTTTGACTAGTTTTGATTGAGTTTGACCAAATTTGATTGGATGATGGGATTGAATACATGCTAATGCAATTGACGTGTTGAGTAAGTGATTTCCAAAGTTTTTTTTAGGAGTTTATTGTTTTAATTTGAATTGAAGACATTTGACGTGTGTGCCAGTGCAGTGTCATGAACCTTAAAAGATTGACCTAGTGTGGCCTCAAGGGCTCACTGATTGATGGCCTTTCCTATGACATACACTCAAAGACCTCGTAGTTCGACATGACCAAAGACTTTGTGTTGATGACCAAAGATTGAGTCATGATTTTATTTTGACAAACCTAGAAGGACTGACCTAATGTCTTGGGGGCCCAAGGATGAGCCTTGCCTACGTAGCAAATGCACAGAGACAACGTAGTTCGACAATGACATGGACTGACTAACATGATTGACTCAATAAGTTATGACTCTGTTTTTGGGATTTTTAAGTTTTTGCCATATTTTGATTTTTTTGTATTTCTTTAAGACATTTTTTCAGTTTTTAGGTCTTTTTTTAGGACATTTTATGATTTTTTTTTGTCTTTTTGGATGACATTTTATGATTTTTTGTCTTTTTTCATAACATTTTATGATTTTTAGGTCTTTCTTCAAGACATTTTATGATTTTTTTTGTCTTTTTTTAGGACATTTTATGATTGGAAGGACCATGTGCAATAGTCATTGAAGTTAGGTGATAAGACATTTCCCCCAGTTAGGTCCAAGTTTAACCAAAGTTGAAGGATGTGCAATAAGAACATGCTTGGGGTGACAAATGGATGGTATGAAAGACTTGATGTCAACCATTGTTAGCCATGGAAAGAAATGGTAGGATTATGTGATGGATGTCATGATGGTATCAAAAAAGTGGGTGTTTATTATGAATTAAGGCAGATGGAGTGACAATAGATGGCAAAGCAAAGAATGACTACACATGGCATTTTTTTGCTAGGTTTTCACCATGGTACTTATCCAAAGCGTGTGTTTACTAGGTTTTCACTATTGGATGAATTATTGCTCTTTACTTTTTTTGTCATTTTTTTCATTATATATATATATTATTTTATTTTATGGTTTTTAGCCTAGCTCTCTGATGCTATGTGTAGAACTTTCGAAGATGCAAACTGTGATGGGCTTTGTCAAAATTTCATCATCTAGAGTAGCCAACTAGTAAGCTCCTAAACCAAATGAGGCCATGATGATGTAAGGGCCCAACCAATTAGGCTCAAACTTGCTGAGTTTCTCTCTATTAGATTGATTCTTAGGATTTTGCATTAGGGCCAAGTCACCAATGTCAAATTTTCTGACCATGACTCTCTTGCTATACCTACGATAGAGGTGATTTTGATATGCTTGTAGATGAGTTAAGGTATTTTTTTGTGTTCCTCTAACATTTCCAATTCATGTAGTCATACTTGTCTACACTCTTCATCATCAATTAGGCCCTTCATGGAGACTCTTAAAGATGGAATTTCAACCTTGATGGGAAAGATGGCTTCAACTCTAAATACCAAGGAAAATGGAGTGGCTCCTATAAGCGTGTGGATGCTAGTGCGGTAAGCTCATAGAGTAGGGTTAAGTTGTATGTGTCAGTCACGACCAACGTCATTGACCATCTTCTTAAGAATTTTGATATTTGTCTTATTAGATGCCTCGACTTGACCATTTCCTTGTGGGTAGTATGGCGTGGAAAAATTGTGTTGGATGTGGAAGCATTCGCAAAGCTCACAAAAATATTGATTTTGAATGGATGATCATTGTCTGTGATGATGGAATACAAAACACCATACTGACATATCATGTAATTGAGGATGAATTTGGAAATCTGCTTGTCGGTTATGCATGTGAGGGCGATGGCTTCAATCCACTTAGTGAAGTACTTAGTGGCGGTGATAATGAATTTATGGCCATTGGAAGGGGTAGGATGGATTTTTCCCATGAGGTCGAGTCCCCATTGTGCGAAGGGCCATGAAGAAGTAATTGGCCAAAGTTCCTGTGTTGGTGCATGAATCAAGTCACAAAGTCTTTGACATTGGTGACATGTTCTGACAACTTAAGTGCATCCTTTTCCATTTTTGGCCAATAATACCCAA
Organism: Sequoia sempervirens; assembly: GCA_007258455.2. Lineage (NCBI taxonomy): Eukaryota > Viridiplantae > Streptophyta > Pinopsida > Cupressales > Cupressaceae > Sequoia > Sequoia sempervirens. Next base: position 39,947,453 of record VDFB02353493.1, read on the forward strand.
GTCTTGTGATCTTCTTAGTTAAGGTAGGGCCACTCAAATGAGATCCAAATATACCCTTGCGTACCTCACATAAGTTTGTCTATGCTTCGTCAGTGTTGAGACATCGAAGAAGGGTATTGTCAAAGCTACGATGGTATAAGGTGTCATTGATGATGGTGTATCGGGTGGCTTTGTAGATAAAGGATTTTTCATTGGTTATTGGATAGGTTCAAGGGAAGGGTCTGAGATTGGAGATAGTCATATATGTCCTAATACCATGGTGAGTTGGGACCAACAATCTCACAAACCATCTTTGACTCTGAAATGTCATATGCAGGAACCAAAAATTGTTCCACCAAGAACTCAAACTATGGCACATTGCTTGGAATGTCTAGGAGAGATCCAATTTTATCCATTGCATCTTTTTCCTTGTTTTGTGCCCTAGGAACTTGTTCAAAAGACAACATATGGAAATATGACTAAAATTTATCCACCATTCATTTGTAAGGCATTAATTTTTCATCTTTGTTATCATATTCATCATTGACTTGGTTGATGACCAATTGCGAATCCCTGTAGATGTGAAGTGTTTTGATTTTCCACTTTATGGCCATTCTAAGTGTTGTGACAAGTGCCTCATATTCTGTAACATTATTTGTACATTGAAAAGAAATGCAAAAGGACTTAGGGATGGAATCTCCTTGTGGTGTGATAAACAATATTCTTGCTCGTAATCCATGACTAGTATGAGACCCATCAAAATATAGTTTCCAAGGTCATTTAGGATCTGTATGAAATATTGACTCATCTAGGAAGTCTGCTACTTGTGGATGATTGCCTTGTATGGGTGCGTTTGCAAGTTGATCTGCTATTACTTGTCCTTTTATGGATTTTTGTTCCACATATTATATATCATACTCACTCAAGATCATAACCAATTTTTCCAAGCAACCTGTCAATGCTGTACAACTTAGGAGATATTTCAGGGGATCAACCTTTGCCACAAGTTGTGTCTTGTGATTCAACATGTAATTTCTTAACTTCTGGGCAGCAAAGACAACTACAACCAAGAACATTCAATAGATGTGTAATTGAGCTCATATCCAACCAATGTGTGACTGATGTAGTATATTTCCCTTTCCTTCTCTTCATGATCATTTTGTGCAAGCAATGCCCCAAATGTTGAAGTTATTGTAGAGATGTACAAAATCAAATGTTTTCCTTCAATTGGTGGCATTAAGACATGTGGTGACAATAGATAGTCCTTTATTTGTTGGAAGGACTCTTGACATTTATCAGTCCACACAAAGGGGATTCCTTTGTGCAAGAGATATTGAAATGGTTGACACTTATTTGCTAGTTGTGAGATGAAACGACAAATAGATTGTAATCTTCCTTGCAATGTCCCGAGTTCACTTATTCCTTTTGGGGGAGGAATGTCCAATATTGCTTTTACTTTTGAAAGATTGACTTCAATGCCTTTGTGAGAGACTATATATCCCAAAAAATTTCCTGATGTCACACCAAAGATGCATTTCTTAGGATTCAAGTGGACCTTATACTCTTCCAGTCTTTTGAAAATTATGTATAGCACATTAAGGTGATTGTTGCATGTCAAAGAATTTTCCAAAAGGCTGTCCACATAATCTTCCATTAGTTTGTGCATCATATCATGGAATATTGTGTTCATAGCTCTTTGGTATGTGGCACTTGCATTCTTGAGACCAAAAGGCATGATGTTCCAGTAGTATGTGCCCCAAGGACATGTGAATGCTATTTTATGTTGATCTTCAGGGAAATCTAAATCTAATTATAACCCGAGAAACCATCCATGAGGGACAACTCGTATCCTGTTGTAAGGTCTACTATGATGTCTATATTGGGTAATGGAAAGTCATCCTTTGGACATGCCTTGTTCAAATCTTGAAAGTCTATGTAGATGCATATTTGACCATTCAACTTGGTGACAGGTACAAGATTTGAAATCCATTCAACATAATCTATTGAACGTATGAATCCCACATTTAGCAATTTCTTGAGCTCACCTTTGACTAATAAGGTGATCTGTGGGCGCATATTTCACAACTTATGTTTCACTGGCTTGGCATCTGGAAGCAAGGGGAGATGATGCAATACTAATTCCAGATCTGACCTAGGCATGTTAGCATACGACCATGCAAAGTTAACCTTACATTCTGAGAAGAATTTGTGGAATTCGGGTTTTTCTTCCTCAGTCAAGGATGCTGCAAAGAGGACCATTTTAAGATCTTCTACTGTGGCTATGTTGACTTCCATGGTGTCCTCAATGAGAATTGATGACTTGTCTTGTGTCATGGGGAGAAAGTCCAATCGTCCATCCTTGGGCACCTTGAAGAGGTTTTCACCCTTTGATACATCCTTTATTTTTACTTTTTTCTTGTCAGAAGGTGCTTTTGGTTTTCACCTAAAGACGTGTCTTTTTTTTTAATTTTAATTTTAATTTTTATGACTAGAGGATTGCACAATCTCCCTGACTTATGCTACACAATGTAGGTCTATGGTAAATACAACTTTGTGGTCCATATTTGGTATGCCCTTGCGGAGCCCCATGAATTCTGCAATGGCTTCATCATTTTGAAATATGTCCATAACTAGAGGGCCTTGTTGATCACAGTCAATTAGCCATGGGTAGACAAGGGAAATACTATAATTAGTGTTAGAAAATGGTGGGGAGGATGCAAAAAACATGCATACGGATTCAAAAAGAGTAAATATGAATGTGTCATCTTCCAACTCCCATTTGGATTCTATCCAATATTCTCCTTCACTTGATTTGTACTCATTGTCAAAATAAGGGACAAATGGATTGGAATCATGATAGGAAGTGCCATGTGGCGATTCAGATGAACCTAAATGATGGTCATTAGGGTAAGATGGTCAGATGGGTGTAGTATGACTCATTCTTTTCTTTTCAAGGGGAATTTGAGAGTATCTTTAGGAGGGTCAACTTTGAACATCTGTTTGAATTGTTCATCAAAGGAAAGTTCACCAGGTTCAAGGAATAATTCATCAAGGCAAAAGTCACTAAGGGATATTTCAGAACCAAATTCTCATTCATGTGAGTCAGTTTCGGCAAGGGAATATTCAATAGTCTCGACACTTTTGGAAGCATTCACACTCTCACCTACAAGTACATTGGTACATTGATCATCAGTTTCAGGAAACCCATACCCTAACCGAAGAATTTTTGGTCTTCGAGAAGGCATTATAGGTTCTTGCATACCAGTTTTATTTTTTCCAAGGCCACTAGTTCCATCATAGCCTTTTTCCTTCATTATGTCATAGCCTTTACCATACATCTGAACTAGTAATGGAGATGGATTTTCTAGGTCTTTATAAATCCAAGTTGATAGGTCTTCAATCTCTTATTTGTTCATGTCAACCCATTTTATTAAAATCCTCATTGGAGGAACTTTGAAAATTTATATATGCTCTATTCTGAAACAAGGTCAACCATAAGCCTTAGGAGGCTTTGGTATGTTATTAATGTAGTAAGTCGTGGTCAACTTGTATTCCCCGTAACCTTGGTCCTAGATCTTGATAATAGGATCAACCCTTGGGACAAAGGGGGATGATGTGGCAAAGGATGAAGAGGTGGATGTGGATGGATCGATGTATTTGGAAGAAGAGGATGTTGGAGCTTCTTGGTTAATAGGCACTTGATGTTCTGAAATACCTCTTAGATTGGTGCAATACTAGAAGGGATCAGGGTCTCCATATATGGTGATCTCGATCAAATGAAAACTTCAGGCATTGATGATAGGTGGATGGAACAACTTTTAGGGTGTGGATCCAAGGTTGACCAAGCAAGATGCTATACGATAAATCAAGATCTAGGACTTGACATGTATCTACAATGACCAGCCCAACTTGGATGGGAAGAGTGATAATACCCCAAGAGGAGTGTTCTTCATCATCATACACCTTTATAACAATAATCTTGGTAGCCTCTACACAAGCATCAAAGAAGCCTAGAGCCTTAACTAGTTTTAGGGAGCATATGTTCAGTCTTGCTCCGCCATCTACTAAAACTCAACTGACCTTATGTTTATGGATAAAAACTTCAATATGCAATGCATCGTTATGATAGGGTTTTGATGAAAAATAATCATGGTCTGAAAAGGTTATGTGATGGGGAGTGGTTAGGTATCCCACCATGGCTTCAAATTGGTTGACATCAATGTCATGAAGGATGAAAGATTCTTGTAAAGTTTTGCCCAGTATGCTCTTATGTGGAGGAGAAATTTGTAGTAGATCAAGTATAGAAATTTGAACAGGTGTTTTTCCTAATTGGTTAATGAGATTCAACTGTACCTTAGGTTGTGACAGTTTGAAAGATGGGCCTGATTGTGACTATTTGGCAGATGGACCATGTATTATGATTTTTGGTTGTCTAGGGGGGGGAGGACCAACTATGGTGACCTTTCCACCATGGGTAGTGACATTACATTCAGGTTCTTTATTCATGGTAATTGTATTGACATATTCATTGGGAGCTCAAAGGTGATTAATAATGGGTCCACCAGAATAGTCGAAGGAGGTGCGACTGTAATTGGCATGATTGTTATTATTAGTCTTGGGACCTGATGTTGAGGGATTATTTGAACCGTGGGCCTATAGTGGGTTCTTGTGAATTGTATGGTTTGCATTTGACACAAATTGTTGTCCACCCAGTTCAATGGTGCAATTTTCAATGAGGTCTTGTACAAGATTTCTTAATTTTTGACAAGAGAAGGTTTTATGCCCTTTTTGTGCGGTGGTAATCACAGAAAGTGTTGTCTCCCACCAAGATGGCTTGAATTGTCTTGGTTCATATGGCTTAGGGTCCTATAATTTAGTGACACCATTTTGGAGGAGCTTTCTAAGGACCTCTTCAGTTGGTTCACCCAAGGTAGTATATGTACGTCTCTTTGGAAATTGTCTAGTTTGGCATGGCTACCCTTGGTTTTGATTGTTTTGATTGTGATTATCATTTGCAGCAGGTGTTGGTGTGATTAATGGTGCATTTTGTGGTTGAGCTCCTTTAAGAGTGAGTACAGGAGCTGTTGTGTTTACTGCCTTAGCATCAACAACGCCATCATTAGTAATGTGTTTATTCTTGACCCAATATTTATTTTTATCAGCAGGTGGGTTTGTGTTCGTGTTCTTGGGGCCATATTTGAGTTCTCCTTTAGCAATAAAGTCCTTTTCTAATTGGACTCCCTTTTTGACTAATTTTGTGAAAGTGGTGCAACAATGGACTTGTAAGAAGTACTTCACTGGACCCAGGAGGTTTTGGACAAACATATTGAATTTTTATTTCTCTGGTATCTCAACATGGCAATGACTTGCTAGACTTCTCCATCTTTGGAAGAATGGAATAAAGGTCTCACTAGTCTCCTCTTGAGTAAGTGTGCATAAATTGGTAATGGAGATGTCTATGTCAATGTTTTAGGCATAATTTCACACAAATCTATTTGCAATTTCATCACATGACTTTATTTCCTTAGGCAAGGTGGAAAACCATTCAAGTGCGAGACCTGAAAGACTCCTAGGGAAGAGTCTCATCAAATAAGTATGTTCATAGGTGATGTCCATGAAATTGGTTGTAAATTATTGAATGTGTTCAAGGGGGTTTGTCTTGCCTTTGTATTTTGTGAAGTTTTGCACCACATATCCAGGAGGGAAGTTTGGAATGTGTAGAATCATGTCAAAAGGGTATGGACATAGGTCATATGATGTGTGAGTCTTTTTCAGTTGTATTTGTATGTTCTCCATTTGTTTTTGCAAGGTTGCAATTTGGGCTGTGAGTGCATCAATTATGGGATTGTTCATAGAAGCACACATGCTAGTGATAGGTATTCCATGTGTCCCAATTTGTTGTGAAGATGTGTTTGGATTTTGTTGTGGAATTTGTTGTTGTGAGATGTATGACATGTTTTGGTTTGAAGGTTGTTGGTATTGCATATTTTGATTAGGGACATGTTGATGGGTATGAATGTGTGACGTGTACATGGGAATGTATCCTCCGATAGTATTAGTCAATATTTCCAGAATGTGTTGACCTTGAGTATTTTTTTGTCCAAATGATGTCATGTGTTGTGTAATTTGATTGCCTTGTCCAAATTGATACATGTGTCCATGAGGAATGTTAGTATTTTTCCTTTGGGGTATATTGGTATTGGTATTGAGTTGTAATGAAGTGTTGACATTAGGTTGGGTTCTGAGAATGGAAATCCGTCGTTTATTTCACCCAAAGGGATCAAATGAATTTTTTCCCAAGGCATTGTTTGAAGATCCAAATAAAGGATTTGAAGATGTTGTTCCCATGGCACTAGATGAAGCTCCAAATAAGAGGTTTGAAGAATTTTCCCCCATTGATGAGGGTCCTAAGGTAGCTCCAATTGATTGTGAGGATGTTGTGGACATTAGAGGAATTGATTGTGAAATGGATAATGACATGGTTGATGTTCCTCCAATGGATGTTGCATTGATTGCATTGGAAGTGTTTTGACTAGAGGTGGTTCCATTAGAGGTAGCATCGATGGTGTTTGTAGCACTTTGTGTGGTGGCACCAATGTTGTTTGTATTGTTTGCATTGTTTTTGGGTTGACTAGTGTTGGAGGTATTGTTTGTGTTATTTTTTGCATCATGGTTAGGAGAGGTTGCTCTTAAAGTGTTAATGTCAAAACCATGTGGAAATTTGGCCCCTTGGTGTAAAAGCATGGCTAGAAATTTTTCTGAGTCTTGCAAGACCAATTCTTCCACAAAGGAGGCCACTTCATGGTTTTGTACAACACCTTCTAAGTCTTCCACAAATACATGTCCATTGGAATCTCGACGTATGAATGGTTTAAAAGGGTTGCGTGAGGAAGATGGAATGTTTATGTCATTGAAAGGATTGATGAAATATGTGTCTTGGTTCATGTCATTGAAAAATTTATAGGTATTGGTGTCTTGTCCAAAAGAATCCATTTTTATTCTTTTTCTTTGGAGCCTAGTCTCAACCATATAAGAATTTTTCTCAAATGAGGAAGATGAAAATGACAACTAAGTCCATGAATGGAAATTATACTATATTTTTGAATTTCATGAATAAGGGATGCAAATGCAACTATATTTTTGGGGTTTTCGGCAATAAGGAATGTAATATGGCAATGTTGTCTAAAGGGAAATGACAAATGCAAAAGGAAAATGAATATTAATATGAAAGGTATGACACTATTTTTTTTTTAATTTTTAGGAATAAGGTATGCAAAATGAGGACTAGAATGACTTGAATGTATGCAAATGCAAAGGTCAAAGTGATTTTGATGGACTTTTAGAAAAGGTTTACTCAACCACTCAAAGCTTGGTCTATGTCTCAATTTGGATCATCAAAGGACTTGTTGGTGTGACTAAATGACAAAGTGAGGTTTCCTAACTAGACTTTTGAGTGGGAAAGGTCTCACAAAAGGACAATGACTAAAGGAAATGATTTTGACTAAGTCCAATGATGACCTACTCTTGAAGGCTAAGATTTTGCCAAGTATGGTAAGTTCTCCTATTCCAAAGTCTGCAAAAAAGATGAGGACCTAAGGACTTGTTTATTGCTAAAAAATGATGATGATGGACTCTAAGGATGCAACTAAAATTTTGCAAGGATGAACCTATGGGAAAATGAAAACTAAAAGATGCAAAGAAAGAAGGACTTGAGCAATTCCTTATTTGGTTTTTAGCTGATACCATTGGAAAAAGATGTTTAACAACAGTCTAGAAATGTTTGAATTTAGATTTTGGACTATAACAATGTTTTTGTTTTTGTAAAGCAATTGTGTCATTTCAGGTCATAGATGCGTTACAGTATGTCATATGCATCTCAGGATAAGAAAATGCATCATTACAGGTCATATATGCGTTGCAAGAAATTAGTTGTGTCGTTCTGGTAATCAAATGCGGTTTAGATTAGGCAAATACATTACAAAGGGCAGAAAATATGTTTTAGTAGGGCGATTGCGACACATAAAGTCTCAAATGTGGTTGAACACAGAAAATACATTGCACAAAATAGAAATGTGTTGTAGGATGAATGGAGGTCTAATTTTTTTATAATTTTGGCAAAATTTCAAAATTGTTTGAGTTTGAATAAATGTTTCCAGGTCTATAAAAGATGTTTATTTGTTTCAATGTCTTAGAAAACACTTGGAAAACACAATATTTTGTCTTTGGAAATTTGAAAACATGCACAATGAAGATAAGCACAATCTTAGGTTAGGCAAGGACAATATTCGCTAGATTCCACATGGATTTCCATAGCCACACTTATTCTTAGTGGGTGATCTAGAAGCTTGGCCACACAGGCTCCCCCTTACATTGCACTCACTTCTTGGGTCAACCAAGCTTCAAGCCTCCATAAATATCCCATGGAATACTTTTCACCTCTACTAAGAATTGCGATAATGTGGATGCCTTGGCAATGACCATTATTGCGCTAGCAAATAGATGGGTTTTTGGAAACTAAACAAAGGTTTTTAGTTCAGGACTCTTGTTCAAGTGGCCACACATGGGGAAAGATTAGTTCTAATAAGGAGGAATTCAAGCTTGAAGAGGTTACACTTAACAAGGTTTTTGAGAATTCTCTTGTCTATGTGATACATCAGCACTCATAATCCTAAGTTTTCCATTAAGATTCACATTTGTATATCGGTCAGGAGTAGCTTAGCTAAAGAGATTAGTTGTTGGTTTTTGTTGCCTTGAGTGAGTAATTTTTTCCACCAAAGAAGGCCCAATTCCTAGAGAATAATAGTTTCTCTTGCACCCAAGATCACACAAGTGCACAAGGGGAGAGGATACTTCTATTATTGAATAGAGGTTACACAAAATTGGAGACACTTGTGAATTTTAGTTATCAAAATTATAATGTGAGGAAGAAACTTAAGACACTTTGTTCTTTTAAAACTTTTAACTTGATGTAAGAAAGACAAAGTTCATTTTAAACCCATAACATGAAGATGCATGTTCATTTTAACCATATGAGTTTCAATGCATGATTTTGTTCATTTTAAGCCCATGACATGAGAATGCATATAAATTTTAACCATATGAATGTGAATGCAAAATTGTTTGTTGTTGTTTGTCTTCCTTAAGGAAATTGAAAATGAAATAAAAAGATCAACAAAACAAGGTTAGACTCTTCGCCACATGCTGCCAATAGAACATTAGTAACCCAAAACCCCTAAGCTACTAAATGAAAAAGAAAAATATAGAAAAATTCTACCAAATCTGAAAATAAAATTTTACCAGGCAATTGTGTCATTCTGCAAATCAAATGCATCGTGGGGCACAATCTGGAAATTGCCTGGCAAATGCATCGTTATGCACAACAAATGCGTCTTAGGGCCGAATCTAGAAATCTATAGACAAATGCGTCGACCTATAAGTCAATTACATCGCAAGATGGAAAATGTGTTGTTCTACAAGGCAGATGCATCACAATGGGGTAGATGTGTCATTCTGCAAGTCGAATGCGTCGTAGTAAATTGAATGCATCTCAAGAAACAACAAATGCATTGTGTCGTACCTGTACCTACAAAAACAAAATTATTGTATGGAAATATACAAAAAAATGTAATTTTGGCATCAGGTTCACCAATGTAGCTTAGGGAGAAACCTAGGTTAGCAGATTAGAGCTTAAAATAAGATAACCCAAAGCAAAACAATGAAGCAAAAAGGAGTAGAAACATGAAAACAAGGAAAGAGTTTACCAAATGTCTTCAACCTCCATGATTGAGCTCCATTGCACCTTCTCTATTTGTTGCAATATTATGTTTTCCCTGAGATTTGTGATGAGCAACCTATGATAATGACACTGTTCTAAGCAAATGTTGAAGGATTTGATCTAAAATGTTACACAATTCAACTATGCAACTATGAAGCAAACCTAAAGTATGAAAATTCCAAGATGTCAAGATGCCAAGAGATGTCAAATGCCTAAGATGTAGATATATGAAATATGAAGTGTGTCAAATGAGACCAAAATTTCCATTTTATAGAAAAGTCAATTTTGTATGAATGGCCAAGATTGAAGATTGAAAAATGCCCTAGAATCAATGGTCAAGATTGAATGTGACAACCCACAATTAGGGTTAGGGTAAATTTGAAATGAATGGTCAAGATTTGATTTAAGAAAATCAAATCGAGGGACAAGATTGCATGTGACAAGGAGATAATGATGGCACAGAAAAAGAGAGCTAGAAAATCAAATAATATTAGAAATTATTTGATTTATGGAGGAAAGTTGTCATTTTGAATTAAAAATTAATTTAGTTCAAAAAGGTGGGGTCATGTGGGACAATTTTAAATAATTTTATAATTTTAAATTTGGAGAATGCCAAGGTAGACAATAATTAAATAAATTAAAGAATTTATTTAATTATGAGAAGACATTTAGAAATTAATGACGTATTTAAATAAATAAATAAAATTTACTTATTTAAATAATCAAAAGAAAATTAAATAAATTTAAGAAATTATTTAATCATAGAGAGACATTAGAAAGATTAGCGACATATTTAAATAAATAAATAAAATTTATTCATTTAAATAATCAAGAGGAATAAAAGACATGAATTAATTAAATAATTGAAAATTATTTAATTAATAGTTGAAATTTGGACCATATGATTAAATATTAAAGATAGTAGGAGAATTCTGGATTCCTAATAGGACATGATTAAATATTTTAATTATGCTAGGAAGAAAATAGAACTTCTAGGCCTAGGTCATTTTTATGTGTCTACAACATCAGTCGTTTTGTCTTGTATGACTCCAATGTACCCCTCTGGCCTGTATGCCCCTTCCAAGTCAACTCTGTAAACAAACAATAATAGCACCCTTCCCCTTCCTCTCTTGCACAATTTCTCCTTCTTGATGTGTAGCCCCACCTCTCTTCTAAAATTTGTGCCTACTATCTCCTCTTATGAGGCATGATTTCTTTCCCCACCTTTTACTCAAGTTGAACCCCCCCTATATGTGTTATTTTTTAATCTGCATTTTTTGTATTTTTTCTTTTTACCAAGATGGCTCTAACTCTTCCCATATCATATGGGTGATTCCTCTTCTTCTTTCCTAAAGCCTGCCTCCCTCAACATTCCTATTTGATGCCTCCTCTTCCCATTTTTTTTTTTTTTAGACTTGGGTTTATTATTCTCATCTTTTAATCTTCCACTGAAGAAAAATGAAAGGTGTTAAGCCTTTCCAATCAACCCTTCTTATAAATGAGGTGACACCATTGACGATGCAAATCATTCTTTGAAACTGATGGAAAATATAAATTGAATCTATTAAAACAGGGAATGTATTTCTTTAAATATTGAATTGGTTCAAGGTATGATATATCAAACATCAACCCAACTATGAATATGTGGAACAATTCAATGTACCAAAATCATGGGATGTTAACTCCATGGTTGATGGTTTAGCATGATTTTGATTTTAGGTAACTCCAATGCCTTTCTTTCAAATAGACTACTCACATAATTTTCTTATGGTCATGTAACTCGTGAGAAAGATATTCCATACCACCATCCTCTATTACTGTTCAAGAATATTCAAAGACTTTGTACACATGTTTCACGAGTCAAAACCAATGAATTTAGAGTTGGATTGATATTTTCTCATTGAATGTCATTGCTACTCCCAAAGTTGCACCAAAATTTTTTGCTAGTAAAGATCCAAACAAGCCAACATTGAAAACTAGACTACAAATATTTTTGGTTGACACAAGATTGCACACTTTCTCAAGATGCTCCTACATCAAACACACCAGGTAGAAATATTGTGAGCATAGGCTTACAATTGTGGAGTTGAGTAGTTGCACTACTCTTCTAGGTTGTCATCAACTTGCAATGAACTCCTTTGCTTTCCAAGTGCTAATAATCAATCTTTCCTCCACTTTTTCCAGCATTGTTTCAAAACACACACCGCCTCCCTCCAACAACACTACATCTTCCTCCTTTTTCCCCTCATGGAATCATGTCCACCAAAACTTGACCTCCTTTTCCAAATACTTTGCACTCTCTTCTCCTCCTTCATGGGTTCAAACCCACCTCTAACCAATCACCTCCACCAAAATCCTGTGACATCCTCCAAAATATCTACTAGAAAATACACATTTACAACTTTCTCCTGTATTATATCCATCTCACATTCTATCATTTCATTTGAAGCCAAATTAGCATGTAACATACTGATTGTTCTACCCAAAATTTTACTATATTTTTAACCTCAAGTAAATAAACTATGATGCCAACTCTTAGCAATAAATTTCTTTCCTTTCATAAATAAGAATATAACACCATTTTAAATACACATCATTCCACACTTTCGCATTGTATTACAACAAAGTATTCTTGTGTGTGTGAAATGTGGGAATTGTTAGTAAATCAGCACAAACATCAATGAGACGTATTATAGTAAAGGTTTGAATCAAATAAACTACTCTAAATTGTAGTTAAACAAATATTTAAGAATGATCCATTGTTCTCTATTCTCAAGGATTTATTAAACCATATTGGCTCTCAAATTTTTCATATGTACTATGGTTGTTAAAATGACAACTTGAGAAATGAAATGATATTCAACATGCAAGCCAATTAAGTTCCTACATGAAACTAATGTGATGAAAGTTAGGATGCTATGATAATGGAGATTATGATGGATGGATAATGTTGCTAAACTATGTGATACAAATGTTGTGATAAGAAGTTAAAATGGTTATGCATATGCTCAAATGATTAGTGATATGATAATATAAAATGCAACTATAAAGCAAAACATGATTTAGAATGCAACTATAAAGAAAAACATGATTCTGCAATGCTAACTATGAAGCTAAACATGATTCTATATGCAACTACAAAGAAAAACATGATTCTAATTATAGACTCCAAATGCTCCAATGCTCCAAAGCTATTCCTGCATGATAACTCTACTCTAATGTGGGATGCAAAATACTATGGAAAAGGGTTGTATTTATAGGCTTTTCACAACATCTTGTGATGCGGCAGCGATTGACGGTCTAGATTCAAACAAGAGGGATGAATGGTGGAGATGGAGAGAATCAAGAAGAATGTTCCCTTGACCAAAGACAACATGCAAAATTGATGGAGGAAATAAGTGTGAGAAAAATACCATGTGTTCAAAGTTTGTTGAAGAAATGTGTGAGGAATAAGCCATGTGTTTTAAATTTTGTTGAAGATAAATTAGAATTATTTAATTGAATGTGACCTTGATGAGGTGGCATGAAAATTTGTAGACATGTGCTTGAATTCCAAATTTGTGATTAGTGAGAATTAATTAAATAAAACAAACTTTATAGATTCATTTATTTAATTAAATTAGAGGAATGTGATTTTAGATTTGAAGAATTAGAAGATATGAACTATATAAATAAATTGAGAATTTATTTATAAGTAGATGAAATATTAATTAAATAACTAGTATTTAATTAATTAAATGTCTTGATCAATTTTATGTGTATACAATTACAACTTCCCAAAGTATTAATTTCATATTACACAATTCATGATTACATTTCACCTTTACAATTTTTCCATAGAAATGGATACATAAATATTTATACAAATTCCATTAGCTTATTGGAAATAGGTATACAAATGGTCCAGGTTCCCTCCATCAAATATTGGGCACCTATTGATGAGGAGAAGCATCACTCAAGCGCTTTTACGCCAACCATGGACTCACTACGGTCCCTGAAAATCTACCTAACTGGTAAGATGGACCTCCCTTTGACAAAGAGATTGGTTTGGTAACTATTAGAAAAAGACACTGCACATGTCATCTAGTGTTTTCATTGATGGAAATCCTAGTCAATGATTCAATCTGCATGTCAGCAGTTGATCATACTAGAAGTCAAATTGAAGTTTTGTGATTAACTGTCAAACTAGAATAGAGCATCCGATAGAATTGTGTTCATTGATTCATATGAAATTTTATGTTATCATTTTGAGTTGTGAATCTTAGGGAAGGTTTTTCGATGTATGATTATTGTTATCCTTGAATTGTAGAGCCTCATATTGATCGGCGTAAAAGTTAGAAGACTCGATTGATTTTTTTTTGTTTAACAATGCAAAAAGGCCGACCCGATGAATATAACATCTTGTGGATATTCGAGGAGTAATTGATTAATTTTTCTCATGTTTGAGCATGTTGATTTGGGTCCTCACTATGTTGTGGCCAACTTTGGTTGGTGCACATTGAAAATTATTTGTGGATTGAGCTGATAGTTTGTAAATATTTTATGTTTTGTTGAAGCCAACATGTAGCGATTAAATCTTTAGTTGTGGATATATATAAGAGATCATTTATATCATTTTGATGGATGTACAAAGCATGTTGATGTATGTGTGAAATTCAAAAGGATTGTAGAGTGATTATGCATAGTTTCACTTGTGCAGAAAGGGATTTGTGATGCGAATTAAAGTAGACAGAGGAGAAGAGTAGAATCAGACAAAAGGTCAAGAATGTGATTGATGTGCTTAACCGAAACTATAATCAAGCATTATTAGATGTTATTTTCTCATTTCAAATCTTCTAGATATAATCCAAATCCTTTTGTGAGACAGTGAGTCTTCTTTTTATATTTGAGCAATGAGCTCTAGGCAATGTACTTGAATGCATGTGCATTCCTTTTGTAAACACTTATTTGATTATACTCAAATCATATTGTGGATTGACCTCCACTATGGTTTTTCCCCTAATAGGGTCTCCACATAAAAAAATCCTTATGTTAGGGTGTTGTGGTTTTTTTTTGTGTTCATGAATCTTTCTTTTGGTTCAATGCTATAAGTGGTTTAAAGATCAGGTTAATAAAGTTAAATTTTTAGAACACTGATTCACCCCCCCTTTTAGTGTTCCTTGATTCCAACAATTGGTATCAAATCCTAGTTACTCGGAAGAAGTTTAAAATCTTGGGGAAGATCCGGGAAAGTGATTCAATGGATTCAAGCAATCTTTAACAACTTTTGGTGGCACTAGATGATCTTGATCAGTCAAAATATGAAGTTTGGGAATTGCAAGAAAATCTCATGAATGTTGGGAAATTCATTCAATCGTTGAAAGATAAAATCAATAAGTCCAAGGAAAAGAGAAGGGAACTCTGTGATCAGATCAAGTAGAAAGATAGTAGAAGCATTGAAGATGAACAATTGAGTCAAGCCCTAAAGGAAAAGATAGAAGAATGTGAAAATTTTGCTAGAGATAATGCAGTCCTAAAGCATGAGATGGAATCTATTATGATGAGGATGGCCAAGGGGATTGAGGAAAAAAAGAAGAATGAAGAGAATCTTGCTTAGTCCTTGAAAGAAAAATTTGAAGAATGCAGCAGAATTATTGATGGATTCAATCAATTGGAGCTTGAATTGGAACAATCCATAAATAATGAAGAAGAGCTTGAAAAGAAAATTGTTGATCTCAGAGATGAACTTGCTATTACAAATGAATTCAAGGAGAAGTTTAAGATTATCTCAGCTAAGCTTGATGAATTGATTAAAAGTCAGAGGACTGGAAGTGACAAGTGAGGTCTTGGATATGAGAAACAAGAAAGCTCTAGATTTGAACATAGGAGATTTAGGCAAGGAAATTAGATGAACAAAGTTGGAAGGTATCTGGTAAGACAACCTAATGCTCAAATTTTCAATGGTTGTTTTTTTTACAATAAATTTGGTCATATGGCGACTCAATGTAGAAGCAGAATGAATCCAAGTGGTCCATGATTCTTAGGTCAATGTTTCAATTGCAATAAGTATGGTCATAAGTCAGTTGAATGCAAAAATATGTCGAACAACTTTTTGAATAGAGAGATTAGATGTTATACATGTAATAGATTTGGCCATATTGCTAACCAATGTAGATCAAGAGAAAATCAATGGAATAACTGGTCTGAACAAAGAAATGTGGTGTGCTACAATTGCAACAAATCAAGTCACATTGCTAGATTTTGTAGAAGTAGAAAGGGTCCAGTAAATCAAAGGAAAAACATGCAGAAGGATGAAAAGGGAAAAGGAAAAGTTACTACAGATGAGATCAGGAAGAAAATGAAGAAGATATGGGTGAAGAAGAGTCCTTTTGATGAAGGAAATAATTCCACACCAAAACCAGGTTCAGGAAATTCCTTCGGGAATTAGTTTAAGGCCTTTGGCCTAGGGGGAGTTCTCAAGAAAATCTTTTAAACCCCCTTGTCGGTACTTGGAACCAAAATGCGATAGATTTCAATGATTGCATTAGTGATATGCAAATGTTTTGGAATGTCTTGTGAAGGAAATTTATGCAAAATTGAAGGTCCATAGAAGAATTTTCTTTCACAGTTTGTGAGAATGGGGTATTCAGAAGACTTAGGGTAAAAGAATTTATTGCGATGAAAAAGGTTAGGTGCACGAATGATAAAGTCATTTTTATCTCTCATTTGTCACATTGCATTTCATGAAGAAGAAGGTCGGAGTGCTCTGAAGTGAACTTTGGTGAAGATTCAAGTTTGAAGGTGATTCAGTGATCAAACCCTAATATGGTGAAAGGTATTTATCCAAAAACTCATGAATTTGAAAATTTTGGAAATGGTTGCTTCATTGGTTATGGATATTAAAGATAGGCTCCATCCGAAATTCAAATGGCACCTATTCAAATCTATCGAGACAAAACCTTTAGGTGCATTTTCATCTATTCCATATGGCATTATGCATATCAAAGATATTAGGGAATACATTCATTCAAACGTTGAAGAATTAGGAAGCTACTAGTTGTTGAATTTATACTCCAATCACATTGTGGGAGAAGATATCCATGTAAAACCTAAATTTAAGTCCTTGGAGGAGAAGAAATTCACTCAGATTATGAAATTTTTCATGTTTTAAGAAAATGAATGGGTTTGGTATATATTGAGTTGAGTGCATGCCAAGTTTATGTGGTTAAGTCAACCTTTTAAGATCACAAAGGAAGCTATAAGGACTATTAATGGTTTAAATTCATCTGGTGGGTTGTTGACATTGAAAGCAATGAAGAATCAAAAAGTTACTGATGCAACCGATTCAGTGTTTGACAAGAGAGCTATGACAATTGATGATATTATTGAAGTAGATGTGAGATTTGCTTCTATGGTCATTAGGTACAAGATTTATCACTTCGGCTGGGAAAATTTTGTATTTGGTACTACAATCTATGTAGCATATCAGATGGTCAAAGAAAATACAGATTATGACCTGTGTGAGTTACTCTGAAGCCAACTAATGGAGAATCTTGGTAAAATCAAGAGGGATAAGAAGAATTCCTTCAAGTATGGTAATATATTGTTGTGTTTATTCTTTTATTTCATGATTGAAGTTCCAGGAGTTGGAAAAGTGCATTGGCAAGGTGATAAACTTGTAGCTATTCAAATTAGAGACATGTTATACAACATTGGTGAAAACAAAGCTAGAAAAAATGTTATTTGGGGTCATTTCAAGAACTTTCAAAATGAAATGCAAGCTAGGGAAAGGATTCCCACATCTATTATGGAGAAATACAAGGAAAAAAATTGCTTCATGGAAGCTCCTAATCTCCTATAACAGTTTGGATAATGCCTATGGGTTATGAGGTTGAGGAAAACATTTTGGAGCTATATGCTCAACACTTGCTAAGTAAACCTCAGGATCCGACAGAAGAAAGGTTTGGTACCTTTGAGGAAAAGAATATAGAAGTTCATGCACAATTGAAGAAGCCAATGATAATCCAGAAAGTAAGAAAAGAAGTGGAAGCTTTTGTAGAAAGCATGGGGATATCAGTTGAAGTTGTAAGGGAAGCTAGAAAGAAAAGTGAACAAGCTAACATTAGGGGAAATTTACATATAAAATGGGCCTCCTAAGGATGACATCATCAACTTTTTGAGTTATCAAAAATCAATTAAAAGATGACATCAATCGTTACAATGGCATCATCCAAAATAAAAATAAAACTTTCTAAAATCCTATGAATTAACTCATGATGGTTAATTTAACTCTACAAATCCTATTCTAAATATTCATTTTATTTTTTAGATTTATATTCTTAAGTTCTATTATAGAAATTATTATGTTTTTAAAAAAATATTTCCATTCTTAAAACAAAAAAAATATAAAAAGCACTTCAAAAGTATTTTAACAAAACTTTTCTTTAAAATATTTTAAAAATTTGGAATGAAATTAATTTGTAATAAAATCAATTAGAAAAATAAAAAATAAAACCAAAAAGAAATTGGAAATAATTGGAAGGAGAAAAAGTTGGAGAAAATCACCAAAAATATCAAACCAAAAAAATGAAAAAAATAAAAAATAAAAATGATGGAAGAAAAAAAAAGTGAGAATCAAATAAACTATGGAAAAAAGATATTCCTTGACTACTTTAGATATATGTTTTTAAATATAAATATACTAGTATATAAATTTTATATAAAATAAAATATTAAGTATAAAATAAAAAATCTAAAGTTACTGAAATAAAAACAAATAATGAAGAAAAGAAAGTGAATTTGAGTTTTTTAATAAATTATAATACAAATATATGTTACCACTTTTTAAAAAAAATGAACATTGTCAATAAAAATATGTGTTACCACTTTTTAAAAAATAATGGACTTGAGTTTTTTAAGGAATTATAATAGAAACATGTGTCCCCACTTAACTCATGTAGTTAGGTAATTTATATTTTTTATATTTAAATAATTTGTATTATTTGAGATAATTTTTGTTTTTTTCGAGTTCCTTAGGAGACCCATTTTTTTATGTAAATTTCCCCTAATGAGCAGGTGAGTCAGCTAGAACTGAGTTTGCTAGTCCAACAACCTCCTCTGCCAGATCTGGATCTACAAGGAGCTCTGCTCTCTCATCCAGTCCTACAAAGAAGTCAAGTCCTATGAAAGCTCAAGCCAAGTCATCAAGTAGAGAAGGAAAGAGGAAGAAAGACAAGAGTACTAGAGTCTATTTTGTTGTTTTAGAAGACGAAGAAACTGAATCTGATGAAGAGGTACAAGAAATTAAGAAAAAGGGATCAAAAGCATCTAAAATATTCAATGAAGAGAAAGCAAAGAAAAAGATAAAAATTGATAAATCAGGTATGTCTATAGAAGAAGTGGAAAAAGCCTTGATTAAGGATGGTAATCTTAGACCACTTTGTGAATGGAATGACACCTTTGATAGTGCTAGTCAAAGAATTCTTGAGGAAGCAACAATAAAGTATTTGAATAATTTCAATATGAATCTCATTGAAATATTGTTTGAGTTACCCAAAGGTCTATATGAAGTTGTAGAAATGAGGAGAGTGAATGGAAGAACTAAAGAAGAGAAAATGAGAGAACAGATACTTGTTGATCTGTATCTGGTGATGTCAATAGAAGAGATGAAGAATATTCTAAATGAAGGAAAAAGGGATTTTAAGAGCAAGACAAGGGTGAATAAGCTGATGATTGGGGAAACTGAAAAAGTTGCAAAGGATACTAAGAAAATCCTTAAGGAAATTTTGTTAAAGAACAAATACAATGTTGTCTCTAAAGAAGTGCATGTTGAAGATGCTCCATCTGGTCTGGTAATAGAAGAAGGGAAAGAAGATACATTTGAGGATACTTTAAATCCTCTAGATATACATGGCACTAAAATTCCTATGGAGACTGAAGCTCCTAAAGCTGTATCAGGTGAAGAAGTTGAGATTCCTAAAGCAAAGGAAGAATCAATGATTGAAGAAAAGAAGACTGAAGTGAAGGAGATTCTTGTGGAAGCAAGAGACACTGCTAAGGAAGTAAAGGAGTTCTTGGAAGAGAAACAAGAAGAGTTTGACCCTGAACTAGTTAAAGGTCCTATCAACTTGGCCACTCTTTCTCCAATTGAGCAGCTGAAGGTAGCATCATTTGCATAGGCCAGGGAAAGGGAGGAGATTCTAAAATCTCACATTGAGGATAGTGAGCTATTAAGTCTTGCATTTGGTATCATGGAGAAGATCATGCCTTCATATGTAGAGGATTCATCCAATTCTCCATCTGGTCAGCTGAAGAAACTTTTTAATTCTCCAAGTGCTCACTTTGAGTCACTTGAAAAATCACCTATGGATAAGGTTCAAAAGGAGTTTGATGCTAAAAGGTTCAGTAGGTTGAAGGGGATGATTTCAAATGATAAATCTTTGTTAGCTACCTGTGTAAATAATATTCAAAGTGATTTGTTTGAAAGTGGAAACATTTACAAATCATGTTTATCATTGTCTAAATTCATTCAGGACATTGAAAAGAAACTAAAGGAATATAAGAAACAGTTAGCAGATATCTCTCAAGCATTTTATCCTCTAACCATTTTTTTTGGAAAGCAAGAAGGTCAAGTAATATCCCTGCTTGACAAGATTAAAATTATGAAGCATGAAGAAGGGAAAATTGTTGAAAGAGTTTGTGATCTTAGAGGATTGATTGGTCCTAAGATGGAGACAATGCTTAGTGCATTGAAGGAAGCACAAGATGTTATGGCGGTCAATGATCCAACGAACCTTGAGTTAGCAAAGATGTAATATTACTTATTCTATGGTCACATGACTATTTTGGAGAGTCTCAAAAAGAGTTGGGACACTATTTTGAGCCTATTAAAGACCAATTTTGTAGATATATTCAAGTTTATGTAAGTTGTAGAAGCATGTTTGTACATATGCAGTTTGTTCATAGAAGTTTTTGTTTGATTTTTGGTATGTGGATTCCTGCCTTTGCCATTGATGTCAAAGGGGGAGAGTGGGATAGTGAATAATTTCTTAATCATCTCAGGGGGAGTTGTGTTTTTGAAGTTTTGATGTTGGCAGTGTATTCATGTTGGTATTGATTCGACACTTAGTCATTTTTCACTAAATGTTTCCATCAATGCCAAAGGGGGAGATTGTTGGAAAGAGACACTACACATGTCATTTGGTGTTGTCATTGATGGAAACACTAGTTAGTGATTCAATCTGCATGTTAGCATTTGATAATACCAGAAGTCAGATTGAAGTTTTGTGATTAACTGTCAAACTAGAACAAAGCATTAGAAAAAATTGTGTTCATCGATTCCTATGCAATTTTATGTGATCATTTTGAGTTATGGATCTTAGGGAAGGTTTTTCAATGTATGATCTATGTTATTCTTGAATCTTAGAGCCTTGTATCGATCGGTGTGAAAGTTAGAAGATCTGGTTGATTATTTTTTTGTTTAACAATGCAAAAAGGCTGACTCGATGAATATAGCGTGTTGCGAATATTTGAGGAGTAATTATTTAAGTGTTATCATGTTTGAGCATGTTGATTTGGGTCCTCACTATGTTGTGGCTGACTTTGGTTGGTGCGCATTGAAAATTATTTGTGGATTGAGTCGACAGTTTGTAAATATTTTATGTTTTGTTGAAGCCAACATGTAGCGATTAAATCTTTAGTTGCAAATATATATAGAAGAAATCATTTATATCATCTTGATGGATGTACGAAGTGTGTTGATGTATGTGTGAAAGTTAGAAGGATTGTAGAGAGATTATGCACAGTTTCACTTGTGTAGAAAGGGATTTGTGATGCGAATTAAAGCAGATAGAGCATAATTAGATAGAAGGTCAAGAATGTGATTTATGTGCTTATCCGGAACTATAATTAGGCATTAGTAGATGTTATTTTCTCAGTTCATATTGTCTAGATGTAATCCAAATCCTTTTGTAAGATAATGAGTCTTGTTTTTGTATTTGAGCAGTGAACTCTAGGAAGTGTGCCTAAATGCATGTGCATTCCTATTGTAAACACTTATTTGAGTATACTTAGATCATATTGTGGATTGACCTCCACCGTGGTTTTTCCCCTAATAGGGTTTCCATGTAAAAAATCGTTTTGTTGTGGTGTTGTGGTTGTTTTTTTTGTTTTCATGCATCTTTCTTTTGGTTCAATGCTATAAGTGGTTTAAAAATCAAGTTAATAAAGTTAAATTTTGAAGAACATTGATTCACCCCCCCTCTCACTGTTCCTTGATTCCAACAGTAACCCCATGATAAAAGTGACCTTCCCTAAGCTTGGTGTTGTGTCCTACATATCTAGATCTATCACATAATGGCTACAACCTACCATATGACATTACCTGCCTAGTATGTAAACCTGGATCACAGTGAATTGATAGTGTAAATAGTGGCAACTTACACTACTTGTCCAAAGCATTCATCACTCCCAATTTGGGATGGACATCACACTCTCACCCAACTTCCTAGACCAATTTGTATTTGACCATTCATATCCTATACATAGGCTATGCCCTTTCTCCATGGATAATTCTAACCCCAAGAATAACCTATTAATAGCTCATGTCAAGAAGTAAGTGATTTCATAACATCTTGTCTAATTAGGTTATACCCTTTCCCATGGATTAACCATGTGATATTCATAATGAAATGACATTAAGTAACTCTATTTTGAAAGTACAATCTCAACAATAAAATTATCATTCAAGAGTGTAATCTCAACAATAAATGACTCCCATCAAAAGGTACAATTTCATCAATAAATGACCCTAATCAAGTAAAGATTATCAAGATCAAGGTTTTCATAACATTGTAACCTAATAATGATGACATTTATATCATGCCACCTTTCCCGTTGTATTACTAACCTCATCATCCACAAAGGTTTACTTAGCATTACAAGCTAACAAATTAAACACTCATAACCCAATATATTAAGTATATGCATATATCCCTATAACAGGGTTCACTAACAACTAGACTCATCAAGAATCTTTCATACTTATCCAAAGAAGATCGTAACCTATTCATAGTAAACAATTAAACAAGTTTTCCAAACAAGGAAAAAAAAGACACACAATCTTTTCAAATTCATACAAAACATAAAAGAGTAGAAATCAACATGCCTGTTTATGCAAAGCTCCAAATCGATCAAATTGGATTCCTAGCTCAGCCTTCCCAAAATCAGCAAGAAAATCCAAATTATATCTCTTCCACTCACCAAAAACTTACTCTAAAAACCTCTTACAAACTCTTAAATTCAAAAAATTAGAATAACAACTCATAAAATAGTCAACAAGAGTGCATATTGTATCCCATTTGAGGGAGAAAGCACCTCTATTTATACACAAATGTGAGTAGCTACAAGCTATAAACAAGCTATCAAAGATGACACTTCTCGATCCAAAATGTTTGAATCAACAAGAAGAAGAAAAGGTGGTAGCTAAATTCATTGCATAGTAAACACACATACAACCAAATTTCACCATAAAGAATGAGTAGTTCATTCTAATGGACAACAAGAATAACATTAAAAAATGTAAGGTTAATGTTTCCACATGTCAACTCATTTTGGACACCTTCTCTTTTGACTATTTCCCATATTCCAAATTTCCTCATATACTAGAATTCATATTGCAGATTAGAGTTCTATCATGCACCCTATTCTTTTGGGATGCTATTTGATAAAGACCAGGTCAAAGTTTCTTGTACATTGAGTATTCACTTTGCCTTCATTTTTTGACTTAGTCTTGGCTGATTTCTCACACAATGATTTACTTTACTCCCACATTATTCTTTATAGAGCCACCTATATTTATTTACTCAATATTTAAATTATGTATGCAATGCTTATTGTTTATGCGCTGCCCTAATATGTAGCACAATCCTTATTATTTTTGCACTTATACATTATTTTATATAGTGTGCTTTATATCATTCATGCACTTTAAGTAATAATCCAACGTTATTTAAAACTTAATAATATATACATATAATACATATATAATATATATTTATGCATATATATAACATAATATATATATATATATATATATATATATATATATATATATATATATATATATATATATATATATATCAACTTACAAGTTCCTAAAAATGAATCATTTGATATTCAAAGTCATATAATCATATTTACATATTCTACAAAATAATAATGCATGTATATATATACATATACACATGTATATATTAATATACTCGTATGGGCATTTCTATCTACGTCAATACACACACTCACTCACACACACACACACACACACATATATATATCATTACCCTGACAATTAAACACACATATTAGCAATCTTATAGATTGACATATATACATAAAGTGTAAATATACAACTCATGGATTAAATATAAACACATAATGAAGAACTCACATAAGACAAGACTCAAACATATAACCTGAATCAAAAAATTCAAAGACAATATCATAATGTCTTCTAAATCATACTCAAACAAGGCTAAGGATAACTTACCATTTCCCAAACTATTGAATCGACTTCACTAAACTAGAGGTGAGTGTGTGAAATCTCAGTTTAGGATTATTAAGGGGTTACTAGACCAAGCTCCTCTCTTGAGTGATACTCCCCCTCACGTACTTGAGGGCTTAGATTCTTCTTGCATCCAACTTAATACATTGCATAGTAGTTAGCCATTCACATTTGTATTGACAAAGCATTAAAAAATTCACATTGCAATACATATTCTTTCATCGCATTTCATCAATATAAAACATATTCATTCCTTTAAAAGAAACATCATCTTAATGCAGAAACTATTCTAAGTTGCAATAAAGAGATGGATGGCGTGCACGAGTGTAGTCTGTGGACATGCTAGGGCATTCGTGCCCTAGCCTAGTGTTTCCTGCGTCTCTGTGTGGTGCGGGTTGGGGCTAGGGGTGGCTCAGTTTCTGTTTCCTTTTCTATGCGTGGATGCCTAGTCCATGTGTGTTTTTGGTGCGACCGGTTGGGGTTTGGTGCGGGCGCTAGCCTTTCCTTTGACAGTGCTTCCTTTCTCCTTGGGTTGCTTTATTGTTCTCTTTGCTAGCTAGGGAGGCTCCGTTTGTTTTTCCAATGTTGGGTAATGTATTATTGTTATTTTCTCTTGCTTGCTTTGTGGGGGTGGCTGTGAGGCAGATTGGTTTTTTCTTGGGACTTCTTGGCTGGAGTTTCTTCAGTGTAGGGTTTGAATGGCAAGGAATGCATCTATTGGAGAGGCAAAGGGGGATGTTGCCATGACAGACGCTGGTGATGGGGCTTCGTCTGGAGAGGGTTTGACAAAATCTAGTACCTTTAAAATGCATAAGATAAATGGATGCCTGGAAAGAGCTAAAGTTCGGCCCGTGTTGGTGATTCAATCAGAGGCGGTAGCTGAAGATCTGGATTACTACAGTAAGCATGTTTTGATTTGTAAATTTATGGGGATGATGGTTTCTCTCTCTTTCTTGGACACTTGGATCTACAAGACATGGTCTTCGGAGGGTGACTTTGATATTCTATTGGCTGTGAACAATTTCTTTTTGGTAGATTTCTTGTGCATTTCAGATCGAAATAGGGCATTTGAAGGGGGGCCTTATTTTTATAACCAGGTAGGTCTCTTCATAAAACCATGGCATGTAGGCTTTAATTCAGCGGAAGAGTTTCCTTCTAGGGTCTCGGTTTGGGTTCGCCTTCCTCGACTGCCACTGGAATGTTGGAGATCTGATATTTTACAGTCGATTGCTTTATTGCTGGGTAAGCCTATTGGTCCTTCTCAACATAATTTGGATAAAAGGATCTTTTCTTATGCGAGGGTTTGTGTTGAGATTTATTTGAGCCAACCTCTACCTGATTCTATTGAGTTGACTGTTGGCTCTAATTCCTGGACTCAACCATTGGATTATGAAATGTTTCCTTTTCGATGTCGTCTATGTCATGAATATGGGCATCTGCTGTGGAGGTGTCCTCGGGCTTTTGGTGCAGGATGGGTAAATAATGTGGGTACCCAATCCAATCCAAGGGGGGATAAGGGTAAGGATCCCGTGTAGGGACGGGTTGCAGAAAATGATGGTTTTGTTCTTGTTAAACCTCGCAATCATGGACGGGGTCAAAAGAGACCTTTTGAGAAAAGGCAGAATGGGGAGACGTTTAATAGATTTGAGGATTTGGATGAGTTAGTTCAGGAGGAAGGTTTTACAGTTGACATGCAGGTGGTGGATGGCTCTAAGGAGTTGGTTGAGGTACAACCTTCGGTGATCCCTGGATCGGATCTTCCTAGCAACCAGAATCCTCAGATGGTTTCTGGACTTTCTCCTTCCGCTTCGGCTCTTGGTGTGGAGGGTGGGGTGATTGTTGACTCTGGTGGCCCCTCTAGTGTTGGTAAGGCTTGCTCAAAGGTTTGAGATAGCCTTGACTTAGGTAAGACTAAATCTTCTTCCTCTATTCTAGGTGTGCAGCAAAAATATTTTAAGAAAGGAATTCTTGAGAAACCAATTAAGGTTGGTCGCAAAAAGGACCAAGAAAAGGTGAAGTTGGCTAGAGAGACTTTGGTTGAGGCTAGTTCAGTGAAAAATATTGATGCTCACTTCTCCCAAGCCCAATGATGATAGTTCTGTCTTGGAATGTGAGGGGTATGAATAGCATCCCTCGACAAAAGGCTATTCAAGATCTGGTTCGTATTCATTCTCCTGATATGGTTTTCTTTCAGGAAACTAAGCTATCAGTGGATAGTATGTTATGTGTGGCTTCGAAGATTTGGGGTCGTGGTCAATTTCAATGTGTGGGTGCTTTTGGTAATTCTGGGGGAGTGGCTTGTTTTTGGGATCCTCGAAAGGTTAGTCCAATTTGATGGTTCTCTTGCAGGAGTTCAATCTCTTGTGTTACTTCTCACTAAGAGTCAGGCGAGAAAGTTCTTTTCTCTAATGTATATGCTCTGATTGATTTTCATGGTAAATCTCAATTGTGGGATCATGTTAGATATGTGAGATCTTTGGACCCTTATCTTCCTTGGATCCTGGCTGGGGATTTTAATGGTGTCATTTCTTTAGCGGAGAAGAGAGGAGGTAGTGCTCGTTTGGAACCGTCCTCTGGGCTCTTGCAGGATAAATGGCTCTGTTGAGGTTGGTTGATGTCAAGCCAAATAATGGAGTCTTCACATGGAATAATAGGAGGACTGGAGATGCTACTATTTTAGAAAGACTTGATAGATTTTTGGTGTCCAGTTTTTGGATGGGGGACAGGCGGTTGATTGGTTCTGAAATATTGGATGGAAGAGGTTCTGACTATTGGCCAATTAAGCTTGCAGTTGAAATGCCTCAACAATGTGCCAGATAGACTTTCAAGTTCCAACTCATGTGGCTCTATGATGAATCTCTTCATGATTTGATTTCTGGTTGGTGGGATATTGGGAAGCCAGCTTATGGCACTGCTATGTACTCATTTTCTAAGAGGTTACAGTATGTCAAATGCAAGTTGAAAAGATGGAATAGGCAACATTTTGGTAATGTGTTTCATGAAAAATAGAAGGCTCAGAATAACTTAGACTTAATCACTAGGCAGATTCAAGATTATGGCCTAACTGAAGAGTTGAGTTTGCAAGAGATTGCTACAACAAAAGAGGTAGAGGAATGGGAGTTACATGAAGAGAATTTTTGGAAATAGAAGTCCCATATTGAATGGCTTCAGGCTGGTGATAGAAATACTTCTTTTTTTCACAACACTGTCAAAGATCAGAGGCAAGGTAATGTTCTTTCTTCTCTCTTTTTGCCTGATGGGGAGATTCTATCCTCTTCCACTTCTATTTATGTAGAATGCATTCGGTTTTTCTCTTCATTATTCTCTAAAGATTCCCCTCCTACGAAGGAGGATGAAGCTAGGGTTCTGAATTGTATCCCACAGATAGTGTCTAATGAAATGAATGAATCGATGCTCTCTCCTATTACCTTGTTAGAGCTTGAGAAGGTTGTGTTCCAGATGAAGAAAGGTAAAGCACTGGGACCTGATGGATTCCCTGTTGAATTCTTTCAAGAGTTTTGGGAGGTGGTTAAGTTGGACCTCTTAGAGGCTGTTAAGGAATCCCTCATGAATAAGCAAATGTTGAAGTCTCTGAATGCAACTTTTTTAGGTCTTATTCCAAAGAAAGTGGGGGCTAATTCTTTGGAACTTTTTTGACCTATTGTGTTATGCAATGTAGTGTATAAGATTATTACTAAGTTGATTGTTGAAAGGTTGAAACCTTGGCTTGGTGGATTAATCTCTGAGGAGCAGGGGGTTTTGTTGTTGGCAGAAAGATCATGGATGGGGTTGTGATTGTTGCTGAGACCATCCATTCTATGGAATCCTCAAAAGAAAAATCTATGTTTATCAAGCTGGACATGGCTAAAGCATATGATTGTGTCAAATGGAACTTTCTGTTTAAGATTCTTGGAGCTTTTGGATTTGCTAGTGGTTGGATTGACTGGGTCAAGAGTTGTGTTACTTCCTCCTCCTTCTTGGTGCTTATCAATGGTGAACCCATTGAGTTGTTTCGTGCTTCTAGAGGCCTTAGACAAGGAGATCCTTTGTCCCCCTACTTATTCATCCTACTCACAGAAGGATTGGGAAGGATTATTCATGCTCAAGTAATTGGTGGATTGATTCAGGGTTGGTACTGGGGAAATGATATCCCTCCTCAGTCCCATCTCCAGTTTGTCAATGATACTGCCTTGATGGACAAGGCAAAGGTGTATGAGGCTTTCAATTGGCGCAGTGTTTTGGACAGCTACTTGGCAGCCTCTGGGAAACGCATTAATGAGGGGAAGTCCTTCATCTACTTCTTCCATACTCCTAAGATTATCCAAAGGAGAATAGCAGGTATTCTTTGTTTTCAGATCGGTTCGCTTCCTTTACTCTATCTTGGAACCTTGCTTTCCATTCGTTCTATCCCTAAAAGGTTTTAGCAAGAGACTCTGGACAAGTTTCAAGGATTGGTCAATCATTGGACTTGCAGGTGGCTTTCTTTAGCTAGAAGAGTGACTCTTCTAAGGTCGGTGGTCGAGGCTCTCCCTCTTTATAGGTACTTTGTTCTTTCCTCTCCTTCAAGTTTTATTAAAGATTTTGAGAGACTGTCTCGATCGTTTCTGTGGTCTAGAAACCTTCTTCATAGAAAGTGGAGTTTGGTGAAATGGGATGTTGTCTGTAGACCAAAGTAGGAGGGGGGTCTTGGGCTATGATGGACTGATTTGAATGGGCAGGCCTTGGCTACCAAGCTATATTGGCGTTGGTGTTCACAACATATGTTGTGGGCTAAAATTCTTACCCTCAAATACTTGGGTGTGGTGGAAAGCATGGAGGTTGCTAGATTTAGTATGGAAGGGAATGGTTCTATGATCCAGAGTACTCTCAAACAAGGTGCTCAGCTTGTTAAATAGGGCGTTTTTTGGATTTGTAACAGGGGTTGAGAAGCCCTCTTCTGGCATGATTCCTGGGATGGTCACCCCCCTCTTTTGTCATCTCATCCCCATCTTCAAGACTTGTGCCAGATTTTTGAAGAGGCGGGTTGGTGTCATGTGGAAAACTTCAAATCTCAAAAATATTTGAGTCAGAGTATTGTGTCCAAGTGGAAGGACCCTTTGGTTTGGCCTCTAGGGGGTGTGATGGAGGATCGCCAAGAGCTTGCTAAGATTCTTTCAGATTGCGCTTGCAATTCTCTTCATGGGAGTGATGCGCTTGCTTGGGGCCCTGATTTATGAGGAAAATTTTAGGTTGCCTACGGTTATCAGGCTTTGGATAAACAAGTCTTTGGGAGCTCTAAGGTTTCTTGGTGGAAGCATGTTTGGAATAAATTTGCTTGGCCTAAGTGTAATTTTTTCTCTTGGCTTGTTGTCCAAGGTAAGTGTCTTACTTGGGAAAATTTTTGCAAGTGGGGGTTCCAGGGCCCCTCCATGTGTGTTATGTGTGGTTAGCATGATGAATGCCTCTTGCACCTCTTTTTTCAATGTTCATTTGTCAAGGCTATCTGGCATCACTGGTGGAACCTCTAGAGCTTATCGTGTTTCCATGTCTCTACTTTGGATGATTTTTGGAGGAGGCAGGGATCATCTCCTTCCAAAACCTCTTTTCTTAAAATTGCTTGGAGCATTGGCCCTTGTTTGATTGTTTGGCAAGTTTGGTTGAAGCGTAATAGATGGATTTTCTTGGATAAAAATTGATCTTGAAGCAAGTTTGTAGGCGTGTTCTTGGGGCTCTGCAAGAGACTTTGTCTGCTAAGTGTGATTTGTCTCTGCCAATTGATCTTGGGGACTTGGGTGTTGTTAATGCCCTGGGTCTTGGTGCTAGGGATAGGAGTAATTTGAGCAGTATGCATCATAGGCATGGGCGGGAGAGGGTGGCCCGTGATGGCTTTTGGTGTCCGCCTACTCTGGGGGAGCTAAAAATCAATATAGATGGTTCATCTAGGGGTAATCCTGGACATGCTGGAGTTGGTGGTGTTGGTAGAGATAGCATTGGGGTGGTGGTGTTTTTCTTTTCTAGGTATTGTGGCCTACAAACCAATAATCTTATGGAGGCTAGTGCTATCTGTATGGTGATGGAGTGTGTGGTTGGCCTTGGGTGGCGGCGGATTATTTGTGAATCTAATTCTCAGGTGGTTATTGATATGTTGCATGAGTGACAGTTGGAGGATGTGAATTGGCAGTTAGCTGTGGTTGTCAAGTAGATTATTTCTTTGTGTGCTTCGCTAGAGTCCATTGTCTTTCAACATATTCTATGGGAGTGGAACAGGGTGGCTGATGGGCTGGCTAGATGGGCGACAGAGAAGACTAATTCTTGGTTTGTGGATGGTTGGGGAAATCTTCCTACCAACATGGCCCCTGTTCTTGAGGAGTGGGTTGTTGAGGATATGAGGTGCCTCTTGGGTGTGAATTGATTCTTGTTCTGCTTTCCCCTTGTGGGTTTGTTTATTTGATCCTTGTATTGTTATTTTGATTCAATAAAGTTTTTACCCTCCTTTTAAAAAAAAAAAAACATCTTAATGCATATTTCAGTATTTGATTCACCTAGTAAACATATAATAGTTAAAATTTACATTTATCAATATCTTCACTCATGAAGGTAAAAGTAACTTAGTAACTATGAAATGGGGTGTGACATACTTCCCCCTTGTGAATCATCATCTTCGATGATTTAAAGTACTAAACACATAGATAAAGTCAAATAAAGGATTCTCTTTTAAATTTTTACATCATGTAAGAAATAAGTATACTTCCAACTAGTCTTCCCTCATAGCACGACCCCTTGCATTCTTGTCCTTCTTGGACCTTGCACTGAGTGATTGTGCTAAT
Source organism: Sequoia sempervirens (assembly GCA_007258455.2). NCBI lineage: Eukaryota > Viridiplantae > Streptophyta > Pinopsida > Cupressales > Cupressaceae > Sequoia > Sequoia sempervirens. The sequence goes on from VDFB02353493.1 coordinate 39,978,552, forward strand.
GTACGGGGAGAACTTGTGTGCTTCACACATACCTTTCCTTTAAAGAACTATGCATTATAATTATATTAACTCATTTGTACTTCATAAGTACATTAGTGACCATATGCTATATGACACCTATACCCTAGTGATTGGAAAACACATTCTCATTGGCTAATGTAATTATCCTTAGTGTAACCCAAATAGATAAGGAATGTCGATGTATTGTACACTACATTGTGGGTCCCATCCTTTATTTTGGTGTTTACACCATTAGAAAACTCAGAAGTCGAGACTTTCCATCACTGACACAACCATCTACCTTAAGCATAATTATACTTCTTCATAATTTTAAGCTTTGTATCAACAAGTTTTCCTTGATCCTTCTATCTATTATTTCATTTATGACACATTTCTAGTCCTAGTTTCTTCTAGCTTTTAGGAATTTCAATCCCTTCTTTTGTAAATGGATCAAATTATAATGATATAAGTTTATTTCTTTCTAAAAATATTCCTCAAATCCTCCAAGATTGGATTTATCCCTTTTTCCTAACTGGCTAGCTTAAAGTAATAAATTAAGCATTCATTCAATTGAATTTTTAATAAGATGATCATAGTTTACACAAAACCTTATCATTACTTGTTGGTTCCCATTTGAGATAACCTTCTCAGGAACATTAAGCATTGCTTCACATAATAAGTTGTTTAGGACTAATATTCTATAAATCAAATTTCCCAATCTATATTGGTTACATTGGTGAGTCTATCCACCTTAACATTATGTTAGTTCCAGTGACATAGAGAGATAAAACTGTTCCAATGATCTACCACTTCCTCACTAGAATTTCATAAGAGTATACAAGTCCTACCAATGACAACACCCTGTCTACATCCTTTGGCATACTGGACAAGAACTTACTACATACCTTGTAGTATCTTACTCTATCCCTTTCCAAATTATAATGGTTTCCCATTTTTCAAATAGTTTTTTCATTCAAGTGTATCCTAAATATGACATCAAGTTACCTCATTCATCATTTTAATCTCCCAAAATTTGGTACATAGGTTCCTTCTCTGACTCATAATAGTCCATCCCTACTAAGGGAAACCTCTATCATGGAATTATGCCAATTTTGGTTCTTGAAATATAATATTTAAATATTGATGGTGGAGCTAAAATCTTTCCTCTTAGGACATCCATATCTTGGATTTATTTCATTCTTTGATCATTTCCAAAGTTGCAATCTAATTTTTAGCTTAATTTATTTCTTCCAATGAGCATTTATACTAGTTCAAGTAACAATTCTCATTTAATCATGTTGACTTGACATTATTGTAACACAATGATCTACTGAGAAGGGGGTGAATTAGTAGGTACTGAAACTTTATCTCTCAAAACTTAATACAAATTACTTCCTTGGCTCCAAGAACTTTGTGCAAATTTCTTACTCAAACTCTTATTGTGTAAATTGAAAATTAAATAATGCAAACATAAAAATGCAATCAACACAAATTCCCACAACACCAGATGTACTTGGAAAACCCAAGATGGGAAAAACCATGGTGACAAGGGATATTTGAGTCTACTGCTCAAATCCAATGTCACAAAAGAAATCTCTATTACAATGTTTTAGGGATACAACCCAAGGAAGCATCAACTACCTAATTTAGAAGAAACAACTTCAAGGATACAACAACCCCCTGATTTAGGAGATTTAACTCCAAGGAAGCAACAACTCCCTAGTGTTAGAAGCAACTACTTTATGGATGCAACAACACCCTGATCTAAGCTACAACTCTGTACATTGAGGCAACCACCTCTGTGATAAAAAAATCATATATGCATACATTGGTTCTGTCTAACCTATAATGCATCATTACATTCATTACATTGTTGCACTTACTACAACTCACACTCTACTATTGAAGTTGCACTCTCAGCAACACACCCCTGCTCTACACTCTCCTCTGCACATACAAAAATCATTGTTCTATCTTGTTACTCTTCTCTTCTTTCCCTTTTTGTAGTGTCTCATACATTTGCACTCTGTTGAATGCAAACCTAGATGATAATTTGTATTATAGTCTAGAAATTTCTTGCATGTGCATTCTCTATCTACTCTACTTCTCTCTCCTTCTTGTAGAAACACTACAACTCTCTACACCATAGATCAAACTCTGGTTGTTTTCTTTTTGCTTAACTCCACTGATCTGCAATCTCTACCTCAAGATTCTCACCACCATTTAGATATTCTCAAATCTTCTACTAGGGTTTCCTTCACTTGCTAACTTCACCAGCAAGCTGTCAGTTCATCGATCCACACACACACTGTACAGATTCACTAAATCTATTAAACCAAACAACCTACAAAACCATAAACCTAGAATACATTAAATGCATTCTCATGAATATGTGATATGATTCTAATCTCAATCACCTGTTAGGATTTCCAGAAATATTCATTACACAACCTATGCATCGAGCCTCACAACATTTAGTTCGGATACAAAGAATTTGCTAAGAATAGCAACCTATGAAACTCTAGAATCATATATGTATTAAATGAGTTCCTTTGACTATATGATCTGATTCTACTCACCATCTCCCTTGCAATTTGTGCCACCACTTATCTGATCAAATCTTCACTGACATTGGTCATAGGTGCAGTTGGACCAATTAATTCCTTCCTTTGTGTTAGTTACCTAAAGAAACCCTCATTCACACTATTGTAGTTTTTTTAGATCTTTGCTTTTGAATTCTAGTCGTTGATCTTCTCCTTTCATGCCCTAATCCTATGCTTTCCATTTAGTATAACAAATTTAAATCATGACCATCTAATAAGCGGTCATTCAGATCTCCTCCATTGATCTATCATATCATTCTGTTAGAAAGACACATACCATAGTCCTACCGATGTCCATCATTCTCTCTAATAAGAATCGCCTTCAAGCGCATAAGCCCGCATGCCATCTATCTTCCATGTCATCACCACCTAATTCACAACAATGATGCAAATTTGAACATGAGGCAATCATTCTTCGCCACCTGTCAACCTTTGTCACAATCGGGTCCCACTAGATTCTTGCCTTATCACTCCATCAGAGGGACATCTTTAAGACTCCCACCAATACATCAAAGTCACACCAATGAGATAGTCATCGGGTTATCGATGAGAAATCTACTCCACTCCCACCGATATAAGGTTGCCATGTTGATACCATTCGTTGTTGTAGACAAGTGGTCCCCATGTCATCATATCACTACATGTCATTTTCCACTATCATTTCCTTCCACATGTCATCTTGTCATTCACTTTTTGACTGCATGTCATCCTTTCCTTATGGGGTCCAACAGTCGTGTCAACATTACTAGGTCATGTATTCAACATCATACTCCCTATCGTTTGGACTAGCTCCATAGTTTTGGAAATATCATATTGTATCACCAATGGGTAGGTCATTGGGTTTTCAAGGAGACATCCTTCAACATATTGTTGACACCACTTTGTCACGCTGATGGGAAGGTCATCACTACATCAGAGGGACTTCCTTAACAGTCCTATTGATGATGGAATGTCACTTCAATGAAAACACTTGATGACTTCACCTGTCCACCTCATCGCCACGTCACTACTCTATAATTCACAACAAACATGTGGATTATAGTTCACCCAATCTTGTCATGCCATGTGTCTACTTTGTCATCATCAGTCATCTCATACCATAGTTGGGTCCCACCAAGTAATCTCCATGTATCACTGTGTTGGAGGGACATCCAAATAACTCCCACTGAAACCATTAAGTCACACTGATAACACTTCCACACTCCTTATCGCTCCATCAGAGAGAGTCCTCCTAGACTCCTACCAACATATTGATGTCTCACTGATAATATGATCATCAGGTTGTTGAGAGGACTCCAAATCAAGTCCCACCAAACCCTTCTTGTGACTTCAACAAAGCACACACACCTCGTTGGGATCCACACTTCACTTTTCTTTGTTGAGCAATAGGTTAGACATGTTCCTGAAAACATCGACATCCTTAAAGCATGATCTTCATAAGTTCATCAAACTAGACAAAACACTACAAGTGCTATAGGGTGGGGAGTTAGCAAAACATAGAAAAACATTGCCTGAGTTAGACCACATGCCAAAAACACCACTAGAGCTATACTTAGTCAAAAGCCTTGAAACGGTAAGTTAGAGAAAGTTGAAAAATGTCGCCCAAGATATGACTTGGCCGAATTTTTCTTTTCTTCTGGCACTCAACGGACTGTAGAGGGGACTAATGAAACTGTACCATCGAGGTACAAATGTCTCACCAATGAGACATGTAGACACCGCCAACCTAGGCAATGGGGCTAGTCACTTCACATAATGAATGACATAAGTTGTTACTTATGTGGCCCACAACCTCTAACAACAAGTCACCAATGAAATAGAACTTGCTTGAACATTGTGACTAAAATTTCTACGCATGTAGGGTTTAACTAAAAAAACCCTAGACTGAGAGCATGAACAAATGAATGTTGACATCTCCATTGACATTAGGACCTACAAAATACCTTTTTGGAAAGCTCTCGAGAAACCCAAATTGAATCTAGCATTATTTTTCACATACAAACATCTAGAAATAATCATCACTATAACCAACACACACTTCCACAAGCAGATGCACTTCTCTCACAAACATCCTCTGTCATCATGCCAACAATCTCCCTTGCATGATTTAACTCATCACCTTTTTGATACCTTCATGACATCAATGACAACACTATGTGCTCCTTCACAGGATCATCTCCACTTCTCCTTTGATCCCCTTTTGATATCAATGACAACATATTCCAACAAACATTATCTTCCAAAAGATGCCAACAATTATTACATATCTAGTTACCAAGCATGCACATTCCTTGATGACTCAAAATCATGAGTATATATTTCTTCCCTTTTCTTTTGCATAGGCGATAATCTTGCCTTTCATGATCAAGTATTTTTTCTACCTCTTTCAAATGATAATGTCAAATTGATCTTCCAAAACAATATGAATAAAATCATGTCAAAATTATTTCTCTTAATGGTCAAAAGCTTTTGACCTTTTTAATACCGTTCACTTAATAATTCCAATCGTTCTACCTTTGTGGTCATGGAGTATAAGACTTAGTTGAATCATAACTTATGAATAAGTCAAAATTTCATCCAAATTGAAATTACATAATTAATTTTTTTCGTATAGGGTACTTTATCTGAATCTATCTACTTTCCTCCCCCCTTAGTGTTTCCAAGACTTTAGATCAACTTAAAGATGAACTCTTAACAATAATACGATCTCTCCAAATTGGATTGTTTTATCATTCATTGTTGTTGGCTTTTGATAGTTGATCGACCATTACTTTCCTTTCTTACCCTCCATGGTATACCTTGAATATACTTTTTTGTTTCCAAAATTGAATTCATCATCACTTTCCAATCACTTATATTCAATAGTTGAATCCCCAATAATGAGATCTAATGAATAAACAACAATTTTAAAAGCTAAGAGATACTCTAGTATTTCATTCCAATTCTCTTTTCCATGTATACTAATAGCCTTTTTAACCATAGTAGAAGAATATCCCACATCCACAAAGCCCCTTTTTGTCAATGTGTCAAATAAGCTTGCCTATGGATCCCTTATGAAAAATATGTCTTCACCTTAGTGTGTTGTTTCCAAATTATTCTTTCGATTTGACAACATAGTCTTCCCTCCATATCCAATTTCTTTTGGAACATCTAAACATAAGTTTGCTTTCATTGATAAGTTGGTAAGCATTGGAAGAAGGAGAAGAAGGAGACTGTTGGAAGTTTTGGACTATTGGAAACATGGGCATGAATTGCATAATATTGCTTGATCCAATGATGTCATTGTTGAAAGGAACAAGACAACTGAGAGGGGGGTGAATCAGTTGTCACCAAACACAATCACAAATCTCAAAAACTTATCAACTTCTAATTCACTTTTATTTTGTTATTAATTATGAACATGAAATGCAAATAACAAAAATCAATAACATAATAAACACCAGATTTATGTGGAAAACCCAATAAGGGAAAAACCACAGTGAGGATTAACTCACAATATAAAGTGTAGACATGCAAAATTAACCTTCTGCATTTGATCAGGATCATTCATTAACCGAACTAGACATTGCATTAGGACCATTCATCAATTAATCAAGTGCATTTTCATCCATTCATTTATCAAATAAACCTTATTATTCAACCTTCATCCTGCATTATCCATTTAATTAAATAAATCAAAAATCCATTTAAATTAAATCCTAAATCATATTCCATCATTTTCTGGATTTAAATAAATCAGAATATCAAAGTCCAAAAAGTCAAATCATCTGATCAGCATTAAATCAGCATAATCATCATCTAATCCTAATCTAATACTAATCACATCCCACTTGCATTATCTAGACCTAGCCACTTGCAATAAATCAATTTTATTGATTTATTAAAACACTCATTTCTCTCAACATGACAAGTCAAAGCGGGCATTTATTGCTCTTCTTGTCCCCTCTCAAAATTTATTGCAAATTTGAATTCAAAATTTCCCCCTCTTGGGCACTCTTCCCAAATCTTGCACACACATCAACTAATCACATGGTGACAAGTGTCCTCAATTCATTGGCTTGTTTTTGATCCCACATTGGTCCCTCTTCAACATTCAACATTTTGAAAATCTTTAAATACAAGCATCATCCTCAAGCAAATCCTTCACAATTTCATGCAAGGTTACTCTCTTCATTTGAGATTTGATCTTGTTTATCATCACTCCACCATCTTCATAGCATTTTCAATTTGAGCTTTGATCAAGGATTGGGAAAGGGTCACTAGCACATGTGACACCAATCCAACTATGGAATAGGTAGCTTGCTTTTGTTTTCATAATGTTTTAGTCTTTTTATCATCATTTGTGGCATTTTGAAAGCATTTGTAATGGATTTCATAGAGGTATTTTGATAGAGTTTGCAAAGCATCTAACCCATTGTTTGAAGTTTAGTTTGCAGATTTTAAAAGGATACCTACATTTGGCACTAGAAGGAGGGCTGTGTATTTTGATTAAGATGGATTGATTATATGTTGCGTTTGGTATTTGTACTCCCATTTTACATGTTGGTTTCTTTTTTTTACATTCACACCTCAATGTTCATTTAAAAGTTTTATGTCTGACTTTTTAATGATTTGACTTTATACACACTCTCTGCTGTGTTTGAATTTGAGAGCTATCTTGTCCGCAGCCCACTCTCCATTACTTTCTGCATTAATAAAAAAAAAAATAGTATGGTAGCTATAAAAGTGGGTTTAGAAGCTATCCATGTGTTGGTTTATGATCTGGCCCAGGAATTGCACTAATTAGAGTACGCTGTCAAAGATTCATCTGCCATTGCATTCCATGAGTTAACATCTTAAAAGAGCATTTTTTTCTCACAGTCCGCATGCACGTCCCTTATCTATTCATGTCTCCAGATATTCATGGTTTCTGATCCATATTTTTCAGTGTTTCATTGAACCAGGTAGAAGTATACGGGATTAAAAGTTTTGAGCATGGAGTCTTTGTTTTTAACTAAGTATTTCATCTCAATATGGCGTTACAAGAAGCGAGCATATGCATTTGAATCAAATCTTATAAGTCTCTATGTTCCCTGCAAAACAACATTATGAGGTCCTCCGGTAGCTGTCTCTCTCCACACACAAAAGCGTGTCTTTCACACATTCTGCCTACATATCTGCCAAAAGTCTGTCCACACCCTATTCCAGAGTTTGTATTCGCGCATTTGGCAGAAGAGATACCTGCGCACTGGTTAATAAATCTGTCTTTACACCTGCCAAAGGCGTTAACTTTATGACCACAAACTTCTTCTAGATGCACGTCCTCACCTTAGCATGATCTTTATCTTCCAGCTTAGCATGATTCAAATTAAGCACAACTTTTGTCACTTGCAAAAAGACCACAGTGAATGCGCGCCATCTAGCAGATTCTTCCTGTAGTTTTTGTGTGATATTCAAGAAAATCTCAAACTTGGCGCGCCCCTAGGTATTCGTGTGAGCAGATCTCCGAAGGATTGATTTTGTCATTTTATTTTTTCTGTTTCTGTATGCTGTTTTGTTACCAGTCACAGCGCCCATGTATAGCAGATTCAATGAATAAAACAAAAGTTAGATAGGTTTCATATCACAGAATGATGGAAAGGTTGGTAGAGGCGGCATGGTAGAAACAAAAATAACGTCAATAGCAGTTAAAGCAATCTGAAATGAGTTAACTTGTGCCTCGGCATTGGGAAGAATCTTGGAACGCATTAAATAGCTGAATGTTCACTGCATTTACATTTGCTTTGATTTAAAGTTTCTTAACTCCTGTCCACATCGTGATTATTAACATTGACTATTGCTATGGATGGCGTTCCTTCTTTTATTTGGCATTCAAATGAAATCTATTTGACAGAATTTTCAAAATCATTAGGCAGTGGGACAGGAATGTATCTGATCTTTTTCTTTTTTGTGAAGGTATTGACAATAGGATTCTCTTTTCTTTGACGGAAAGAATATCAACTAGCAAACTTTTAATTATATATGCCCTTAATGAAGCTTACTAGCAATTGATTTAATACGGTTGAGTGCAGTTTTAATCCAATATTCTCTCGTATTGCATACTTGGTAATCTTATGATAAATATCATTCTATGTTATCACATTTACTATGATAAATTTTGATAACACACATTTGAGAAGATTATTACATTTGAGGTTGTGATTGTCACATTAGGGAATATGAGGATGTTTCTAAAACGTTTATTCATTATGATTAAGTCATTGACTCAATATTCCTAGTGATGAAGATTGTGATTAACAAGTATGATGCCTTTTCAAATAAGATCATTAATAAATCTGCATTTTATTATCATCACTTAGGAACATGTTGTAGTCAAATTAGAATAAATTGAGTTCTCACATAATCTTTTTATTTTTATTTTTATTTATATAGGTACAAGCGAAAGGTGAAAGGTACAAAAGGGAAACAAAGACTAACGAAGGAGGTACAAACGAACAAAGGCGAAAAGATGCAAAGCAAAAGAGGAGGAGGATTCTTGTTTGAAAACACATTGTGTTTTTTAACACTTTGAATTTTTGATCAATACTACTTCACGAAAGGAGGGAAATGTTTTTTTGAAAACACAATGTGTTCTTTAACACTTTAAGTGTTTAATCAACACTACACGAAATTGTTTTCCTTTTCGTTTTAGAACATTAGTTTTCAATTGGGGCTAAAACGAACAATTTCATTTTCATTGCAAAGGGCTTAAAACGAACCTTAGAACACACTTACTAGATTTCGTTTTGGGTTAAAAATTGAACAAGCAATCCTCATATTTCATTTGGTGCTTAAAACGAATTCACAATTGCTTTGAAGGGTGTAAAACGAACAAGTGTTTGATTTGTGTGATTGTCTTTTGAGTACGTATCCTCTCCCCTTGCGCTTCGTGCGATCTAGGGTGCAAGAGAAACACTCAAAATACATTTTTATTGCTTTAAAACACTTCATTTTGGGCTTAAAAATTGAACATCTTGTGCGAGTGTGAGTAGGGGCATTTTCGCGTACATTCTCGTTCTTTGTGCCATCAAAGATCGATCGAGTTACGGATTGTGTCTTTGCCGCTTTTGTTTATCTTAGAGGGCCTGCCTTGGGGAAAAAGTACTCACCCAAGCGACGACTCAACCGGTAACACTCTAAAGCCAAGAGTATTTCCAGCCGGGATATAAATGAGATTTTGGTTAAGCCATAATCAGCGGTTGGCTCGACAAGATGGATCCGAAAGGGGACTGCCGCGTTGGGTCAACTCCTACAACGAAAAGTCCTTACTAGAACCTATGTGCTAGAATTTTCCAAAATCCTTAATCTGTTTGTTGAAAGGCAGTGGATTCGAAGCAGCTTCTAATTCTACGGCTTTAGTAGAGATGGAAAGCATGCCATGGGAGTTTCATGGGTGTTGATGCTTGGCTGCTGAAGTATAAGTGAGTGTCGTGGAGGGAGGTGGGTCAAAGCATAACATCATAAAAGTAGGCGAGCTGGACTTGTCCAAGTGGGGACTCAACAAACATTGTCTATCACATCCATAGGGCTTGTAATTGTTCTTTGTTTGAAAACACTGATGAGAAAACATTTGAAACAAACACTTAAACATGATCATGCAAATTTCAAACCCCTTTTGATAGAGCAAATACCTTTTGACAAATTTAAGTGTTGTTGCCTTCCCTTGGGATTATGTCCTTAGAGGTTTCTCATCACTTGAATTTATATCGTCATTTGCTCTAACTAGGGTTAACCTAGGAAATCCCTTTGCCTCAATTTCTTGGAATTCCCACACAACACTTTGTGGGAAGAAAAAGAATTTTGACATAGGACATCTTTAGTTTGAAACATAATCAAGAAAGTGTATTTGGTAAAAAGAAGTCATTAAAAGCAAAGATAAGCAATTGAGCCCCACACATGTCTTTTCAATGATTTCTCACAAGATCAAGATACAAAAACCCAAGAAAAGGAAACTTAGCCCAAAACAACATCAACAAAGACTCAAAAGGTTATATGATTTTAGAGAAAAGTTGTTGGCTAATTTCTATAGACATGCTTCAAGAGACAACCCCACTTTATATTCATTTTACTACACACAAAATCCAAGATTGTTTCAAGGGATTGGATACCTTGCTTAGGGCATAACACGTTCTTCAATACCTTGGTCTTGTTAAGCAAAAGTCTAAACTAGGGTCATTCTAAGATCAAAACAAACATTCATCCATCAAAAACATCATCAACCATAAACATCTCACCAACATTTTGAGAAAATCTTGACACAACTATGCTAGGCTCCTTTGGTAGACATCAAAACCTTTCAAACATGAGACTTTGAATTCTTCAAACATCAAACATCAAACTTGTTCAACTCAATTGTGTGTGAATGAATCCTTTTGCACATGCTTAGTTGAATTATCACTTTGTTCAAATTAATGGTGGATAGATGCATCCTTCTCCCATCACTAATTTGGATTATCTTTTGGTTAGCTTGTGAGTAGACGCATCCTATTCTCACTCCTAAATCAAACTATCCTTTACGAGCATTAGTTATCTTTTTTAGATCATCATCCAAACATCTTGGGGATATCTCTTGCTCAAACATAAACATTCAAAAGACAAAATTCAAAGTCTAAACATCAAACAAACATCAATCAAAGCAAACCCAAAGTACCTAGCATCGCATCAAGATTTTCAATACAAATTCAAAACTTCCATTCTCACCCATATATCCTACACCTTTCATCTTCACATCTTTGATCTTTTACACATCCTAGTTTGCTCTTTTATGGTTCAAACAAGATCACAACACAAGAGGAACATGGAGTTAAATCAAGAAACATCAACCACAAGTGATCTAAGCCAAAACATTCCAGAAATCCAAAACACACCACTTCCAGACCTCACTATCACTACACAAAATCCACAAAAAGAGGTCTTGGTGGAAGACATCACACCAACAGAACTAAGTGAGGAAGAAGTTCTTGAGATGCTCAAACAACCAAAACTACAAAAGTTTCTTCGCGCAATGGCTAAAATAAATCCATCAATTCTCAACACTATTGAGGATGAGCTTCTTGTACCAAATGACCAAAACACCCTTCCATAATCAACCACTTCCATTACCACCATAGAACCTACTATCAATGAGGATGATACCCTCTTCAACACGCATCAAAATCCACTTTACAACCCACTTGGATTTATCGATACATCTGAGGTTCCTTACCATACCACCTCATCATTTTCCCTTGACACGCAAGTGTCTAGACCTTTGGTACAAGCAAGCTCATCCGAAATAGAGAGACCCTACGGATTTGTCTCTTGATTTGCACAAGAAAATTTTCCACCTTTCAAATCATTCACACCTCCCACCACGTCAACACCATATTTTGGTTTAGGGATCCCCCCTTTACCTAAATTTCCACCTTTCCCTAACATAAATCGCCCCATCCAAATCAATTCATCCAACCAAGGGGGTACATCGCATCTTTCAAACACACCATCCACATCAAACCAACACATGATAGCTAATCAAAATCTGGTCTCTCAAATACCCACTATTTCGCTCATCTCTACCATTCCTACCACTTCACCTAGTCCCACCATTCCTATCACTTCACCCATCCCAAATGCACCTATCACCACATTCACTCCAACCACTACATCCACTATACCTCAAACTTCCACTACCCCCATGACACCCCTTACATCGCAACCTCCCACCATCGCTCTAAGCACATCTCAAACTTCCAACACAATTCCGATCCCACCACCACCACCACTGCGACCAAGACAAGTAAGCCATTACAATGCTGCATTCAAAGCATACCAACAATTGCTCCAACAATATCAAACAATTCAGCAAGCACCTATAGCCACACACGCTTCTCAAGCTTCACGGCAAAATCAAGCTCAAACATCTCTGCAACAACAACAAGCACAACAAGCAGCACAAGCCCAAGCTTTGTTGCAACAACAACAACGGCAAAATCAAGCTCAAACATTGCTGCAACAACAACAAGCACAACAAGTAGCACAAGCCCAAGCTTTGTTGCAACAACAACAACGAGCTGCACAAGCTGCACAAGCTGCACAAGCCGCACAAGCCGCACAAGCTGCACAAGCTGCAAAAGATGCCCAAGATGCCCAAGCACGAGTGCAAGCACAAGCGCAGTACTTTGCACAACAACAAGCAGCCCAACAACTCGCATATCAGAAAGCGTTAGAGCAATACCAAGAGCAACAAGAAGCATCCCAACAAGCCCTAGCTGACCAACAACAAGCATTGTTGGACCAACAACATCAAGCACAACAACAAGCTCTATTAGCGCAACAACAACAAGATCAACAACAAGCGTTGTTGAAAGCATACATGGCACAACAAGCAAACATTCCACCCATTCAAACACCCACTCCACCCCCCCCAGAACACCTTCATTCCACCTCCTGATCCACAATTGGATGTCACCGCACAAATAAAATTTCTGTCACAACAAGTGCTTGACCTTCAATCAGGAAAGACACCAAAACCACAAAAAAACCTATGCCCTTATCCATTTGATAGGAGCGTAGAAATGAAACCATTCCCAAAAGGGTTTGAGATCCCTAAATTTGACAAATATTGAGGAACGGGTAACCCTGAAGATCACATCAGGGAATTCCAAGTACATTGCATGGAGGTGGCTCACGACGAAACGTACTTGATGAGATTATTCCCAAGAAGCTTGGCTGGAAACGCTATTGATTGGTTTTCTCGACTTTCTGGAATAAAAAAATTCCAGGAAATCGTGGATGCCTTCATACATAATTATTCCTTCAACACTCCCATGGAGGTTAGCTTACAGGAATTATCATCTCTCAAACAAGGGAAAAATGAATCATTCGGTGCTTTCTTACAACGCTGGCGATCCAAAGCTAATCAAAGCAAGTGGTCCATGCCTGAAGAACAACAAGTGGGAACTATCATTGCGAATCTTGATGGGCCCTTGGCCTTCCACCTCAAAATGCAAAACATCACCACTTACGACCAATTGATACCTAGGGCACTCAATATCGAACAACCCCTTGCCACGCAGGGAGAAACTTCATCATATCAAGAAGGCCGCTCATCATCCAATTATCATGACAAACCACGAACATGGGCAAAGAATCGTAATGTAACCAATGATGGTGTTGTTGACGCCAAAGTTGTCATTAGTGCCCCACGGAAGAACAATCCACCATCCCAACGACAACAACACCAAAATACCAATCAAAGCAATCGACAAGTCAATACTGTGGTCCAACCATCCCATAACCAAAACACAAACAACATTGATAATCAGGGAAGACCACAGCGAAACAAGTTCTTCCCCAAACGAAAATACACACTCCTTGGGGAACCTGCTGAAGCAATCACGAAGAGATTGGTAGATGAAAAATTGATAACGGTCCCTACACATAACAATTATCAAGAACCATCGGTCAAGCCACCATGGTATAATGAAAATTATCTTTGCGACTTCCACAAACTCAAGGGACACACGACAAACAACTGCATGAGGCTCAAAAATCTAATTCAAGACCTCATAGATGACAAAATCATAGATGTGGAAGCACCATCAGGAAACAAAGATCTCAAGATTTACACGAATCCGATGCCGAATCATGCCAACAAAGGAAACAAAGATCAAGACAAAGGAAAAGGGGCTTATAAAAATGTCAACCACACATACGAGGGTGTTGTCGCTTGTTTAGACAAGTTTTGTGGAGTCATCACCATCAAAGGGGCCCAAGCCGATTGTGGAGTCACCACAAGAGGTGGAAAGGTTACCATTGCAGCACCATCCCAACCAAGTAGAAATTCCACATCCAATCCAAGGTCTAACCCTAGTGGCTATAATGTCTTGGATCAATTGAAAAGAACCCCTGCACATATCTCCATCATGGAGTTACTCAAAATCTCATCTGCACACAAAAAGATTCTAGAAGAAGCTTTGGCGTCATCTACTGTCCCCGCAGATCTAGATACAGAACAATTCCAAGCTATGGTCGCAAATATCACCACACCTAACATTCTTACATTTTCTGAACAAGACTTCCCCACACAACCATCTCACAACCGTGCACTTCATCTGGAGGTGTACGTAAATAAAAAGAAAGTCAAGAGAGTCTTGGTGGATGGAGGTGTAGGCTTAAATATTTGCTCCTTAAAGCTTCTAAAGAATTTGAACATTTCAGAGGATTCAATTGACAAAGGAAAAGGCATCACAATAAGAGCATACGATGACCAGGAAAGGGTATCCCAAGGCACCATTCAGCTTCCTGTCCAGGTTGGACCCGCCATCATGCAAACCAA
>VDFB02353493.1:39993588-40028391 GCA_007258455.2 Sequoia sempervirens
CATCTTAATATACATTTTAAATCATTGAAAAACTATCAAAAACATATTTTAAATTAGGGTCCTAGGTCTAAGTGAGGACCCATTCACCCTATGGTGAATGGGTCCTATGTCACTTACCTAGGACACTCATTCTTCAAGGTTAAGTGTTATGTCATGGCATTTATGAATGTTGGGTTTTATCCCTTAGAAACTATAATTAATTAGGCTTGGATTTGAATTAAAGGGGCCAATTAAGGCATAATTAATATCAATTAATTAATGAAGCCCTAGATTAGTGTAAAGTGTAAAGGTGCACCTTACAACACCAAAAATAAGGCACAATTAGGTCCATTCTAATTCAAAGGCCCTAAACTTAATGTGAATATGTAATTTATACATATTACAACACTAAATTAAGGCATTATTAAGTCCTTTTCATCATTATTTATTCCCAAATTAAGTGTGAAAAAGGGATACTTTTTCCTACACTACATTTAGCCCTCACTTTAGTGAGAGTATGACCCCATATCAAACTCACACTAAAGTAGACATTCAAGACACTTATGTATTCAACAATGAAAAAGATATTAAATCATACAACATCAAAGATAGGGAAAATCAAACCTAGACTATCTGATCGACACAAAACATGTCTAAGCTTCTTCTTTTTTGTTTTTTGGTTTTGTTGTGCGCTCACTCTGGGGTAGTGGAACCTTAGGCTGTCCACTAGGTGAGTATCCCAAAGGGGTGGAAAATGAGAGAATCATATTAGGCTCACATACCATATCAAAGCTATCCTCCTGATAACTTCAATAAGGTGTCATACGACAAGGTTTCATGCTCCATAGGGCTTAACAAGCTACATTATGCTAAGCACATATGAATAAGGCAAGGCTCCATAGGCAAGCAAGGTGTGTTAGGCTAAGTGGCCTTGAATTAGGGTTTGAGCTTCACAAGGTTAACAAGTTATATTATGCTAAACACCTATGAACAATGTGCTAGTAAAGGTTTGTTCAAAGGGACTTTTCTTAGTTCATGTAAGGTCTTCTTCTTAGGGAACATCGTGCCTACTGTCTCCAAGAGAGAACAAGTCAAGAGTGAGAGATTTGCAACTTAGAGAATGTAGTGCATCATCACCACTAAGAGGAAAGTCGTACACTAATAAATATCATACTCTTGGAGGACGTCAAACCCAATGACATCACCAAGAAAAGGATGTGATGGAACTTTCAAATTTTGCAAAATTCTAGTGTGCTCATGTTAAAACCCTAAAAAAATATTTGTTACATCTGTGTAGGGTTCTTATATGAGTTTTGTGGTTTTGTTTCATTTTAATTTGCTTGGCATTCTATTCTATCATTTACTAGTATTTCCTATTGTCAGTCACCAAGAATCTTCTCACACACGTAAAATGTCATCATGTGACTGACCTTTCTCTTCTCTAGGTTTGAATCACCTAGCTTCTACATCCATTTGTATTGCATGATTCATAATTCTTCAGCCTACTATTCTCATGTTGTCCTAGGGAAGTCCCCTTTCTTAAAACAACTAATGAGCACGTGCTTAAAAAGTTCCCACTTATGTCCTGATGGCCTTCATAGCATTATCATTCATCACTGATTTACTCATTGATTCACACTTTGAATTTGTGATGAGCGATGGACTGATGTTTTCCCTTTGATATCACTCATCGCTAATGGCTTTTGAGCTTCAAAATTGTAATAGCAATGAGTGATACTTCTATTTTTATGTCCTTATCGCTCATCGCGGATGGCCATAAAAAGATAATTTTGGAATAGCAATTAGCGATGTGATGTGATTTCTTGTGTATTGCTTGATCACTGATATGTTTTGAAAGTAAAGTCTCACATCAATGTGTAGACATGTCAAATTTACATCATGCATAATCATATTCCATTCATCAAATAAATCAGGACTTTATTTAAATCAAATCCTAAATCAATTACCAAAGTCCAAAAAGTCAAATCATCTAATCAGCATTAAATCAGCCTAATCATCATTAACTTAATCTAATCCTAACCTAATGCTAATCCCATCCCACTTGCATTATCTAGATCTATCCACTTGCACAATAAATCAATTTTATTGATTTATTAAAACAATCATTTTCCCTCAACATGACAAGTCAAATATGGCATTTATTGCTGTTTTTCCTTGTCCCCCTCTCAGCATTTATGGCAAAATTTGAATTCAAATTTTCCCCCTCTTGGGCACTCTTCCCAAATCTTGCACATACATCAACTAATCACATGGTGACAAGTGTCCTCAATTCATTGGCTTGTTTTTGATCCCACATTGGTCCCTCTTCAACATTTGGAATTTTGAAAATCTTTAAATAGGTGCATCATCCTCAAGCAAATCCTGGACAATCTTCACAATTTCATGCAAGGTTACTCTCTTCATTTGAGATTTGATCTTGTTTATCATCACTCCACCATCTTCATAGCATTTTCAATTTGAGCTTTTATCAAGGATTGGGAAAGGGTCACTAGCACAAGTGACACCAATCCAACTATGGAATAGGTAGCTTGCTTTTGTTTTCATAATGTTTTAGTCTTTTTATCATCATTTGTGGCATTTTGAAAGCATTTGTAATGGATTTCATAGAGGTATTTTGATAGAGTTTGCAAAGCATCTAACCCTTTGTTTGAAGTTTAGTTTGCAGATTTTAAAAGGATACTACATATGGCGCTAGAAGGAGGGCGGTATCTATTGTTTGTCTTGATGAGCCTATTTTATTTTGCTAATTGCAGGTTTACATCTGGTTTATTGTTATTTGCAAGTGTGTGAATTCCCCGTGTCTTGTTCAGATCAAATATCTTTCTATTTGGTTTTCCTTTGCATCGTAACTCTGTTAGTTGATATTGATCATGCTAGTGGAAGGCATTACGCTTCTTTTGGAAAAAGGAAAATTAAAAAAAAAAAAATCTTATGAGGTATTGCTGCTATTTCCATTAACATAGTTGTTTCCATCTCAGTAAAGATTGGTGTTTTGGCATTGATGGATGTATTTGAGCATGTGATTATTTTGGATCTTGTATTTCTGCGTCATTTAAACTCCCGAATTTAGTGTCTCTGATTTCTTCCGGTTGCCTCTGTTTACAGCTAGGAAAGCTTCTAACATCCATTTCATCAGCTTCAACAATCTATTTAAAGAGCCTTCATTCATGTATCCTAGCAAAAAAAAAAAAATAGACGCTCCCATCCTCTTCAAACGTGTCCTCAATTTGTTTTTATGGTCCTTCTCCATCTCCCTCATAATCTTCATAGTAGAGGAGGCCTCCCTATCATGACAGATGACTTTGAAAGAACAGTAAAAGCTGGAATATGGGCGTATGTATTATGCTTTACAATGTACAAGTGAGAAGTAAAATATGCTCTTAAGATAAATCTGCTCATTATCTAAGAAGGGCCGGGTAGTAAACAATAAATACTGGCGTAAATATATATCTTATTCATGGCATTTTCCTGCTGAATGACAAATTGTTAGACATTTGAGAGTGATTTGATGATATGGTGATCGACAAATGTTATTCTCTCTTCCTGGCTAGATGGTCTGGCGTACTGACAGGGATATAAATGTGATTGAAACAATCGGGATTCAACGACTGAATTAAAATCCTCTTATTGTTTCTAGTATGCGTATATATCTATTTTTGTAGATTCTGCTGGTAGGTTATATTGGTATTGTCAGAGGAGGTTGCAGCATCAGCGTATATCTTGGAGTCAATGCCTCTTATATTTTTTAGGTCAGTAATAACTTCAAAGCCAGCAAGAGGCGGTGGATAACTCTGCGCTCAGAAGTCCTTTAAGCCATTCATATCATTGTTCTTTATTATTTTTGTCTTCCAGTCCCATCGTCCTTGCATATTGACCAATCTCGCTCAACTATCAACTATTGGCAGACATTTGAAATCATAACAACTGCGCCTTTTCATTATATGTTCTATAACAAGCATTTGGAGGTAGGGCGAGCCCATAACAGTTGTCTGTAGATTGCCACGAACCAGCCTTATAGGTCTTCTCCTTGCAGATATCCTCATTCCTGGCTTTATGACCTGTAGGTCCACATTTAAAGCTGATCGGTCACTGGTCAATTTATCATAAAGAAAAGTGTATTTCTTTGAGAGTCCCGCATCATCCTAGCGAAGACCCACTAAAATAATCATCTCTGTGGCCAAGAAAATCTTTTGTTAAGATACGCGGGTGGAGTCTTGCTCTGGATATATAATAATGCTTGTTTGATGAATGAAATCTTCTCTGGGACTGTGCATTTTCTTTTTACATACATTATGTTTAGTCATTAAATACAGTGCGTTCTGGAAATACACGCTCCCTGAACAAGGTCGGGTGATCATTACAAATGGGTGATATGTCTGCTTAAAGGTATAAGGATAATTGCATGTACATGGCCATTTGTGCAGGAAGGAAGGGATTAACAGCAAATTTTACGGTGGAATCAAGTACTCTCACAGCAGTTTTCTTGATTTCTCTGACCCAAGCAGATTGAGGCTATATGGGTGAATAATTAATACTTCAGCTGTGAACTTTTCAGAACCAACCACTAATAATCATAGCGCTATTTTGAATATTAATTAGGATGCTGACTGTCCTTGCCATTGAATGCTTAGGTACCGAAAAATCAAGGTTTTCCCTAACTTTGTTGAATGCTGCTTTCCCATGGGTTTAAATAAATGTATTTGATAATGATTTCATCCTGACAAAGTGTGACAGAGATTTAACATGGGATACATCTAACTTCTTTCTTTTGTAAAGATGCTGGCGACTTCAATGTATAAAGAGTCAAAAACAAAAAAAATATAAAATAAAAAATTCATTGACTTTTTGAAGTTTAAATTGTCACATTGTTATGAATATGCCAAGACTATGAGGATGCTTTGGAGAAATTTATTCTTTTATGAGTGATTTGATTAATACATGTGGATGGATCTAACAAGTGTGATACTTTTGCAATAAGGTTCACTTAGGAATCCTCCTTTTAATATTATAATCATCAAAATCATTTGTCCTTTCATTTAAGATCATATTATGGTGTGAAGTTAATAATTAAAATCAATTTAATATTATGATGCTCACATGATTGTGTTTTTTTTTTATAGGTACAAAAGCAAACGAAGGTACAAGCGAAGGATACAAACGAACAAAGGCGAAAAGATGCAAAACAAAAGAGGAGGAGGATTCTTGTTTGAAAACACAATGTGTTTTTTAACACTTTGATTTTTTTGATCAATACAACTTCACGAAAGGAGGGAAATGTTTTTTTTTGAAAACACAATGTGTTCTTTAACACTTTAAGTGTTTAATCAACACTACACAAAATTGTTTTCCTTTTCGTTTTAGAACATTAGTTTTCAATTGGGGCTAAAACGAACAATTTCATTTTCATTGCAAAGGGCTTAAAACGAACCTTAGAACACACTTACTAGATTTCGTTTTGGGTTAAAAATTGAACAAGCAATCCTCATATTTCATTTGGTGCTTAAAACGAATTCACAATTGCTTTGAAGGGTGTAAAATGAACAAGTGTTTGATTTGTGTGATTGTCTTTTGAGTACGTATCCTCTCCCCTTGCGCTTCGTGCGATCTAGGGTGCAAGAGAAACACTCAAAATATATTTTATTGCTTTAAAACACTTCATTTTGGGCTTAAAAATTGAACATCTTGTGCGAGTGTGAGTAGGGGCATATTCTCAGACATTCTCGGCTTTTGTGCCATCAAAGATCATCGAGTTACTTGGACAGGTTCTTTGCTCGCTTTTGTTTATCTTAGAGGGCCTGCCTTCTGGGGAAAGTACTACCTTAAGCTGACACTCAACCGGTAACACTTCAAAGCCAAGAGTATTTCCAGTCGATATAAATGAGGATTTTGTTAAACGCCATAATCACGGGTTGGCTCCGGACAAGATGATCCAAGGGACTCTTGCCACTTGGTCAACTCCTAATGAACGGAAACCTTACTAGAACCTATGTCTTAGAATTTCCATAAAATCCTAATCCTGCTTGTTGGTGCAAGAACTGGCTGCTCAAGTCGGCCCCACAATTTTGTATTTGCTTTTAGTAGAGATGGTGCCATGTGCCATGGAGTTTCATGGGCAAGTTGATGCTTACGTCTCAGAGGCAAGGGAGTGTCGCGGGAGGGGTTGGGGTCAAGCATCTAACCATCCCTGGCTAAAAGTGGTAGGGCGAGCTGGACTTGTCCAAGTGGGGACTCAACAAACATCATTCTTATCACATCCATAGGGCTTGCAATTATTTTTTGTTTGAAAATACTGGGTATTCAAAACATTTTGCAAACAACACTTAAACATGATCATGCAAAATTTCAAACTTTTTGATAGAGTTAAATAATTGACAAATTTAAGTGTTGTTGCCTTCCCTTGGGATTATGTCCTTAGAGGTTTCTCATCACTTGAATTTATATCGTCATTTGCTCTAACTAGGGTTAACCTAGGAAATCCCTTTGCCTCAATTTCTTGGAATTCCCACACAACACTTTGTGGGAAGAAAAGGAATTTTGACATAGGACATCTTTAGTTTGAAACATAATCAAGAAAGTGTATTTGGTAAAAAGAAGTCATTAAAAGCAAAGATAAGCAATTGAGCCCCACACATGTCTTTTCAATGATTTCTCACAAGATCAAGATACAAAAACCCAAGAAAAGGAAACTTAGCCCAAAACAACATCAACAAAGACTCAAAAGGTTATATGATTTTAGAGAAAAGTTGTTGGCTAATTTCTATAGACATGCTTCAAGAGACAACCCCACTTTATATTCATTTTACTACACACAAAATCCAAGATTGTTTCAAGGGATTTGATACCTTGCTTAGGGCATAACACGTTCTTCAATACCTTGGTCTTGTTAAGCAAAAGTCTAAACTAGGGTCGTTCTAAGATCAAAACAAACATTCATCCATCAAAAACATCATCAACCATAAACATCTCACCAACATTTTGAGAAAATCTTGACACAACTATGCTAGGCTCCTTTGGTAGACATCAAAACCTTTCAAACTTGAGACTTTGAATTCTTCAAACATCAAACATCAAACTTGTTCAACTCAATTGTGTGTGAATGAATCCTTTTGCACATGCTTAGTTGAATTATCACTTTGTTCAAATTAATGGTGGATAGATGCATCCTTCTCCCATCACTAATTTGGATTATCTTTTGGTTAGCTTGTGAGTAGACACATCCTATTCTCACTCCTAAATCAAATTATCCTTTATGAGCATTAGTTATCTTTTTAGATCATCATCCAAACATCTTGGGGATATCTCTTGCTCAAACATCAACATTCAAAAGACAGAATTCAAAGTCTAAACATCAATCAAAGCAAACCCAAAGTACCTAGCATCACATCAAGATTTTCAATACAAATTCAAAACTTCCATTCTCACCCATATATCATACACCTTTCATCTTCACATCTTTGATCTTTTACACATCCTAGTTTGCTCTTTTATGGTTCAAACAAGATCACAACACAAGAGGAACATGGAGTTAAATCAAGAAACATCAACCACAAGTGATCTAAGCCAAAACATTCCAGAAATCCAAAACACACCACTTCCAGACCCCACTATCACTACACACGATCCACAAAAAGAGGTCTTGATGGAAGACATCACACCAACAGAATTAAGTGAGGAAGAAGTTCTTGAGATGCTCAAACAACCAAAACTACAAAAGTTTCTTCGCGCAATGGCTAAAATAAATCCATCAATTCTCAACACTATTGAGGATGAGCTTCTTGTACCAAATGACCAAAACACCCTTCCACAATCAACCACTTCCATTACCACCATAGAACCTACTATCAATGAGGATGATACCCTCTTCAACACGCATCAAAATCCACTTTACAACCCACTTGGATTTATCGATACATCTGAGGTTCCTTACCATACCACCTCATCATTTTCCCTTGACACGCAAGTGTCTAGACCTTTGGTACAAGCAAGCTCATCCGAAATAGAGAGACCCTACGGATTTGTCTCTTCATTTGCACAAGAAAATTTTCCACCTTTCAAATCATTCACACCTCCCACCACGTCAACACCATATTTTGGTTTAGGGATCCCCCCTTTACCTAAATTTCCACCTTTCCCTAACATAAATCGCCCCATCCAAATCAATTCATCCAACCAAGGGGGTACATCACATCTTTCAAAAACACCATCCACATCAAACCAACACATGATAGCTAATCAAAATACGGTCTCTCAAATACCCACTATTTCGCTCATCTCTACCATTCCTACCACTTCACCTAGTCCCACCATTCCTATCACTTCACCCATCCCAAATGCACCTATCACCACATTCACTCCAACCACTACATCCACCATACCTCAAACTTCCACTACCCCCATCACACCCCTTACATCGCAACCTCCCACCACCATCGCTCTAAGCACATCTCAAACTTCCAACACAATTCCGATCCCACCACCACCACCATTGCGACCAAGCCAAGTAAGCCATTACAATGCTGCATTCAAAGCATACCAACAATTGCTCCAACAATATCAAACAATTCAGCAAGCACCTATAGCCACGCAAGCTTCTCAAGCTTCACGGCAAAATCAAGCTCAAACATTGCTGCAACAACAACAAGCACAACAAGCAGCACAAGCCCAAGCTTTGTTGCAACAACAACAACGAGCTGCACAAGCCGCACAAGCTGCTCAAGCTGCTCAAGCTGCACAAGCTGCACAAGCTGCACAAGCCGCGACAAGCCGCACAGCTGTCAAGCCGCGACAAGCTGCAAAAGATGCCCAAGATGCCCAAGCACGAGTGCAAGCACAAGCGCAGTACTTTGCACAACAACAAGCAGCCCAACAACTCGCATATCAGAAAGCGTTAGAGCAATACCAAGAGCAACAAGAAGCAGCCCAACAAGCCCTAGCTGACCAACAACAAGCATTGTTGGACCAACAACATCAAGCACAACAACAAGCTCTATTAGCGCAACAACAACAAGATCAACAACAAGCGTTGTTGAAAGCATACATGGCACAACAAGCAAACATTCCACCCATTCAAACACCCACTCCACCCCCCCCAGAACACCTTCATTCCACCTCCTGATCCACAATTGGATGTCACCGCACAAATAAAATTTCTGTCACAACAAGTGCTTGACCTTCAATCAGGAAAGACACCAAAACCACAAAAAAACCTATGCCCTTATCCATTTGATAGGAGCGTAGAAATGAAACCATTCCCAAAAGGGTTTGAGATCCCTAAATTTGACAAATATCACGGAACGGGTAACCCTGAAGATCACATCAGGGAATTTCAAGTACATTGCATGGAGGTGGCTCACGACGAAACGTACTTGATGAGATTATTCCCAAGAAGCTTGGCTGGAAACGCTATTGATTGGTTTTCTCGACTTTCTGGAATCAAAAAATTCCAGGAAATCGTGGATGCCTTCATACATAATTATTCCTTCAACACTCCCATGGAGGTTAGCTTACAGGAATTATCATCTCTCAAACAAGGGAAAAATGAATCATTCGGTGCTTTCTTACAACGATGGCGATCCAAAGCTAATCAAAGCAAGTGGTCCATGCCTGAAGAACAACAAGTGGGAACTATCATTGCGAATCTTGATGGGCCCTTGGCCTTCCACCTCAAAATGCAAAACATCACCACTTACGACCAATTGATACCTAGGGCGCTCAATATCGAACAAGCCCTTGCCACGCAGGGAGAAACTTCATCATATCAAGAAGGCCGCTCATCATCCAATTATCATGACAAACCACGAACATGGGCAAAGAATCGTAATGTAACCAATGATGGTGTTGTTGACGCCAAAGTTGTCATTAGTGCCCCACGGAAGAACAATCCACCATCCCAACAACAACAACACCAAAATACCAATCAAAGCAATCGACAAGTCAATACTGTGGTCCAACCATCCCATAACCAAAACACAAACAACATTGATAATCAGGGAGGACCACAGCGAAACAAGTTCTTCCCCAAACGAAAATACACACTCCTTGGGGAACCTGCTGAAGCAATCATGAAAAGATTGGTAGATGAAAAATTGATAACGGTCCCTACACATAATAATTATCAAGAACCATCGGTCAAGCCACCATGGTATAATGAGAATTATCTTTGTGACTTCCACAAACTCAAGGGACACACGACAAACAACTGCATGAGGCTCAAAAATCTAATTCAAGACCTCATAGATGACAAAATCATAGATGTGGAAGCACCATCAGGAAACAAAGATCTCAAGATTTACACGAATCCGATGCCGAATCATGGTAACAAAGGAAACAAAGATCAAGACAAAGGAAAAGGGGCTTATAAAAATGTCAACCACACATACGAGGGTGTTGTCGCTTGTTTAGATGAGTTTTGTGGAGTCATCACCATCAAAGGGGCCCAAGCCGATTGTGGAGTCACCACAAGAGGTGGAAAGGTTACCATTGCAGCACCATCCCAACCAAGCAGAAATTCCACATCCAATCCAAGGTCTAACCCTAGTGGCTATAATGTCTTGGATCAATTGAAAAGAACCCCTGCACATATCTCCATCATGGAGTTACTCAAAATCTCATATGCACACAAAAAGATTCTAGAAGAAGCTTTGGCGTCATCTACTGTCCCCGCAGATCTAGATGCAGAACAATTCCAAGCTATGGTCGCAAATATCACCACACCTAACATTCTTACATTTTCTGAACAAGACTTCCCCACACAACCATCTCACAACCGTGCGCTTCATCTGGAGGTGTACGTAAATAAAAAGAAAGTCAAGAGAGTCTTGGTGGATGGAGGTGCAGGCTTAAATATTTGCTCCTTAAAGCTTCTAAAGAATTTGAACATTTCAGAGGATTCAATTGACAAAGGAAAAGGCATCACAATAAGAGCATACGATGACCAGGAAAGGGTATCCCAAGGCACCATTCAGCTTCCTGTCCAGGTTGGACCCGCCATCATGCAAACCAACTGTCAGGTCTTGGACCTCGATTTACCATACAACATTCTCCTAGGGCGACCATGGATACATGCAATGCAAGCTGTAGCTTCAACCTTTCATCAATGTGTGAAATTCACACATGAAGGTCAAGAGGTTACTATCCATGGAGATCCTGAGCCATTTGCCTACTGCAAAAATCTAGAGGCAAAATACTACAAGATCCCGCAAGTACCCAAGAACGATGAAGGCCCATCAACACCTTACGTGGATCCTGCCACTCTCACTTCTATGACAGAGACACCCTCCACCCCCGCCATCCCCGCCTTTTCTGATATCAAAGTCATAATACAAGATGATGGTTGTGGAAACTATTCAATGCCTAAGAATGATTTTGTAGTAGGAGAGCTACCACAATCTCCTAGATCAAGAGGACGACCACAATCACAAGAAGCTTCAACATCTCAAGGCTCCTATGAATGAAACCCTACCTTCACAAGTGCAGGAGATCTTGGTCAGGAAACATTAGAGGGGGACCTATCTCATCTCCTTTATCGAGATGATATACCGGCAGTTGAATTGCCTATGGATGAACGAAACAAAGGTATGAAGCTGATGCTCTTGATGGGCTATAACCGGAACCAAGGGTTAGGCCAAGATAATAACGGGCGTGTAATACCCATTATACCTGAGAAGAAAATAAAAAATCTTGGCATTGGTCATCCTACTCCTAAGGTAACTGTACTTGGTCGAGGTGCCCAGGATACACGGAACCGAACGCCTCCTCAGGAATCTGTAGCTACTCCAAAATCCTCCATGACTTTAGGAATGCCCACTGATTTAACTGAGTCACCAGAAATAGGATTACCTTTGTTGTTTGGGGATACTAATGTCCTTATGATTAGCACCTTGTCTTATGAGTCTGAAAACCAAAGCAATGAAATCCGATTAGTCTATCCCCAACTGATTGATTACGACCAACGAGGACCACCAATTCTTGACATGTTTGAAAACGATAAGGCGCTCTCGGAATTCATGGGACTTAGGGATGACATTCCATGTGGGGATCATAAGGCAGGTTTTATCATAGAGCTGGATACACATGCATACTATGGAGAAACGATTGAATCCCTCAGTCGCAAAAATAAAAAATTGAGAATAATCTCCAAGTCCTTGAGTGAAAACCACCTTGTGGCACTCTCCGACTCTGAAAAAGTAAAAAGAAAGGACGCATCCAATGGTGAAAACCTCTCTGAGGCGCCTGAGGATGGGGGATTCAATCTTCCTCTTACAACTATACACCAAGAAAAGTCAGCTATGCTAGCAGAAAAGTGCAACCCCATCAATCTGGGAACACAAGAAACTCCTCATATTACATTCTACGCTGAGTCATTATTATGCAAAGAACAAGAGGAGTTGGCTACCTTCTTAAAGGAAAGGAAGATAAATTTTGCGTGGACCTATGCTGATATGCCAGGATTGGATCCAGAGGTAGTGGTTCATCACTTGGCGGTCTATCCTAAAGCTAAACCTGTGAGACAGAAGCTTCGCAAAATGCATCCTCAAATTGCTTTGTTAGTCAAAATGGAGCTCAAAAAGCTATTAGATGTGGGATTCATTCGACCAATTGATTATCCAGAATGGGTATCGAACTTGGTACCCGTATCAAAGCCTGATGGAGCCATAAGAATCTGTACGGATTTCAGATATTTGAACAAAGCATGTCCCAAGGATGATTTCCCACTCCCCAACATCGACATGATTGTAGACATGACCGCAGGGCATGAGATGCTATCACTTATGGATGGATTTTCAGGATACAACCAGATTATGATAGCAAAAGAAGATCAACACAAGACGGCTTTCACTTGCCCATGGGGAACATACTGCTGGAACGTAATGCCATTCGGCTTAAAGAACGCCGGGGCCACATACCAAAGGGCCATGACACTAATATTCCATGACATGATCCACAAAACAGTTGAGGACTATGTTGATGACATCCTAGGAAAATCCAAAAAGAAGGAGGATCATATATCGGTCTTGAGTGCTATCTTTGACAGACGAGAAGAATACAAGGTTCGTTTGAATCCCAAGAAGTGTGTCTTTGGCGTACAATCAGGAAAGTTGTTGGGTTACATAGTGTCAATGAGAGGCATTGAGATTGATCCGGCAAAGGTGAAAGCAATACTTGAAATGGAAGCTCCTAGGACATTGAAACAACTGAGAGGCCTCCAAGGCAGGCTTCAGTCAATTCGCAGGTTCATAGCACAATTAGCAGACAAACAAATCCCTTACTCTCACCTACTCCACAAGGGGGTAACGTACAAATGGCATGACAAATGTGAACAAGCCTTCAACAAAATCAAGGAATATCTGTTAACACCTCCAGTACTAAGGCCTCCAATTCAGAACAAACCATTGATCCTTTATATCTCAGCAACTGCAGCAACCCTTGGTGCTCTCCTAGCACAACATGATGAAAATGGAATAGAAAGAGCCATCTACTACATCAGCCGTACAATGGTGGGCCATGAGTTAAACTATACATTCATTGAAAAGCTTGCCTAGCAGTGGTGTTTGCATCCCAAAAATTCAGACACTACATGTTGGCACACAAGATCAAACTCATAGCTAAAATTGATCCCTTAAAGTATCTTCTTTCAAAGGCAATGCTTACAGGAAGAATGGATAAGTGGGTAATGATATTATCAGAATATGACATTGAGTATGTGGAGCGCAAGGCAATCAAGGGACAGGTCATTGCAGACCAACTGGCAGACGCACCTATCTATGCGGAGAACCCACTTGTTTCAGAATTTCCAGATGAATCCATTTTCAACATTGACATAGCTACTCATTGGAAACTATACTTTGATGGCTCCTACACACAACATGGGTCCGGAGCTGGTATCTTCTTCATCACTCCACAAGGGGATTGTATACCAAGATCATACAAACTAGCATTCCCTTGTACCAACAACATTGCAGAATATGAGGCTTTAACTATAGGTCTCAGGATAGCAGTACAGTGGAACATTATGGCATTGAAGGTATATGGAGATTCACAGCTTATCATAAATCAAGTGAACAATGAGTACCAAACAAAGGATGATAAGCTAACTCCATACAAAAGGCTGGTGGAAAATCTCAAGGAATATTTTGTTGACATCACATTTGAGCAAGTACCAAGAACCAACAACAGAGCAGCAGACGCAATGGCAACTATTGGATCACTCTTAGAGATCCCTCAAAATGTTCCGAAATATGACTTCTTGGTAGAGCAGCTTCTCGTACCAGCATTCAAGGTACCAGAGTCAGAATTTGTGGGTGAAATCGTTGGTCCAAATGATCAGTGGTACCAAGACATTTACACATACCTTAGGATAGGTATCATTCCCGCCGATTTGCGTTCAAGCCTTAGACGAACCTTTATCAAGAAAGCATCTCGTTTTGTCATTTTAGGAGAAACCCTTTATCGTAGAAGCATAGAAGGAACCTTACTAAGATGTCTTAACCCTGAGGAGGCTTCGGCTGCCCTAACTGAGGTGCACAACGGCATCTGTGGTTCTCATTCGAGTGGCATGACCCTGTCTAAGAAATTGTTGAGGAGTGGGTATTACTGGCCTACAATGGACAGAGAGGCACATGAATACATCAAGAAGTGTCTACAGTGTCAGCAACACGGGGACCTCATCCATGCCCCAGCTCAAGAGCTTCATCAATCATCGCACCATGGCCCTTTCACAGTGGTTTCGATCTCATTGGGGAAAATCACGCCCACCTCATCAATAGTGCAAAATTCATTATAAGCGCAGCAGGTACTTCACCAAGTGGGTTGAAGCGCCACCTATGACCTACATAAGGCGAGATTTCAAAGTTCATTCTGAACTATCTCATATGCCACTATGGTGTTCCACAAGCCATTATCTCAGATAATGGGACACAATTCAAGAATTAGGATGTCCACAACTTATGCGATAAATTCAAAATCTAGCATTGCTTCTCCACCCCGTATTATCTCCAAGGCAATGGCCAAGCAGAAACTACGAACAAAACCATCCTCAAAATCCTTAAGAAAGCAATCAATGGCGAATTCGTGGCATTTTCTTGACTTAATCGCCCTTTGGGCTTCATAGAACCGACATCCCAGCACACTTGCGGTGCCACACCATTTTCCTTGGTCCTACGGATCGAGAGGCCATCTGCCCATTTGGTCGAGTTACCATCCTCGGTATCATTGCAAAATATCATCTGGGAACCCGAAGAGTATCGAGTTTCAAGACTAAACGAGCTGGAACTATTGGATGAGCGACGTGTGGATGCTTTAAACCATCTGCAAGTGTATCAGAATAGACTGAAAAGGAGCTACAACAAGAAAATCAGAAGCAGAACTTTCCAAGTTGGAGAATTAGTCTTAAAAGAAAATCAGAAGAATGTCCCAAATCCCAGCAGCAAAGGAAAGTTCGAACCCAATTGGTTAGGGCCTTTCATTGTCACAACAAGCTACAAATCAGGGGCATATCAGCTATCAACACCCGAAGGGGAACCTCTGCAGGAGCCCATGAATAGCTCCCATCTCAAAAAGTTTTATGCCTAATTCTTTCAAGGTATAGAACCAAAAAATCCAAAAAAATCATAAAAAGTCCTGAAAAAATGGTTACTTCGGCGAAAACCTGGCAAACAGGCGTCTTGGTGACAGTAAAAAAATCAAAAAATCAAGAAAACAGTAAAGAGAAAAAAAATCGTCCTCTAGTGAAAACCACTTCTGTGGCACTTTGGGCAAGTACCTTGGTGAAAACCTGGTAAACAGGAACCTTGTGTAAATAAGCACTCTCCGTCCATCTTGGTCTCCGTGACTTGCTTTGCATCATTCACTCACCCATTGCATATCATCGCATTTCACCCTTCCATCTGCATTTGCACCATAGCTTGGTCTTGCATTTGTGTCATGATTCCTCCTACTAGAAGCCCGCCCGGAATCAGTTGTCACGCTATCGAGATGGTATAAAGCCTCCTGCTTGAGACGCGTTCTCATCCGATCGGATTCGTGTATGATCTTAAAATCCTCAAATCAGAAAATCCAAAAACATCAAAAAATTAGAAAATCCAAAAACATCAGAAAATCAGAAAATCCAAAAAACATTCAAAACGACAAAATCCAAAAACAAGGTGTTCGTCTTGTCGAACTTCGTGGAATCTCGAGCTTGAGCGTAGGCAAGGTTACGATCTTTGATCATCCGAGAACCATTTAAAATTGATCCTATAGGAGTCCATGCATAATAAGCCCGACATCTCGTCATGTATATCATCATCTGTAAATTGGTCAAGTCGTCAGTCGAACTTCGTGGTCTCTGCGTGTATAACGTAGGCAAGGCTAATCTGTCGATTAGCTCCCAAGGCCCCTAGGATAGGTCTTTAGGTTAGTCTCTTGGTCAAAATCTCGGAAAATCCGAAAAACATTGGAAAAATCAAAAATCAAAACATTTGTAAAACCTCGAAAAATTACCAAAAACAGCCTCAAAACATTGCAAAATTCCAAAAACATCAAATATTTGAAAAAATCCATCCCTCATCTTGCTTTTCATAATAATCAATCATCCATAATAAATCGTCATCACCCTCAACCTTTGGTAAAACAGTCAGAAACAAGTCTAGCAGTCAAATGTGAAAACCTAAACTGTCAAAATCTCAAGTATAGGTCTGTCGGCAAGCAAGTTGATCAACTCTTTTCTTATCAATGGCATATAAATCATAAATCAATTTCATCATCATTTGATACAAAGCATTTCCTAGGATCCGTTCCGACAATGGGCACTTTTATCAAATCAACCAATTTGGGTAAACAAAATGACGTGTCATTAACATGTCCTAGGATCCGTTCCGACAATGGACATTATCTTTTGGCAATAAGTTTTGGCTCCCATCTTTTGAAACACATCCCTCTGGCTGAAGGTATGAAGAACATTGGCTTGTTTAGTACTTGATCTTTTCTTTTTTGATTTATCTTATTGCACTCATTCCAAGGACCTCGATGATATCCAAGCGAAGGATTTAAATAGAAGATAGGACGAGTTATCATAGGCCAAGCTGGAATGGCGTGGGATATGTATGGAGGATGTTTCAGATAGCTTGTTGACTATTGCATTGATTGGTTATACCTTTCCGTGTTTTGGTCCGAAATGTTTGAGACTTCTAAAGTGCATCCTAGCAAGGTTTCCGTATGTCAAGTGTGAACAAGATTACTCCTATCTATTTGTCGAGTCAAAGTCCATCACACTAAGTACAACGCCATCCTGGTCCTTTATACCTTGATGCATCGTGCTTAGGCGTGTTATCAAACATAAAAGTAAGTGACCCTTTGAAAATCCCAATCCTTGATAAGCAAATCATCCATCATCATCATCATCTATCATCATCATCTCTAATAAAGTCTCGACCAATCATGGACTTGTTGGATCCTCTTGTCATCATCTCATTTCCGCACTAACATCATGCATCCATCATGCATCCATCCTGCATCTACAAACCATCAAAAAACTGCATACCACGTATCATTCATATCATACATCATAGGAAACATCGATATTTTTCATATCATTTCACATGCGTACGCCATCATCCATCATAATATATAGATATGTTGAATCTAAGCATATTATAAATCATCAGTTGCATAATCCGCAGCATATCATCATCCATCATCCATCTCATATCATATCATCATTTAATTTGTTTAGAATAATATGGAATTTGTTATTCTAAGCATCTTGAAATCATCTTTGCATCGTCATCCATAACCATCCATTTTGAACCTCTTTATCCGCGAGATCGACCCTCAAATGCAGATCTTTTATTTCGATCTCGAGGGGGCAATGTACCCGATGTACTTCTTTCGGTAGGGCATCCGAAAAATCATGAAATTTTTAAATTTCGATGTCATGACAAGTTATTCTTTGAACCAACGCAACAAGTACATTGCTTCAAAGAGGGGCAAAATGTAGACATGCAAAATTAACCTTCTGCATTTGATCAGGATCATTCATTAACCGAACTAGACATTGCATTAGGACCATTCATCAATTAATCAAGTGCATTTTCATCCATTCATTTATCAAATAAACCTTATTATTCAACCTTCATCCTGCATTATCCATTTAATTAAATAAATCAAAAATCCATTTAAATTAAATCCTAAATCATATTCCATCATTTTCTGGATTTAAATAAATCAGAATATCAAAGTCCAAAAAGTCAAATCATCTGATCAGCATTAAATCAGCATAATCATCATCTAATCCTAATCTAATACTAATCACATCCCACTTGCATTATCTAGACCTAGCCACTTGCACAATAAGGTAATTTTATTGATTTATTAAAACCTCATTTTCCTCAACATGACAAGTCAAACAGGGCATTTATTGCTCTTCTTTCTTGTCCCCCTCTCAAAATTTATTGCAAATTTGAATTCAAAATTTCCCCCTCTTGGGCACTCTTCCCAAATCTTGCACACACATTAACTAATCACATGATGACAAGTGTCCTCAATTCATTGGCTTGATTTTGATCCCACATTGGTCCCTCTTCAACATTCAACATTTTGAAAATCTTTAAATACAAGCATCATCCTCAAGCAAATCCTTCACAATTTCATGCAAGGTTACTCTCTTCATTTGAGATTTGATCTTGTTTATCATCACTCCACCATCTTCATAGCATTTTCAATTTGAGCTTTGATCAAGGATTGGGAAAGGGTCACTAGCACATGTGACACCAATCCAACTATGGAATAGGTAGCTTGCTTTTGTTTTCATAATGTTTTAGTCTTTTTATCATCATTTGTGGCATTTTGAAAGCATTTGTAATGGATTTCATAGAGGTATTTTGATAGAGTTTGCAAAGCATCTAACCCATTGTTTGAAGTTTAGTTTGCAGATTTTAAAAGGATACCTACATAAAGTAATAGAAAAACCAATTACAAAGAGGCTCGCTCCCAAAGGGCTCACTACCCAAAAAGGACTCACTGTCCAGATACAAGGCTCATTGCCTACAAATAGGACTCACTATCCAACAAGGAGGCTCACTACCTACAGATACAATAGATAATAGAAAAATCCACCACAACAAATTACACACATCCACAACCTTGATTAGAATATTGCAGACACCATTAGCTCACTACTTTCAAGAGTCTAACAAATTAAAGTAGTGCTACCTCAATTCACTTTTGCACACTCTTGCTTCTCAAACTTGTGGCATTCTTGATACAACAATCCATAACATCTCGACTTGTATTTATACCATCTCCAACCTTAGAAACTTTCTCGAAGGTCGGCTACACATTCTTCATTTTACAAATTCAAATTAGGTTGGAAACTCAACATTCCCATGGTGGAAGAGAATGAGCACAGACTAATCCAACACATAACCAGACCCAAAACAATGTCTTATATCAATCACACACTTCCTCAAATGATACTTATTCTTTGCATGACATGTAGACACCAGGTCAGCCAAACCTAATGAAAATACCAATGAATTTTAAAGTACATGCTTCAACAACAAGAAGATAACATGCATACCACATAACACACTTCACCATACACTGGAACACATCTTAGATGCCTTCAAATTCATCCACAAAAAATGCAAAAAGATTCATACACAAAACACTTCTCACCAGTCTATCCAGACTGTACAGATACACACAACTCTAAAACTCTACTTTTGGAGCACCAAACCATGAAAACCTTCAAAAAAACATTGGTAACACCATTACAAGACATCTTCCAAATCTACAAGATATTAAACAAACCAGCGGAGGACTGCGGAGCAGAAACATTTCTCCAAGTCACAAACAAGCAACTCTACCAAACTAGTTCACACACCAGTGAACACAACTTTCACTTTCCATCAAACAAGAAGCTACAAACCAGGATATTTCACCAAAAGATGCCCATAAACAACACTTTAAGTCCACACAAGAATAGGATCAACATAGAAGAAATGTGGAGCACAAACCGAAGCACATTCTAAACATACACACAAAGTTTTATTTTCACTCTTTCTCAAAAGCACTTGGAAACTCATCATATCAACACGCCTTCAACACCATAAAGATAGATCCATGTACTCACAAAATATCAAAAACATCTCAACTATACATGCACAACCTGTAATCACTTGATTCCTTTCTCTGCAACAACCTGTACTGTGTTGACATCAATGACAACACCACCATGCTCACTCATACTTGCAACAGTCATTGATGCCAATATTATTATGATTATCCTAGTATGATTTGGAAGTGCTATAGAAGATGTGTATAGAACATGTTGTTCCGGTAAATATGGTTGTACATGAATTTAGCTAAGTACTTCTACTAACTGTTTTGTGGTTCAATGTGTCAATTTTTGGGTCTGCAC
This sequence comes from Sequoia sempervirens, assembly GCA_007258455.2. Taxonomy (NCBI): domain Eukaryota; kingdom Viridiplantae; phylum Streptophyta; class Pinopsida; order Cupressales; family Cupressaceae; genus Sequoia; species Sequoia sempervirens. Next base: position 40,013,987 of record VDFB02353493.1, read on the forward strand.
TCCACCACACTACGTGATCTCACTCTATTATTTTAACCATGGTTTGAAGTCTATCAAATTCAAGTAAAATCAAGATTTTGTGATGTGTCATGACAGAGTTTAGCTCTGTGTATCACATTCATTTCTCTATTTAGTATATCATTGTGGTAGATTCCACATTTCCTCAAGAAGAATTATTTTTTGCTACAGTTTTATAGTTAGACTCACTGATGTCGGTGAAATGTGAATTTGAAGAAAGATTGAATTTGGAAGTCACATGTATGGGGAAGTGTATGTATGATTGAATTTTTTGTGATTAAGTCCAATCCCTAGCCGAACTAATACATGATTGGATCTATTTTAGGTCTATACTGACCTAAATTATGTATTGCACATTTGATCTAAGGGCGAAGAATTTTTTGAATCATGTGTGAAGCCGACAAAGCTATTTTTGAATTGTTTTTGGTTATATCCAATTAGGCCAACCTAATTGATGTATGCAGATGTAATTGGGTATTTATATGTGAGACATTTTTGAGTTGTAAGATGTATGAGAAGGCATAAGTGGAAAATCAAGTGCAAAAGGTCTCATATGATACAAACATGCAAATTCAGAGGTGTGAGATTATCTAATAAGGGTAGAATTCTTGAGTGAATGCTAAGCTGAGCAATACTTTGTATTCAGATCTTCAAGGGAATTGAAATTCAACAAAAGGAAGGTGCACTTTTATTAGTTCACATTTTGGCTAAGTAGCCATCTTTTTTTATATCTAATTCTGGTTGTGAGCCTTATAAGGAAAATGCATCTTGGTAGTGAGCCCTTGCAATATACTATATCCAAATATAATATATTGTGATCTAATCCTCACCGTGATTTTTCCCCTTTGGGTTTTCCACATAAAAATCCTAGTGTTCATGTGTCATGTGATTTAGTGGATTATTTATGCTTTCATTTTTTATTATGCTAATATGTTTAGGTGATCAGATAAACTATGTTCAAAAGTTTAATAGAAGATTGATTCACCCCCCCTCTTAGTATTTTGGGTGTTAAACAATAAGTTCATATTGAACTTCTACCAAACTATGTACTAACTGAGCCCTTGTCAGATTAGTTTGATTTACTTTTCAAATTTTTAACTTGCAATCATCTTTCTAAGTGTTTTTGTCCCATTTCTTTAGTAATTCCATTTTTCATAACTTTTAGACACTCTAAGGTTGTTTGTCTTCTTCCCCCCTTTTAATTAGAATCTCCAAATCAACCTTGCCTATTCTGATTGGTGGAATCATGTCAAATTTTATTCTTCATAGGTTACTTCTTTTCCTGACCATTCTAGTTTTTAACCTTCATTCCAAGGTGCCAAATTTCACTCTTGATTCCAATTATCATTGCAAGATTTTAACCTTGTACTAAATCAAGTCTATCAAGGGTTATCTTACCTCCTAGATACCTTTCTAGTTGATTTTAATTCACAAAATTTTGACTTTCTACTTCAATTAAGTTTCCAATTTATGATATCTATTAGTTCTATTCCAATAAATCACACTCATAAATCTTCATAGTATCCTAACTAAATCCAAATTTCTTGACTCTTCACATCTACAAGTTGCTATCAATGAGGGAGATTACTTCAATCCTTTCTATCCCTCAGAGTTATTTAAACTATTTCATAAAGATAGGGTACTCATTGGTAATCCTTCATAACCTTCCTACCAAACCTGGTTGTATAATTTTCCACAATCCAAAGGTGTATCCAAATGAGTTGTGTTGTGCAGTTTTGCACACATGCCCCACTGAAAGTAGGGACCCTCTTTTTGCTCTGGCTTTTGGTGTCTTTTGGCCCCTTAATTTTATTGATTTCATTTCCTTTGAAGGTCCTTAGATGTTCATCTTGCTTGCCCAAGTGAGTTCCCCAGGTTTCCCTTTGAAAAAACTAAGCTCTGTGGAAAATCCAGGTTTTTACCCCAATCCGAGATTTTTCGATCTGTTCGGATTTTCCCGGATTCTGCTCAAAGTCCGGCACTGTGGAAAATTTGAGTTTTTACTCCAATTCGGGATTTTTCGGTCCGTCTGGATTTTCCCGGATTCTGCTCAAATTCTAGATCCGAACAAAGTCCGAGTTTTTTCCCATGTTCGGTATTTTTCGCCCGACCCAGATTTTCTTAGATTTCTTCAGTTTTCTGGGTATGTGCCAAAGGTCTAAAATTTTATGCCATCCGCGAAAATCCAGTCCACCCAGATTTTTCTGGATTTTCTACCAGGCTTTTTGCAAATTGAAATACTGGATTAAATTGATGAATTTGATGATAAATGCTCAACACCCCATGCTTAATTTGGTATATTACACGATGTTAAATGCATTCTTGGTTCGTTTTGATGATCTATTGTTGAAATTTTTGCCTTATTTGGTAAAATCCACCTGACCTGGATTTTCTCGAAATCCTGTCCAGCTGGTTTTTTTTGGATTCTGGTCTGAAGTCCGCCTGACTTGGATTTTCCCAGATTTTCCCCTTGGTCTAGTTTCCTGAAATGGAAATTTTTCCGAAAATGATTTTTTTTTTCCAAAGGTGGAAATTTTTTAAAATGATCCTAAAATTGAAAATTTCTTGAAAAGAAAATCAAAATAAAAATTTCCAAAAGTGGAAAAAATTCTAAAAATGAAAGTTTCCTTATAAAAATGTAAGTTTTTCTTAAAGGTCAGAATTTTATTCAAATTTAATTTGGACATGTGGGCTATTAATGATGATATCTATTTTTTAGGATTAAAGAAATATTAAAAAGGGGAACTTGCATATGGATTCATGCCAAAAGGGGAATCTGGAAATGTTCAATTTAAATTTTCAAAGTGGGACCTGCTTAAGAATCCATGCCAAAACTGTCTAGAGCTGGAGGACTTTCTGGAGGGCACGTGAATATGATCTTGCTGGAGATCGTGGGCTGACATGGATAATATTCATGCATTTAATACAAATCTTGTCCTATTTTGGAATTCTCCTGGCCGACCTGTTTTGAGGCTAGTTATTATTGTAAAATCTAATTAGGCTGACCTATTTTGAGGCCAGTTATTATTGTAAAATCCAATTGGGCCGACATGTTTAAGGTTTTCTATAAATGGAATTTGTGCCTCATTTGTAAGGAGGGAGATTTTTAGGAGTTTTGACTCGGCCAGAATTTTGCTAAGTTAGAAGGCCAAAATTGGTAGGTAGTTTTCAGAATTAGTTGTAGATGAGAGACTTGAAATTGTTATGCAATGCTAGAGAAGTAATGCAATTGGATTGTTGATTTGGAAAACTTTGTATTTATTTTCGACAGTTTTTATGGTTTCTTTTTCTTGACTCTCAGATATTAGATGTTAGATGTTAGATCTCAACTCTTTTACAATGATGGTGAAATGTTAATAATGTTGATCAATTTTCGGTCCATACTTTTAGCAATTTGCTGATTGTAGATTGTTGTGTAAAGTTAGTCTGGGCCCCACTTCTGTGCTAAGTTCAACTGTGAATGCTTGTTTACATTGTGCCAACAGTTGGGTATGTGAATGAATGTTCAAAGTTTGAAAATCTTTGGATTTCCCCATAAGATCGCACCATTTCTGTGTAGTTGCAGGTTTTTCCTTGATCAAGTAGGGATCGGTTTTGTTAGGGATCTGTCCATTTGTAGCTTTCATCATTATTGTGATTGATCTTAGGAGTTAGAATAAATAGAATCTCTCTAAAACCTTATCTCTTTTGTTGTTTATTTTGAATCTGGGTTAGTTTTAGGATTGAAAGCATCACCATATTGTTGCATCTGATAAAAATTCACTTCCAACATTGTTCATTTGTAAGGCCCCTTGTGATTACCAGCATTTTCACATATTATCTGAGTTGTTTATGCATTGTCAAGACTTGACACCTGAGAGACCTTGGGGTGATTTTTAGTAACTTGTTGAAAATCACCTTTTAAGAGAGATAGAATATCACATTCTGTCTGAGTTGTTGTTGTGCAGAAAACACCATGAACAAGTTGTTGGTTAAGGAGTTTTTGAAACTCTCGAGACAATTCTTCCTAGTCCAAACTTAAACAAGTTTTTAGGAATCTAAACTTCCCTTTTTGTTCCCCCTGTGTTCTTTCCCTCTTGCCATCTTCGCATAATAAATTCTCAACATTTAACTTCCAATAAGATTTATGTTTTACCTTCGTAATGATCCCATAGGTTCCCAATCTAAACTCGGTAGCTCCAATACCACGTGTAACATGCTAATTGTTCTACCCAAAATTTTACAATGTTTTTAACCTCAAGTAAATAAACTATAATTCCAACTCTTAGCAATATTTTTTTCCTTTTATAAATAAGAATATAATGCACATTCGAAATACACATCATTCCAAACTTTCCCATTGCATTACAACAAAGTATTACAACTTTCCAAAGTATTGATTTCATACTACACAATTTCATGATTACATTTCACCTTTACAATTTTTCCATAGAAATGAATACATAAATACTTATACATCTCCAATGAGCTTACTATCACTAGGTATATAAATGGTCCAGGTTCCCTCCATCAAATATTGGTCACCTATTGATGAGGAGAAGCATCACTCAAGCACTTTTTTTTCAATCACAAACTCACTACGGTCCCTCACACATCTGCCTAATTGGTAATATGGCCCTCCCTTTGACGAAGAGATTGGTTTGGTAACCTCATAATAAAAGTGACCTTCCTTGAGCTTAGTGTTATGTCCTACATATCTAGATTTGTCACATAGTGGCTACAAGGTCTATCATATGACATTACCTGTCTAGTATGTAAACCCTGATCACAATGAATTGATAGTGTAAATAGTGGCAACTTACACTACTTTGGCCAAAGTATTCATCACCCCCAATTTAGAATGAATGCCACACACTCACCCACCTTCCTAGCTTGATTTATATTTGACCATTCATATCCTATGCATAGGCGATCCCATTTTGCCATGGATTATTCTAACCCCAGGAATAACCTATTAATAGCTCATTTCAAGAAGTGATGTCATAACATCTTATTTAATTAGGTTACACCCTTTCCCATAGATTAACCATATGATATTTATAATGACACAACATTAAGTAACTCTATTCTAAAAGTACAATCTCAACAATAAAAGTCTCATTCAAGAGTGTAATCTCAACAATAAATAACTCCCATCAAAAGGTATAAATTCATCAATAAATGGCCCCAATCAATAGTGTAATCTTCAATAATAAATGAATTCAAACAAGATATAATCAACATTCAAACATGATCAATTAGATCATATAGGCCAATTTCAACCTATGTGCTTCAATCACTAAACAAGTAACAACCTAACCAAATAGGTTATTCCCAACCCAAGGTTTCAATCAATGTAAAGTAACGTTCAAGTGATCATGAACCAATCATAATACTTCTCTAAATACCTCAAATATTCACATGTTTACTACATTTTTATACCATCTGGAGGACTTAATCAACTTTTGAGGAGTTGGTGCATCTACATCCATAGTGCTCTTACCATACAGTTTTGGATTACCAAAATGTGAGTCCTCTTTTAGAGTTTTGTGACTAGGAAAATAATCTTAATAAAAATAGGATAATAACATATCCATAAAATACAACTCTCAACCCTATCATTGAATATTAATATAACCTCTAAGTTTATACCCTAACCCTAGGGATAAGACTCACTTCCTATCTCAAGGAGATATGAGTAATTGATCAAGTAAAGATTATCAATCAAGGTTTTCATAACATCATAACCTAACAATGATGACATTTCTATCATGCCACCTTTCCCATTGTATTACTTTCCTCATCGTCCACAAAGGTTTACTTAGCATTACAAGCTAACAACTTAAACACTCATATCCCAATATATTAAGTATATGCATATATCCCTATAACAGGGTTCACTAACAAATAGACTCATCAGGAATCTTTCATGCATATCGAAAGAAGATAATAACCTATTCATAGTAAGAAATTAAACAAGTTTTTCAAATAAGGAAAAAAAAGACACAATCTTTTTAAATTCATACAAAACATAAAAGAGTAGAAATCCACATGCTTGTTTATGCAAAGCTCCAAATCGATCAAACTGGATTCCTAGCTCAACCTTCCCAAAATCAGCAAGCAATTCCCAACTATCTCTCTTCCACTCACCAAAAACTTACTCTCAAAAACCTCTTACAAACTCTCAAAAACTTCTCATAAACTCTCACAAACTTCTCACAAACTCTTAAATTCAAAAAATCATAATAACAACTCAAAAATAAGCATCAAGAGTGCATAGTGCATCCCATTTGAGGGAGAAATCACCTCTATTTATACACAAATATGAGTAGTTGTTGGCTATAAACAAGTTATCAAAGATGACACTTCTCAATCCAAAAGGTTTGACTCAACAAGAAGAAGAAAAGGTGGCAGCTAAATTTATTGCACAATAAACTCAAGCACAACAAAATTTCACCTTAAAGAATGAGTCATTCATTCTAATTAAAAACAAGAAAAACATTCAGAAATGCAAGGTAAATGTTTCCACAAGTCAACTCATTTTGTCTAGCTTCTCTTTTGACTATTTCCCATATTCCAATACTAGAATTCATATTATAGATTAGACTTCTATCTGGTTCACACTATTCATAGTTTGGTGCCACCAAAACATCATGCACCCTATTCTTTTGGGTTGCTATATGATAAAGACCGGATCAAAGTTTCATGTACGTTGAGTATTCACTTTGCCTTCATGTTTTGACTTAGTCTTGGCTGATTTCTCACACAATGTTTTGCTTTACTCTCTCACACTTCTTTATAACACTGCCTACATTTATTTACTTAGCATTTAAATTCTATATGTAATGCTTATTGTTAATGTGTTGCCCCAATATGTATTGCAATCCTTATTATTTTTGTGCTTATACATTATTGTATATAGTGTGCTTTATATCATTCATGTGCTTTAAGTAATAATCGAGCACTATTTAAAACTTTATAATATATACATATAATATATATATATATATATATCAACTTACAAGTTCATAAAAATGCATCATTTGATATTTGAAGGAATATACTCATATTTACATATTTTGTAAAATAATAATGCATGTATCTATATATATATATATACACACACATATGTATATATTAATATATATATATATATATATATATATGCACATATATACATATCATTGCCCTGACAATTAAACACATATATTAGCAATCTTATCGATTGACATATATACACGAAATGTATATATACAACTCATTGATTAAATATAAACACATAATGAAGAACTCACATAAGACAAGAGACTCAAACACATAACTTGAATCAAAACATTCACAGACAAGATCATAACATCTTCTAAATCATACTCAAGCAAGGCTAAGGATAACTTACCATTTCCCAAACTATTGTCTCGACTTCACTAAATTAGAGGTGAGTGTGTGAAAGCTCAATTTAGTCTTATTAAGTGGTTACCATACCAAGCTACTCTATTGAGTGATACTCCCCCTCGCATACCTGAGGGCTTGGCTTCTTCCTGCATCCAACTTAATACATTGCATAGTAGTTACCCATTCACATTAAATCTATTTGCATCATAAAACACTTGTATCGACAAAGCATTACAATATTCACATTGTAATACATATTCTTTCATCACATTTCATCAATATAAAACATATTCATTCCTTTAAAAGAAATATCATCTTAATGCATATTTTAGTATTTCTTTCACCTAGTAAACAAATTAAAGTCACAATTTGCATTTATCAAAATTTTCACTCATGAAGGTAAAAGTACTTAGTAACTATGAAATAGGGTGTAACATAACATCATAAAATTGATTTACCTTATCTTCATTCATAGTTGCAACATCGAATTTCATTGTGACATCTTCCACATCCTTGTCAGTTGCAACTTTTGTCTCTTCTCTCTTTGTTGCACCAACGAGCTTCAACATCCATTCTTCCTCAATCATCAACAGTTGTGTGAACAAATCTAATTCACCTTCGCTATCTGCTACGACCTTTTCACTACTCACCTTAGTCCTTTCTTCTTCTCTCTTCATGCCCTCCTCATGGCATGTCTCTACTACAACTTCTTCAACTATCTCAATAGGGGTTGCTCTCACTTCTTCCTCTTTCCATCTCAAGTTGTTGTCCTCGCTCTTCTTCACCACTTTCCTCTCACTTTTCCTCTCACTCTTCTCCAATTTATCAATCCTCACCTCATTCTTTCCTACTTCTTCTTGAACTATCTATCCCATCTTTTCAAACATCTCATCCTCCACTTTCTCCCAATATTGTTGGCAAAACAATATTCACATGGGTCTCCTCACGACCCAACCCATCTTCGTTTGTTGCAATTTCACCTCATTCAATCTGTAAAAAAACTCTTTTGCGGCTTCAAGCTCCCCACTGCTTCAAACTCCTCTACCTACAACAACCCTCGCGAGCTCTCCACAATCGCTTCACACACTTTCCTCTAGGTGCAAATTGCCTCATGGTCAACGATTTGTTCACACTTCCACCTAAAATTCTTGTGGGTCCTCTCCATGCTTAGGATTACCCACTCAGATACCAATTGATGCAAGAAGATTCTCCCCTCTCTCCTGAAACAAAACTAATTCCCAAATGTAAACTGCAAAGACTTAAATTGTTTCCACAGATTAATTCCAAAACTTTTATGCACAAATTTTAATATAATATTTAAAGTTCAAATAAAGACTTTGAAATTAAATGCACATAATAAATTGATCAACAATTTCACTCAAATACATTCAATCATGTCGTAAACAAATTATTAATTCAATAAACTCAAAGATTTAAACACTTATATTGCTCAAAAAAATTATTAAGCTTTAATACTTATCTTTGGAAATGTGCAGAAGAAATTCCAAACTATTGTTGGAATGGTCCTTGGTTCAGCCTCTTCCGTCTGTGAGTAGTCTAGGAGGAAAGCAGACTTGGCTGCTCTACACGAGTATTGGTTCCACTGGAACAATGCTCAACACTCGTGCCACAAAACCATGCCCTGGCCAGGACCGTCCTGAGTGCACGCACTTGTACCCTAGGTTGGACACCCACTACAGGAGTGCCCCTTCTCCGTCCTACTCACAGCCTGCTAACCTTGAAACCCTATTCTCGCAATGTGCTCCACTTGATTTTCCTCTTTTTTTTCATGTCCCTCAATAATTTATATTTCATGGGTTTTATACAACACAAAGGGTAGTTCCAACCGACACACCCTTTTACAAATAATAATTACATCCTGTGAAAACTCTAATTATTATTTTATTACATTTTCTTTCTGGAACTATTACATTAGTTCTTATATTTATTTACTTATTTACTTATTTACTTCTATTCTATTTTCTTTTTCTTTTTCTTCCACGGAGAAAAAGTCTCATAACAATTCTCCCCCTGTTGTTTAGTTGCTACCCTCAGTAGCTTGATGATTTTTTGTATCACACATACATATGAATAAAACAACCTTTAGTTAAACAAATGTGGACATTGTTCTTTTAATAAAATCAACTTTTTTTCCAAGTAGCACTATCATTATCATAATGACTCCATTTAATATAACCTTATTCCTCAATATTCTAGATCCTTTTTTTTCAATTATTTATGGTTCAATCTTAAATTCTCAAGAAGATTTAATAGAAATATTTTTCCAAATAACATGATTTCCATTATATACATATTTCTTAAGTAAACTTACATGAAAAACATTATGGATTTATAATTGAGGGGGTAACTTGCAAGTTTATAGGAAACACCCCCCTAATCTTTCTAAAATTTCTTAAAAGGTCCACAAAAATGAGGAGCTATTTTTGAATATTTTCAAAGTTTTAACAAACTCCCCCCCTTTTTTTTTATTTGACTCTAAGAAAAACATGTTCACAACCTCAAAATGTTGAGTAGAGACCTTAGAATCAGTCCAACTCTTATACCTATCTTGGGTAGCTTTCCATATTTTGTTTAGCTTTGTTAATAATGGCTTCTATTTCTAATAGGTTTTCATTCTCATACCAAACCTTATGGATAAGATCAGACCAGGAGGTAGGTGTGTTACAATTTTGACCATAAACATCCTCAAAAGGTGTCATCTTGATAGTGGAATGAGATCCTTGATTATATGCAGGCCCTACTAAGTGCAAGTAATCTTCACATGACCCAGGTTTATCCATGGTATACATTCATAACATATCTTCTAAGATTCTATTAATCCTCTATGTTTGGCCATCAGAATCGGGATGATAGGCAGTACTAGAATTTAAATGGGTACCGAGTTTCGCAAAGAGAGATTTCAAAAAGAAGATGTAAACCTAGGCTTTCAGTTTGAAATACTGTGCTTTGGAATATCATGTAGCCTAACAATTTCTTTGGAAAAAATATGGGTAATATCAAAAGTAGAGGATTTTATTTTGATAGGTAGGAAATGTGCCATCTTGATTAATCTATCCACCACTACAAAAAAAATAGAATCATGAATTTATAATTACAATGATAATTATGGTTTATGTACTTAACCTCTTACCCTTCAACTTTACCATTTTACTCACTCATGTAACTCCTTTAAAAATTATTAGAGTATTACAATGTAATCACATAATAATTATTATGCATGTCCAATAATATGTGGTCACTCATAATTTATAAAATTATAATCTATAAATTCAACATACATTCCAAGTTGGTATTCATGCATTTCGGACTACATGAATATCCACTTTTCATATATCAAAATCAATGTACAAATAGAATCTCAGTCCTATCTAACAAGACAATTGTACAAGGTTATTGGGTTGATCAAGTCGAATAACAAAGTACAATAACTAAAAATGGTACTAACAAAATTCATTGAGCACCTTAAGTAAAAGAAAACATTAATGGGTTAAGACTACCCACATAGTACTTCAAAAAAATATTAGGTCCAATCTTCCTCCTACTATACCAACTAGAATTATCCTTAAAATATCATTTCACTGAGTAACTTAAACAAAAACTTTGGGAAATTTTAGAATCGTAATCTGGTCATAACATCTTTCAACATATATCACAACCAATACCAACTATGTGACATTTGTTAGACTTCTCAAGGCTATAATTTATATGATCCAAAGTTCTAAAAAAATGTTGATATGAATCTTCAATAGCCATATGGTTTTCCAATAAGTTTGACAACATAGGAAAGCTCACTATGATTATTTTGAAAAAGACAAGTGAAATATGTAAACATCGTATAACCTGCTTGCATATCATAGAAAAGGATGGCATAGATAGTCTCTCCCCCTATAAGATTCAAAATGTCCCCATGTCTTCTCCTAAGATATTTTATGTTATTGTACAATTGGTGAAGTATTATTTTATTCCAGCGAATAAATTTAAACAATCTAATATTTTCAAGGTTTAAGACGTGGAAATAGCATGCTCCCATAGGTTTATATCCTATAAATATGTTATTCTCATCAATTCATTCCAAACATATTGTCATTTCTCTAAGTTTAAGATGTGAATCCAATAGATCTGTGGGTTATGGGCCCATAATGTTGGGTTATATTATTTTAGAATAAGATGTAAAGATTGAATTTGATTGGGATAATGTTTTTTGTAATCTCTCTTTTATTATTATAAGAAAGACTCATGTACATTCATTGTTGGTAAATGTCAATTTCTTGAGGGGGGTTTATTCATATTCTTTCATAATAAAAGATACCATGATGAAGAAAATAAGATCTTTCAAATGGATTGAAGAGGGTAAAAATAGATTTCATAAGGACTAAGGAGCCATTTGTAGAGCTTTGGTGCTTATGTGTCATACTTTTAAAATCATTTGTATTGTTATGCTCTAGAAAATATGTCTTCAATAATTACTCAAAATAATGAAGAGAATCTAGAAGTTCCAACTATATTAGTGAGCAACAGGTTCAAAAATCATGAGATAAAATATTCACTACTACATAGCATGTATATATATATTTTTAATTTTCATACAAATATGTCTATGTTTGATTTGTTGATGAAAATAATTCTCATGAGTACGAGATGAATTCAAAGAGAGGTGATTGGATTGCATTGATTTAGGAGTATGCACTTGACATCAAACCAATCAAATTGATTTGTTGGAGTGGATTATACTAGCTTAGTGAGAAAATATTGTGTCAATACATGGCAAAAGACGAACACTGAGAAAAAGGAAAGGACATAGATACAAGGGAAATGAACTTTCCAGCTCTACAAATGAATGACATACTCTAACATATGGAGATTATCCAACTCATGTGGGTAAGTAGTAAAGGAGAACTTTAAATTAAAAGCACTTAAGTTTATCATTTTGAAAGATGTACTTTATAAGGAAGGTACTGATTGTTACTAGCATATCCTTCAAGTGGGACAAGAAAAGCATTATTCATGATAACGTTTTGTGGTGGACATTTTCTTTAAAGGTGAAAACTATCAAAATCCTTAGAACACAATATTGTTGGCTTACTAAATTTCATGGTGTGTGAGCAGGTACAAAATGTCAAACATGTCAGCAATTTGTTTAAGATTGTCAATTATTTTCTCAAGTTAGGCATTATAGAAGCCCCTTTTCAATAACTGGGATTGAACTTCATTGAACCCCTCGATCCAATTTTCTAATAAGGTGCATGTTTACGTCGTCATTAACATAGAATATTTCATGAATATAGTGAGTTATGTGCATCATATTTTTTTCTTAAGAGCAAAGTTGGCATAAGAATTTATGTGACGTCTTGTGGGAAGATCATATCATGATTAAGAGTGAAATTTCACATATGGCATAAATGTGGTGTTGCGTGTTTCCCTTGAGATTTCAACTTTACAGATAGCATCAACAATGAAAGATGGCGAGTCCAAAGATATTATTGAAAAGAGAATCATGTATTTTATGAATCTTGAAGAGGATAGAATAGAGCACACAAATCAAACTATAAGAAAAAGATTATGCAGATTATTTTTTACAATTCGTGCTAAATCAATTTGAATGCTTTGTCTGGAGATTCCTTAATGTGTAGGGTTGAAGAAGTTGATATATCTCACCTTTTAGGTATTTTTACTTTGACCTTCTTTTGCAAGTGCACAATCAAAGCGGCAAAAGGTATTGAAAATGTGAAAATAAATGCTAATTGGCATTAATAATGAAAGGATAAAACAATAGTTAAGAAATAGATGACAGGAAAACAATAAAAAACCTTTGTATTCCTCCATTTTACATCGGGCAGATAGTAATTAGCAGAGCAGAGCGCCAAGTCTTTACATTTTATTTAAATTAAAGAAATAATAATTTAAGTTCAAAAAATCAAGTGAAAAGAAATCACACCCTTATCTAAAGGCAATTGTGAAAAAGAAAAATATTCTAAGTATATTAACAATTAAGCAAAACTCACGCTAACTGATGTATATATTTTTTTACAGCAAAAAACTTCCAAGTCTTATTAAAGGTTTCAAAATCACAAATGCATAGCCCAATTTTTTATGACAATTGAAAAACAACTTTGAAATATTCAAGTATATAAGAAATCAAACAGAAACCCTTAGAAATAACATAGATTTTTAAAGTCTAAGAGAAATGTAATACAGATATTTAGTAAATATCAAATACATTAAATGCAACACATACATAGCTTAGTTTCTCCAGCAATTCATAAAGACCATGAAATACTGAAGTATTCTATCGATCAATCAAAAATTCTGACATTAACAAATATATTCTCTAACATTTGACAGCACAGTTCACAACATAGTTGAATATTTTTACAAACAAAATCCATGAAATTAGGAGATACCTTTTCTAACAATTGAAAAAGAATTCACAAAATATTAGAATAATTTAACAAACAAACAAAAACCTAATTTATTTTTTTTATGTTTTTTTTTGAAAAAGAGATTTGTTGAATGGTGATTCACTCACCAGAAGGTTTAAAGAGGAAAGATTTTACTGGCTTTGTTGTAGATTTCAATTTTTTTTGAAGGTGAAATATATATATATATATATAGATATATATATTTTTGGAATGCAATTTATGAGATGTAAGTAAAAATAATTTAAATTCAAATTTAATAAGATTCTTTGTTAATTTAACAAGTGGAAAAGTAAAAAAATTCAACTCTTAAGTAAATGTTAAATATTCTATGAAACCCTAAATTTATTTACCTTAAATGAGTAATTAGTTAATTCAAAGATTTAAAAGTAATATTTTATCTATTTTGCAAAAGATAAAAAAAATCAATCAAATTTTAAACTATTATAATATTTTTAATATATTGATGTAGCTAAATTTTAAACTATTATAATGTTTTAATATATCAATTCCCAAAATGACTGTAATTAAATTTTAAACTATTATAATATTTTTAATTTAACATATTTGTTTGAAAAA